>JAWNOW010000923.1:0-20642 GCA_035045625.1 Drosophila formosana | reverse complement strand
AAAGTTATTCGTTAATTTGTTTATCAAAATTGTTGTGCCCAGTGCATATTGACGTTTTAAGTGTGTGAATGACCTAGAGATATCAAATTTGGTGAAAGTATTCGTGTAGGTCTTATGCAGATCAAGTTTGTTTTAGATTTTTGCCACGCCCCTTTCCGCCCTAAAAGCCGTAATAATAAACCTAGAGCATTGAATTTGGTATGCATAATAACAATGATAGTCTGAATGACTCCTGTGAATTTGGTTAAGATCGAATAAAAAACGAGGAAGTTATTAAAGAATCAATTTTATATGCAAAATTCACTTGCAACTGCTCGCGCTTTGTTTGTTTAGTTGACAGTATGACCATAACGGTGTTGTGGATTTTAACCCGCCATTTTCAAATATATACAAAAAACAAGTTTTAGTATATTCGGTATATTTGTTGTTAAAATACCATTTAAGTTTTTTGTTTTCTCTCGAAATGGGTTGCGGGTATCATACGGTAGAGCACTCTCGACTGTAGCTTTCTTACTTGTTTTAGTAAGCTCTGAAAATCACGTTTATAAATTTGACAGCTGTCATACCAATAATTTGTTACATATAGCATTTTAAATGAAGCTACTTATTGTATTTTAAAATTAAGGGAAACAGACATTATTCGGTATCTTTATCAGTCAAATCAATCATGGAGAAATGGCTTGCTTAGATTAAACGAGGTGAAATTTGCACCGAGGACAATACAAGCAGTGGGCGACCCAAAAAAGGCTGTTACCGAAAAGAACATAAAAAAAGTCTACAAAGTAACAAATAGTGACTCCAAAGCATGGAACAATGCAATTGTCGATTAGCAAGGATATGACATCCTTGTGTTCGAATGCGCATGGAATAATATTCACCGATTATTATTAAAAAACTAAAAATCTAGCAATGGCAAAAATAAAAAAAATAAGATGGGAATTCTTAAAAGTTAGTAGGTGATCCATATACCACAAAGCCGATACTAGTAGGGCCCTTTGATATTCCTATAAATTTCTTAAAAAAACATAACCAAAAGGAGATGTTGCCAATCTATCCTTCGCTTTGACGAAGCCATAGAGACGTTTTGAGTCGAGTGTCCTCAACTGTAAAATACCCGCTTCCCAGTTTTGGAGGACACGAAAGTATTTTCGTAAATTTGAGAAGACTTTGCAAAAAAATTAATGTGAACAATTTTACGAGCGGGACTCGACCTCAGGCACTGACGCTCATAGGATGGCACACGTCAGCGTATCGCAAACACCCAAATACTGTATTAGTTTTTCTTTAGTAATTGCGAAATTACAACAGAAAATGGAGCAGGCAGAAGAAGTCATATCCGACCCCAGCTGAGACGATATAGCCATTGTTCACGTACGAGCTAGAGCTACGAAATTTATTTCATTATGCAACTTTTGTAATGCCCACTCTCGCCTTTTAAATGTACAAAAACAATGATCAATGATCATTGATGAAAAATAATGAATACATTTTTATACCCGCTACCCATAGGGTAGAAGGGTATTATGACTTAGTGCCAACAGAAAATGTATGTAACAGGCAGAAGGAGGCATCTCCGACCACATAAAGTATATATATTATTGATCATTGTCAACAGCCGAGACGATGTAGCCATGTCCGTCCGTCCGTCTGTATGAACACCTAGATCTCAGAGACTATAAGAGCTAGAGCTACCACATTTGGGGACAGTACTCCTGTAGGTCCTACGCAGATCAAGTTTACTTCAAAGGTTGGATGCCACGCCCCTTTCCGCCCCCAAAAGTCTGTAAAAGCCATAATAATAGACCTAGAGCATTGAATTTTGGTATGCATAATAATAATTATAATATATAATAATTCTCAATGATTCCTGTGAATTTGGTTGAGATCGAATGAAAAACAAGGAAGTTATTAAAGAATCAATTTTATATGCAAAATTCACTTGCAGCTGCCCGCGCTTTGTTTGTTTAGTTGACAGTGTGACCATAACGGTGTTTTGAATTTTTAGCCGCTATTTTCAAATATGCTCTAGGTCTATTATTACGGCTTTTACAGTTTTTGGGGGCGGAAAGGGGAGTGGCAAAAATCTAAAACAATCTTGATCTGCGTAAGACCTACACGAATACTGTCACCAAATTTGATATCTCTAGGTCATTCACACACTTAAAACGTCCATATTCACTGGGCACAACAATTTTGATAAATAGTTTCACGAATAGAGCTAGAGCTACAAAATTTGGGGACAGTTTTCTTATGGGTCCTACGAAGATCAAGTTTATTTCAAAAGATGGATGCCACGCCCCTTTCCGCCCAAAAAAGTAAAAGCCGTAATAAAAGATCTAGAGCATTGAATTTTGGTATGCATAATAATACCTATTTTCTCAATGAATTCTGTGTGTAAACAAAAAGAAGGAAGTGGTAATGGAAAGATTCAAACAAACGCGGCCTGGTTACCCCCATATATTATATGTTTATAACATTTCTCGGAAGTACGATAGATTCATGGTAGATTAATGTTATATATCAACACAAAACCATATTTCTTATTTATTACTCGATGATGAATGCAAATAATATAATTTGGCGTGGGAGAAATTTACGAATCCCAGTTAAACTTTTTATACCCGCTACCCATAGGGTAGAAGGGTACTATAACTTAGTGCGAACAGAAAATGTGTGTAGCAGGCAGAAGGAGGCATCTCCGACCCCATAAAGTATATATATTCTTGATCAGTATCAACAGCCAAGACGATATACGCAGATCAAGTTTGCTTTAGATTTTTGCCACGCCCCTTTCCGCCCCAAAACTGGAAAAGCCGTAATAATAGACCTAGAGCACTGAATTTTAGTATGCATAATAATAATTATATTCTCAATGATTCCTGTGAATTTGCTTGAGATCGAATAAAAAACAAGTAAGAAAGCTACAGTCGAGAGTGCTCGACCGAATGATACCCGAAACCCATTTCGAGAGAAAACAAAAACTGTAGCACTACTATATTCTTAGAAGCTACTAAATTTGCAAACATTCAGCCAACCCCGAGGCCCAACCCGAATGGTCCGTGCAACTTGCCACACTGTCAAATATAACTGTCGGTTGTCTGGGTGCTACTGCGAGTTGCACGTATCTGCAGTAATTGCAACAAATAATTAGCGTCACTTGGATTTATGTGTAAGAGCCACAATTGCCAAGGCATTATCCAGACACTCGGCAGTATTGCATCAATAGAGCAATGAGACTTCCAAGGAGAGAGAATATTGAAGGAGTTTTCCTTTGATTAGTCTATGAAATCATAAAATAACCAACCAAGAAATCCCTCCCAAATTTTGAGTCCCAAATATTGATTTTAGGTTATTAATAACAGTTTTCTACATACCGTGTTGATTTATCGTCCAATAAAAATATTTTACAATTAAAATTTGACAGAAATAAAATTTGTTTAAAACTTGCTATGTAGAGCTCAGATTTTATAACTATACTAAGAGATTATCTAGCTGTCAAAATGCTGCCAAATGTATCAAATTCATTGCCTACTTGATTTTCAATTAGACGCTCAAATCGAGAATAATGGACTAACAGATGGATAAAAAGTAAGTAGGCAAACTTCTAGAAGGCACTACTAGTAATAAAACCATATTTTGTTAGTAAGCTCTGAAAATCACGTTTATAAATTTGACAGCTATCATACCAATAATTTGTTACATATAGCATTTTAAATGAAGCTACTTTTTGTATTTTAAAATTAAGGGAAACAGACATTATTCGGTATCTTTATCAGTCAAATCATTCATGGAGAAATGGCTTGCTAAGATTAAACGAGGTGAAATTTGCACCGAGGACAATACAAGCAGTGGGCGACCCAAAAAAGGCTGTTACCGAAAAGAACATAAAAAAGTCAACAAAATAACAAATAGTGACTCCAAAGCATGGAACAATGCAATTGTCGATTAGCAAGGATATGACATCCTTGTGTTCGAATGCGCATGGAATAATATTCACCGATTATTA
The DNA here is from genome assembly GCA_035045625.1 of Drosophila formosana. NCBI lineage: Eukaryota > Metazoa > Arthropoda > Insecta > Diptera > Drosophilidae > Drosophila > Drosophila formosana. The sequence goes on along the minus strand of JAWNOW010000923.1, from coordinate 16,636 downwards.
TTAAAAAACTAAAAAACTAGCAATTGCAAAAATAAAAAAAATAAGATATGAATTCTTAAAAGTTAGTAGGCGATCCATATACCACAAAGCCGATACTAGTAGGGCCCTTTGATATTCCTATAAATTTCTTAAAAAAACATAACCAAAAGGAGATGTTGCCAATCTATCCTTCGCTTTGACGAAGCCATCGAGACGTTTTGAGTCGAGTGTCCTCAACTGTAAAATACCCGCTTCCTAGTTTTGGAGGACACGAAAATATTTTGGTAATATTAAGAAGACTTTGCTAAAAAATTAATGTGAACAATTTTACGAGAGGGACTCGACCTCAGGCACTGACGCTCATAGGATGGCACACGTCAGCGTATTGCAAACAGCCAAACCCTGTATTGGTTTTTCTTTAGTAATTGTGAAATTACAACAGAAAATGGAGCAGGCAGAAGAAGTCATATCCGACCCCAGCTGAGACGATATAGCCATTGTTCACGTACGAGCTAGAGCTATGAAATTTATTTCATTGTGAAACTTTTGTAATGCCCACTCTCGCCTTTGAAATGTACAAAAACAATAATCGATGATCATTGATGAAAAATAATGAATAAATTTTTTGATATAATTTTCTTCTTAATTGATATTAAAAAAATGCTGGGTGTCCCAATTAAATCGGAAGTGATCAAGCGAGAGCTGGAGCTAGAGCAACAATTTCATTAAATAGGCAACGCACCAGCCCTTCACCGCTATATAGGTAGTTTAATTTTTTAGTACAAAAATTTCATAAAAAATATATTGCTGATGTGTGCTTGTTTTAACTTGTTATGTTTAAATCACTTAAATAATTATATGAAGGATAACGTCGTCCAATAGATCTGCTAGATGAAATCATTAATTTTTAAAGATTTTCTGCGCTATCAACATAGATTTATTATTTTATTATACAATCTTTAGTTTGCAAGCCCTGCAGATACTACAGCTTATAACATATGTATCATAGTTACAGCGGGTAATTGCTGACTTACTTTCATTTTTCACAGGTTAAAGTGTTCAATTAACATACAAGAAGTGAAAGGACATGCTAGTATAATGGGTGGCAAAAGTCAAAACATTTAAGTTATTGCAAATACCGCACCTCCAAACTACTAAACCATATAAACAAGGCCGTAAAAGATATTTTCAGTTTTTCGGGAATTATAAATAATTTTTTCAGTTTGCAATAGGCTCACACATGTAACATTCTTCAATCCGCAAGATACATGAATGGTTTTCCTCTTGCTCACTTGCCTTTTATATATTCATACAAGTACGAAAGCTCATATCAAAGAATAATAAATTTAATTTCAGAGTTTTCCCAACTGCATAAGTACCTGTCTGGCCTTGAAATGTACTTTATATTCTATCTATCAGCGTTTTCCACTCTAAATGAAACACTAATTAAGCACCACGTGGCGTAATGCATATTACCGAATAATACAATATACATAGTCTTTTACAAGGCGGTACAGTGTGGAATCGAATGTCGGAATACCGACATATAGCCAAGCCGCGAAATGTTGACATGGATGAGGACGATGGCATGTGCTGTGCCAAAAAAATAAAACCGTCTTGTCGCAATTATTATTAGCAATTTCTATTGCTGACATGATTTTGTTACCTGATAATTGCTATAGAATGCTTCATAAACAATATTTAAAATATCTGAAAAATTACAAATTAGATTTTTACAAAAAACAATTTTCCCATGAAACTATCGAGCGAAAACTTTTTTCCTCATATGACGAACATTCTTAGTCACCTTGCATGCCTGAGAAAAAGCATATATACAAAAATTGAGGATAAAAAATGTACTATATACTCTACCTGGCGACGATAGCGATCTTTCTTGCACTCTGGAAGTCGGATCCAAGCCCGAGCTGCCCGCTTCACCAACACATTTGGATTTAGACCGCAGTGCTTACGTCTATAGACACGAACGAAATTGAGATAGCCATTGTTCGTAAAAGGACCAGGATTTTGGCATTTGGGTTTGCAAGATCGACGCGGTTTGCAAGCCGGGCGCCTTGGCGCGCACCTCGGTTTAGGCGCGCACCTCGATTTTGGAGCGCATCTGGGTTTTCGTGGGCGACAAGACGGTTTCCTTTTTTTGGCACAGCACATGCCATCGTCCTCATCCATGTCAACATTTCGCGACTTGACTATATGTCGGTATATATTCCTCTGAGATTCCGACATTCGATTCCACACTTTGCCGCCTTGCAAAAGACTAGGCATATCATTTCCATGGCGTGCTGAATATGTATTTATGAAAGCTTCAAATGCACCGTTTGTGCTGGGCGTATTCTTTTGTAGACTAGCCATTATTTTCTTAGAAGTGAAGAGAAGTTATTGCAGTATAGATACATGTACAAAATATAGTCCCTTTTAGTTGGAACAACTTTGACTGTCGAATTTCTGTAGGCAGTAAATATTTAGTAGTAGTATTTAGTAAACGTAGAGTTGACTTCCCTTTAATTTATACCAGGACATCCCGGTAGAATACATGTATGTAGACGGTAACCGTAATTGAAAATTTATATGGGCTTTCCCACTCTCCAAGATAGTAGCAAAATGCATTTGCAATATTATCAATTCTTACGATGCTGATTTATACTCAGCTCCGCACCCGTTCTGTAAGTTGCGGTTATTACCATTATACGTATACGCAATTTGAATGCAAGACGGTAGGGGGCTAGCTGAGCAAAATATTGGCTTAGCGTTAATTTTATGACGGCAAGCGAACTGTGGGAATGGAATGAGCTAAGCCTCTTCCACGAATCTATGGTCTTTCTAGAAATTTACAGCAGAAGATAATGTCCTCTGCCAATTATGAATACCACGAGAACAGACTTCAGAAGGTGGCCATTGAGGGCGTTATCATCATTAGCCGTCAGAACAGTTGCCATTTAGCACGCACAATGTCCAACATCAGTAACATGGGCAACGAGCAGCTGCAACAATGTTTGAGTAATTGTTTTGCTGCTGCTCCAACATCGGCAACTGTAGCACTACTAAACTCTTAGAAGCAACTTAATTTGCATACATTCAGCCAACCCCGAGGCCCAACCCGAATGGTCCGTGCAACTTGCCACACTGTCAAATGTAACTGTCGGTTGTCTGGGTGCTACTGCGAGTTGCACGTATCTGCAGTAATTGCAACAAATAATTAGCGTCACTTGGATTTATGTGTAAGAGCCACAATTGCCACGGCATTATCCAGACACTCGGCAGTATTGCATCAATAGAGCAATGAGACTTCCAAGGAGAGAGAATATTGAAGGAGTTTTCCTTTGATTAGTCTATGAAATCATAAAATAACCAACCAAGAAATCCCTCCCAAATTTTGAGTCCCAAATATTGATTTTAGGTTATTAATAACAGTTTTCTACATACCGTGTTGATTTATCGTCCAATAAAAATATTTTACAACTAAAATTTGACAGAAATAAAATTTGTTTAAAACTTGCTATGTAGAGCTCAGATTTTATAACTATACTAAGAGACTATCTAGCTGTCGAAATGCTGGCAAATGTATCAAATTCATTGCCTACTTGATTTTCAATTAGACGCTCAAATCGAGAATAATGGACTAACAGATGGATAAAAAGTAAGTAGGCAAACTTCTAGAAGGCACTACTAGTAATAAAACCATATTTTTTAGTAAGCTCTGAAAATCACGTTTATAAATTTGACAGCTGTCATACCAATAATTTGTTACATATAGCATTTTAAATGAAGCTACTTTTTGTATTTTAAAATTAAGGGAAACAGACATTATTCGGTATCTTTATCAGTCAAATCATTCATGGAGAAATGGCTTGCTAAGATTAAACGAGGTGAAATTTGCACCGAGGACAATACAAGCAGTGGGCGACCAAAAAAGGCAGTTACCGAAAAGAACATAAAAAAAGTCTACAAAATAACAAATAGTGACTCCAAAGCATGGAACAATGCAATTGTCGATTAGCAAGGATATGTCATCCTTGTGTTCGAATGCGCATGGAATAATATTCACCGATTATTATTAAAAAACTAAAAAACTAGCAATTGCAAAAGTGAAAAAAATAAGATGGGAATTCTTAAAAGTTAGTAGGTGATCCATATACCACAAAAAAGTCTACTAGTAGGGCCCTTTGATATTCCTATAAATTTCTTAAAAAAACATAACCAAAAGGAGATGTTGCCAATCTATCCTTCGCTTTGACAAAGCCATCGAGACGTTTTGAGTCGAGTGTCCTCAACTGTAAAATACCCGCTTCCCAGTTTTGGAGGACACGAAAATATTTTGGTAATATTGAGAAGACTTTGCTAAAAAATTAATGTGAACTGACGCTCATAGGATGGCACACGTCAGCGTATCGCAAACAGCCAAACCCTGTATTGGTTTTTCTTTAGTAATTGTGAAATTACAACAGAAAATGGAGCAGGCAGAAGAAGTCATATCCGACCCCAGCTGAGACGATATAGCCATTGTTCACGTACGAGCTAGAGCTATGAAATTTATTTCATTGTGAAACTTTTGTAATGCCCACTCTCGCCTTTTAAATGCACAAAAACAATGATCAATGATCATTGATGAAAAATAATGAATAAATTTTTTGATATAATTTTCTTCTTAATTGATATTCAAAAAATGCTGGGTGTCCCAATTAAATCGGAAGTGATCAAGCGAGAGCTGGAACTAGAGCAACAATTTCATTAAATAGGCAACGCACCAGCCCTTCACCGCTATATAGGTAGTTTCATTTTTTAGTAAAAAAATTTCATAAAAAATATATTGCTGATGTGTGCTTGTTTTAACTTGTTATGTTTAAATCACTTAAATAATTACATGAAGGATAACGTCGTCCAATAGATCTGCTAGATGAAATCATTAATTTTTAAAGATTTTCTGCGCTATCAACATAGATTTATTATTTTATTATACAATCTTTAGTTTGCAAGCCCCGCAGATACTACAGCTTATAACATATGTATCATAGTTACAGCGGGTAATTGCTGACTTACTTTCATTTTTAACAGGTTAAAGTGTTCCCTTAACACACAAGAAGTGAAAGGACATGCTAGTATAATGGGTGGCAAAAGTCAAAACATTTTACGCTAATTTGGGGAATTGTTTAGAAAATTGTCAATTATAGTCGTAGGAGGCACGATTGCTTTCTTTTGTAAGTCTCTAAGTTATTGCAAATTCCGCACCTCCAACCTACTAAACCATATAATCAAGGCCGTAAAAGCTATTTTCAGTTTTTCGGGAATTATAAATAATTTTTCCAGTTTGCAATAGGCTCACACATGTAACATTTATGAAAGCTTCAAATGCACCGTTTGTGGTGGGCGTATTCTTTTGTAGACTAGCCATTATTTTCTTAGAAGTGAAGAGAAGTTATTGCAGTATAGATACATGTACAAAATATAGTCCCTTTTAGTTGGAACAACTTCGACTGTCGAATTTCTGTAGGCAGTAAATATTTAGTAGTAGTATGTAGTGAACAACGTTCCAAAGAGCTGATGGGGGTGCTGTATGCGATTGCGTACGCGCTGGCTTCCACGGCTTTGCTCACCGACATGAGGGGTAACGAAAAAAATGCCATCGCACAGCTTTGCTCCGGTTTTAATTCATATTACATTGAATATTTCGCGTACTGGGGGGGGATGGGAATAGAGAGTGCAATAAACATAGAACAAAGATATAGACCGAACGACAGAACAAGGTTGGAGAGGGTATCAGCCCACTCGTCTGGCAACACTGATATTGTTGTGTGCCCTTGCCCACCCTACCATGATCCTGCTTTCCAGTTCACCAAGTGTCAGGATCCCTACGAGTGGGTCGGCCGACCTACTACTGCTCAGCGATGCATGGTTTCAAAAAAACAAAGAAAAATTAAGCGAACATATTACCTAATTTATTAATTAAAGAAAACAAAGAAACACTTAAAATTGACATACTAAACAATAAATTTACGCATGTAAGGTACTATAAGAGAGGCTAAAAGGAAATGCAAGATAAATAATTGACTTATAAATACATTATATAAAACTAATATATAATTAATATAAATAATTATTTATTTTTGACCCTATTTTCTTTTCTTTTGTTAAATGCTCAGACAGTTCGAAGCCGAATTTAAAATCCTTATTCACCACACAAACAACATTAGTGACTCGATCAGCAGAAGGCCAAAAAGCTTCAAGCAGTTTGTGTGACGTGCGAGTTGCAATTAGCAAGCAGTGCAGTCAGCTGATGCAATTAATTCCAAGCTGAGCCATAAAGTTCACCAAATAAAAGTAAAGCTTTTATTTGGGTGTATTGTTATTGTAAAATATTATAATGCAGACTTACAGTCAACATCCCACGCTGAAAGATCTTTCCGTGTAGGTGTGTGTGTCTGCATGCGCCAGCTGAGGAAAAAAAGTTCAACTACAAAAAAAAATTGAAGGTGCACAATCAAAAGCTGACTGGCATGAAGCTTACAACTTGCACAAATGACGTCACTACAAACAAGTACTTAATGGCAATTTTACGTACATATCAAATACATCTAAGTTGGGGAATTTAACAACATGGCTTTTAGTCTGGGCCTACATATATTTCTTGATTGTTTTTATACACTTTTGGGTTTATATATGGTCATTTTACAGGTGCATGAGGAGTCGCTTAGAAGTGATTGGCGACGTTGTCTTTAACACCTCGTCGTTATCGACTTACAAAGAAACAATATACGGGGACAAAATTACCAACGTTCACAATTAGGTACTAATATAAACAATTTAATAACATATATATAATTTCTTATTCAAACTCGGAAACGGCCATCGGTGTTGTTGCCTAACAGCTGGGTCTGCGTCTGCGCGGCTGTGCCTGTGAATTGCCACGGTTGAGGTTTCGGCACAGAAGGGGGTGGTGGCTGCTGGAGCGGCTGGACGGTCACCTGGTATCCCCGTCAGCTTCGTTTAAAACTTGCCGCCGCTTTTGCTTGCGTGGGTGGCACGGTAGCTTAGCCCAATGCGCAGGTGTGCTTGGTTCGATATTTGGTGCGAACAGCTGGGCGGTTCAATGTCTCGCGCCCACCAGCTTTCTGTCGTGATCGTGCGGTATTTTACGCGTAAGACGGTTTCGTCTGCGTATTTTAAACGATTTAAAGCTATTCACAACACATTTAGTACACCACTATTAGACATTAACACAACTTAGTCTGGAACTAAGTCTGGAACTAAGGCTGTAACTTAGTGCCGAATCTACAACCAAAAACAGAAATTAAGGATTGTACTTCAAAAACAAACTTATTAGTTTACCCTAATTTTGGGGTTCGGCACTGCGGTGTAACGGCGGCTGGACCAATCTGCGGCGCACTTCAAAATAAATCATATATGAGTACTTATATGGTTTAGATCAACACAAATATACTCACAATGAAATATTGAGGCGTCCTACTAAATAAATCTGCACGCCGTCGAACACACTATCTAAATTTTTTTTTTTCACTGTTCCGGTTAACACACGTGCAATACGACGACAGACATCACAAAAAAATTGGTTTTTCTTTTCGTCTTTTTTCAATTGTCGGTTCTTCTTGTTGGCTATTGTATTGCTCATATTGGCAACCCGTACAAAAAAAGAATGCATCAGCCTAAATGCAAAAATGTTAAAATAACTTCTGTCGCCTACCGATAGATGACGCTATCGTGACCCCATTTGTTATTTGTATAAAACTATGTTTAGACAACGACAAATTCAATATCATAAACAAATACAACTAACTAATATTAACCACTTTTATTAACAACTATATACAAAAAAAATAGACAAACAAATAATTACGAACAAATACTCAATAAACAAAAAAAACCTTTCCAAAATAAATAGAAAAAAAATGGTGCATACTTTGCGGCTGGGTGGTAAATGGTCCTACATGCGAAACATTACACACCCCCCTGCCAAAATCACACTTAGTCGGTGTAACGACAAAGTGGGATTCTCGCATGTAGGCGCTCCATCGATACCTATTGCTTAATATCCTTAGCATGGAATTTGCTGACCCGTTTACCTTGTAAATCTTCCAGCTCATAGTAACTACTACCCAGTTTTTTCTGAATCCTGGCTTTCACAAACGTTGGGGCTAGCTTTGAACTAAATCCTTTAACAAAATTGCTTTGTTGGAAATTTCGCGCGTATACTTCCTGACCAACCGTAAAGCTTACCTCAGGCTACGCAAGTTATATGACTTGTCATTTCGTACCTGCTGTTTCGCTATGGCATCTTTTGCAACTTGCCGAATCAGATCAAACGAATCTTCACGGTTGAAACTCGTGGTCCTATCTTCCAACTGCATAAGATTTCTCAGCAAATCATACGTCCTACCGCTGGTTATCATCTGTTGTCCAAACGCAACTCTATATGGACTATTATGAATGGCAGAATGAAAACCTGATCGTAACGCACAAGATATTTGGCTAAGTAGTTCATCCCAGTTAGTCTGGTCGGGCCTAATATACGCTTTGATAGCGGCCAGCACCGATCGATTTACCCGCTCAGATGCATTAGCTTGGGGCGCATACATCGCAGTGTACCGATGTTGGACTTCATATTTTTGCAACAACTCATTGAACTTGTGTGACCTAAATTGGACTCCATTATCTGACAAAATTACCTCGGGGACACCAAAACAGTGAAAAATATTCTCTTCCAAAAACGGCACAATGGCATCCGCGGTAAATTTCTTTACGGGTTTCAAAAAGGAGTATTTTGATAGATGATCCACCACAACAAAAATACCTACATTTCCCGAACGACTACGTGGATAAGGGCCCAAAAAGTCGACATACAGTTGCTGAAAAACTCTCTGAACCTCCTGATTATGTTTTAGTCGTGGTCGTAATGGCTGATTTGGGTGTTTCGTACACTTGCAATTATCACACTCATTGACATAGACTTTAACGTCATTTACCAGATTTGGCCAATAATAATAACGTCTTATCCGTTCTAATGTTTTCCCAATCCCATTGTGGGCTGCTAATGGAGAACCGTGACACTGTTTTAAAATATCAGTGACGAGTTCTTTGGGGATCCACAGCTTCCAACAAAAATCATCTGCAATTTGTTCACCCGCCACATGTTCTGATCGGCGATAAACATGATTGCCGACAACTTTTAAATCTGGCAAAGAAGACGACTGGCTAAGCACCTTGTTTCGAAGCTCTGCATACTCCACGGTTTCGAAATGTGACGACTCCAAATCTATCACTCTGTCTACACTGAGGGATGACAAGTCTTCAGTGTGTATACGAGACAGAGCATCAGGGACTATATTCTGGCTTCCTTTTTCGATGCACTATGCTGAAAGTAAACGCCTGTAACTTAAGAGCCCATCTGGCTAAACGGGAACTTAAATCACGTTGGCCCACAAGCCACTTTAAGGACGCATGATCGGTGTAAATAACAAATTTGTGTCCTTCTACGTAGGCACGAAACTTCTTTACACACATTACTGCAGCTAAACACTCTTTTTCGGTGACTGAATAATTTTGTTGACATTTATTAAGCTTTCGAGACATAAAGGCTATTGGTACATCATGTCCCTCGCTATCGCTTTGCATAAGAACGCCTCCAACACCTGTAAAGCTAGCATCGCAATGAATAGCAAAAGGCTTGGAAAAGTCTGGACTATGAAGTACTGGAGCCTTACATATCGCATCTTTCAGAGCATTAAATGCCTGTTGAGCTTCTTCTGACCACACGAACCTTTGCTTTTGCTTGAGCGTGTCAGATATTGGGGCAGCGATTCCAGCATAATTTTTTATAAACTTGTGATACCAGCCTGTGGTACCTAAGAAGCGTCTGACTTGTCTGACTGATCTTGGTATTGGAAAGTCTTTAATCGCTGCTACTTTCTCGGGATCAGTTTGGATTGTACCATGACCTATGACATGTCCTAGATACTTTACTTCTTGCAAACAAAAACTGCTTTTCTCCACATTAATTGTGAGCCCTGCTAACGTTAATCGGTTAGCCAGCTCTTTCAAAACGGCCAGATGCTTCTCAAACGTTTCGGAAATAACTAACAAATCGTCTAAATAGATAAATATTTCATTGCGTAAGGTCGGTGGAATAACTTTATCCATTAATTTTGACATGGTTTGTGGTGCATTAGTTAGTCCAAATGGCATCACAGTGAACTGATATAATGGCCTACCCGGTACACTGAAAGCGGTTTTCTCTCGCGCATTTCGTGTCAAAGGAATCTGCCAATATGCATTTTTCAGATCAATGCTTGATATGAATTCAGCTTTTGGCAAACGGCTTAAGATTCCATCAATCAATGGCATGGGATAAGCGTTCTTTACTGTGACCTCGTTGACTTTTCTACTGTCTAAACACAAACGAACTTTTCCAGGCTTTTGCACCAACACTACTGGTGAGGACCATGGGCTGTCAGATTCTTCAATTACCCCTAACGCCAGCATTCGATCCAATTCTTTGTACATAAGTTTCTCCACAGCTGGAGACACCGAGTAATGACGTTGTTTTATGGGTTTACATTCAGCTATCTCAATGTCGTGCGTCATCCAGTGTGTCTTCCCTAAGCCCTTTTTGGCAAAAGATGGAAACTGTTGCACTACAGCTAATAGATCTTTTTGTTGATCTATTGCTAACGGAATTCGAAGCGGGTCATCTGAATGCATTGCCGCAATACTATTGGTTTGAAACTGATGCATCAGAAACATTGGTAGCAAATCAAATGTTCTCCAAAAATCTATGCCTAAATACAAATCCTGTGCTAATGACGGTACAATGTATAAGTTCAATTCATGTATAATGCCACGAAATTCTACGGGAGTTGATAGTTTCCCAATGATCGCCTGTTGGGTTCCATCAGCTGTGTGTACAGCCAATTTAAGTGGTCTATACAACGCCTTAGTTTCTACAATTTCTTGTGCAAGGCTACAACCTACACAGCTAATGCTGGCACCAGTGTCCATTAATCCTGCAACAGATTTGTTAAATACTTGGACTTGGGCATATGGTCGCAGATCACCAGTTTTATTTACTACAGATGCCAGAATAGCTCGTTTAGCAGATTTATTTAACTTACAAAACTGGGGCGACCGATTGTTTTTCTGGGGTACTAAACTTATATTAATTGTTATTGGTATTTTTGATGAGTCAGGTAACGCCGGAGTGTCTAAATCTTTAGTTACTCCGTATTGGTAGCCCTCGAAATCAGTTTGCGTGCACTGGCTAATGGTGCACGCACTAGTTCGTTTTTTAAGGCAGTGTTGCACTTTACGCAGCTTGGTCGATATGTGTCCCGCTTGCCACAGCCATAACAAAAAACTTTTCGCTCCGACACGCAATCTTGATATCGATGGCCGATCTTGCCACAATTCCAACATGAAAGTGCCAAGGCGTCGATATCGCCATTTATCGACTCCACTTCATCAATATTTCCGCTTAAATTAGTTTGCACATTGACTTCATGAATTTGGTGTCGAATGAAAGGTCTTGGCTGAGTTATTAGCGGCTTCGCATTATTGGCCATGAACCGTTCTCGAGTGCGTACTACATGTCGCAATTGGTCCATGTTCAATATGCGCACATACAAAATCTCTAATTGAATTTCAGGTAATAAATTGGTGCGTACCATCTCCAACATTGACAACTCATCTATTGGATGCAACAATCTGTCTGACAGCGCAAGCATTGCATCGTAGAATTGATCAAAGTTTTCCTGAGGCTTCTGCTTCCTTTGGGACATAGCTGCTCGAATTTCCAAGTCAGTCCTACCATCGTCAAACTGAGACCTCAATGCAATGCACAATTCTGGCCAGCGAACTACCGAAACACTTCTATGAAATCTCCAGAAGAATTCGCTGCCACGGCCTTCAAACAAGTTGCTGGCATAACGTGCCAGCAGATCAAAGTCGCCCTCCAGTGTCTGTCTAGTCAACGCTTCAACTCTATATATAAAATCGTCAATTGACGTAGACGCATGCCCGGAAAATCGCAGCTTCTAATTTGAAATAATTTGGCTAATCCTATCAGGTCGAAGTCCTTGACTCCGTTGCGAACCATAAGGTGAACCCCTATTATCTGCCGGTGCTCCGCCGTTCAACGGATTTGGCCGATGTTCTATTCCAAATAGCTGCTCAAAACTTTGATTCTGCGGACCCATTGGAGGAGGTATTGCATAACGCGGCTCTGCGCCATTATTAACTGGCGACGATTGAGCTGCGCCCGTATTTGCCGGGGAGGATTGAGCAGATATACGTTGAAATCCGCTTTCAATTGCTTCTGTCAATCGCGCGGTCTGTTGTGCTAATGCGGTGGCTATAGCCGATACTAACACCTGCTGCAAATTTGTTGTTAAGTCTTGGCTCCCAACTGGATGAATTATTGGCTCTTCTAACCTTTGGGGACCACCTTGATAATTTCCCGCTATTCCAGAGGCTTGTTGCGTTTCCAGCTGGCCCTGTACAGATTGCGCTGTGGGCTGGCCAGCGGCGGATTGCAAACCAGGCCTGTTGCCCTGGCTACCAACAGCTTTCGCGTTTGGCACAGTACTTGCCGCCCTCGACTGCGATCGGGTTGTCATGCCAGAGGCAGGCATCCTGACTGCCTCAGCTTCTGACGCTGCCAGTTCTTCGGCTAAATTCAGCACTGAACGGCTCAGCACGGTACGGCAAATGGGACAAAGATTTTTGTTCTTTGTGTTGGCGTTAAAGCAGGCGTGGTGAAAATAATGGTTACACCGAGTCGCTAATAATTGCGCAGGATACTCCACTTCTTGGGTGCAAACGCAACAAATAGTTTCGGTTATTGACCTCTGATAAGGATTATTAGGACTTCCCTGTACTGCCATTGTTTTCTTTTTCAAATATTTCTAAGTAGCTAAGCTAGGGCCTATCTAGGACCAAAATATGAATATTAACTAAATAATTAAATACCTCAATTTATAGATAAATAAATAAATAATTCAATAAATCAATAAATTAATAAAGTAATAAATAGATAAATAGAGAAATAGATAAATAGATAAATAGATAAATAGATAAATAGATAAATAGATAAATAGATAAATAGATAAATAGATAAATAGATAAATAGATAAATAGATAAATAGATAAATAGATAAATAGATAATTAGATAATTAGATAAGTAAATAAATAAATCAATAAACAGATAAATAAATAACTGAATGTCTCAATAAATACACAAGTTAACAAATACGCACAAAATCGGAAACCAAGAAAGATACAATTCATAAACAAAATTTTTGAAACCATGCACAACCTCACAGAAAGTAAGTTAGCCAACTGACTCTTCTCTCAAACCTATTAGAAAACTTCAGACAAGAAGAAAAAAAAACAAACACATGAATGTTACCAGAAACAGATAGTCATCCATACATTGAGCGCGTGCTAGTAGCTCTTGGCCACGGACCACGATTTAGCAACAATGTGACCACTGTCCCATTTTATTGAATGTTGACAAGCAGTTTAACCCACACCCAGTCAAACAATTGATCTGGCCTGTAGGCTGTAACGAACTGCTTAAGCTAACAAACAAAACGAAGTAAGAGAAAGGAAAGAAAAGGGAAAATCGGAAATTAGGGAATTGAAATACATATATATCAAGTTTAGCGGCAAGTCATAGTTTTATAAGCCCATTAACTTGTTTTAGACCACTATACCTGTACATACATACCTTTACATATATTTTTAATGTTCTCAGGCCAAATTTTTATTATTTGGCCCCCATTTTATTGAATGTTGTCAAGCAGTTTAACCCACACCCAGTCAAACAATTGATCTGGCCTGTAGGCTGTAACGAACTGCTTAAGCTAACAAAGAACAAAAATGGTCAGAACAATTATATGTAATATTATGACATTAGACGGACAGTTACTAAGTACCAGACTGTAATAAATCGCGCATGTGTCAACACTGAACTATGCCACGACAATTAACGAGTTTAGCCTTTAACTGTTTAATTTATTTATTGCACAAATTATGGAACAAATAAAAGGATATAGGATCTGGAAATTGGGATAACAGTCACAAGGTGTTCTTGACTTTTGAGAATGTTTCTTTCTCAGAGCATGTTGAAAATTGCTTCTCAAACAGGCCACACGATTGGGCGCCAAATATAATATTAATTAATATAAGAACTGTAGTGAACAACGTTCCAAAGAGCTGATGGGGGTGCTGTATGCGATTGCGTACGCGCTGGCTTCCACGGCTTTGCTCACCGACATGAGGGGTAACGAAAAAAATGCCATCGCACAGCTTTGCTCCGGTTTTTAATTCATATTACATTGAATATTTCGCGTACTGGGGGGAATGGGAATAGAGAGTGCAATAAACATAGAACAAAGATATAGACCGAACGACAGAACAAGGTTGGAGAGGGTATCAGCCCACTCGTCTGGCAACACTGATATTGTTGTGTGCCCTTGCCCACCCTACCATGATCCTGCTTTCCAGTTCACCAAGTGTCAGGATCCCTACGAGTGGGTCGGCCGACCTACTACTGCTCAGCGATGCATGGTTTCAAAAAAACAAAGAAAAATTAAGCGAACATATTACCTAATTTATTAATTAAAGAAAACAAAGAAACACTTAAAATTGACATACTAAACAATAAATTTACGCATGTAAGGTACTATAAGAGAGGCTAAAAGGAAATGCAAGATAAATAATTGACTTATAAATACATTATATAAAACTAATATATAATTAATATAAATAATTATTTATTTTTGACCCTATTTTCTTTTCTTTTTGTTAAATGCTCAGACAGTTCGAAGCCAAATTTAAAATCCTTATTCACCACACAAACAACATTAGTGACTCGATCAGCAGAAGGCCAAAAAAGCTTCAAGCAGTTTGTGTGACGTGCGAGTTGCAATTAGCAAGCAGTGCAGTCAGCTGATGCAATTAATTCCAAGCTGAGCCATAAAGTTCACCAAATAAAAGTAAAGCTTTTATTTGGGTGTATTGTTATTGTAAAATATTATAATGCAGACTTACAGTCAACATCCCACGCTGAAAGATCTTTCCGTGTAGGTGTGTGTGTCTGCATGCGCCAGCTGTGGAAAAAAAGTTCAACTACAAAAAAAAATTGAAGGTGCACAATCAAAAGCTGACTGGCATGAAGCTTACAACTTGCACAAATGACGTCACTACAAACAAGTACTTAATGGCAATTTTACGTACATATCAAATACATCTAAGTTGGGGAATTTAACATCAACATGGCTTTTAGTCTGGGCCTACATACATTTCTTTGATTGTTTTTATACACTTTTGGGTTTATATATGGTCATTTTACAGGTGCATGAGGAGTCGCTTAGAAGTGATTGGCGACGTTGTCTTTAACACCTCGTCGTTATCGACTTACAAAGAAACAATATACGGGGACAAAATTACCAACGTTCACAATTAGGTACTAATATAAACAATTTAATAACATATATATAATTTCTTATTCAAACTCGGAAACGGCCATCGGTGTTGTTGCCTAACAGCTGGGTCTGCGTCTGCGCGGCTGTGCCTGTGAATTGCCACGGTTGAGGTTTCGGCACAGAAGGGGGTGGTGGCTGCTGGAGCGGCTGGACGGTCACCTGGTATCCCCGTCAGCTTCGTTTAAAACTTGCCGCCGCTTTTGCTTGCGTGGGTGGCACGGTAGCTTAGCCCAATGCGCAGGTGTGCTTGGTTCGATATTTGGTGCGAACAGCTGGGCGGTTCAATGTCTCGCGCCCACCAGCTTTCTGTCGTGATCGTGCGGTATTTTACGCGTAAGACGGTTTCGTCTGCGTATTTTAAACGATTTAAAGCTATTCACAACACATTTAGTACACCACTATTAGACATTAACACAACTTAGTCTGGAACTAAGTCTGGAACTAAGGCTGTAACTTAGTGCCGAATCTACAACCAAAAACAGAAATTAAGGATTGTACTTCAAAAACAAACTTATTAGTTTACCCTAATTTTGGGGTTCGGCACTGCGGTGTAACGGCGGCTGGACCAATCTGCGGCGCACTTCAAAATAAATCATATATGAGTACGTATATGGTTTAGATCAACACAAATATACTCACAATGAAATATTGAGGCGTCCTACTAAATAAATCTGCACGCCGTCGAACACACTATCTAAATTTTTTTTTCACTGTTCCGGTTAACAACACGTGCAATACGACGACAGACATCACAAAAAAATTGGTTTTTCTTTTCGTCTTTTTTCAATTGTCGGTTCTTCTTGTTGGCTATTGTATTGCTCATATTGGCAACCCGTACAAAAAAAGAATGCATCAGCCTAAATGCAAAAATGTTAAAATAACTTCTGTCGCCTACCGATAGATGACGCTATCGTGACCCCATTTGTTATTTGTATAAAACTATGTTTAGACAACGACAAATTCAATATCATAAACAAATACAACTAACTAATATTAACCACTTTTATTAACAACTATATACAAAAAAAATAGACAAACAAATAATTACGAACAAATACTCAATAAACAAAAAAAACCTTTCCAAAATAAATAGAAAAAAAATGGTGCATACTTTGCGGCTGGGTGGTAAATGGTCCTACATGCGAAA
>JAWNOW010000921.1:222500-600849 GCA_035045625.1 Drosophila formosana | reverse complement strand
CGATCCTTATGAGTTCTGTGGCAATCGACTCGTCTTAACAAGGACTATAAGCTGGCCAAAGGACATTTCGATCGTCCTTTTGGTTCCCGAGATATTTATGATTTTCTGATTTTGTTGCGATTTCCTAGATTTTTTTTTTCGTCACTGCGACAAAAATTTTGCATGTCCAAAAATTAAGAAACGTCGCATACTTTTAGGGCGTGGATTAAAATATGAGTTGCAAACTCAAAAACGTGAATATCTTGGAAACTACAATTTGCATGTTCTGTGCAGAGTCTTTAGCTCTGATGAATATTTTTCCAAATAAATATAGACTAACAGCAACTACTTTTGTTACACTAATAGCAACTCTTTCCGCTAGACTAATAGCAACTTCTTCTGCTAGACTGATAACTCCTTTCTTTCAATTCTCAAATTGTTTACTTCGCGAATGTCAATTATGATTTATTCTTATGCCTATCCAATTAGCTTGTAGATGATCAGCACTCTTCTCGACAATTCTCATATAGTTAACTTAGCAATTGTCGTTTTGTCTTTTCAATACCCAAGCTCAACTAGTAGTTTCATCTGCTAGACTAACAGCAACTACTTCGCTAGACTAACAGCAAATTCTTCTGCTATTGTCATATTGTGAACTTCGCAAGTATCGCTTTTGACTATTAAATATCCAAGCTCAATAAAATAACAGCAACAACTTTTTTTTAACAACTTTGTCTACTTTACTTGATCCTTCGTGCAGTTTGCAAATTGTATAAATAATATTAATACAAAGCGAATTACTATTTGGTCAAAGTTCATTCATTACTGGCTCAAATGAGTCTTTGGAAACGCAAATGGGAGAAAAATACTAATTGTCGATCGTAAGTAGTAAGTTGTTGTAAGCGTATGTTAATATTAACTTAATATTAATGTTTGTTAATATCAATGGGAACATCGTAATAATTTCAAAATGTAATTCTTGAAGCGATTATTTAAAGTAATTTATTGAAATCTTCTATTTGGAAAGCAAATGAAATAAATGTATTTAATTTTTGTATATCTAGTTGAACTTAAATTCAAAGAACTAAATAAATTTTCGAAATAACATTTAATATTAATATATTTTAATGTCTGTGAAATTAAATGTAATAATTAAATATTTCACTTTATCTGCGTCGCCTTTCCGTTCGCTACTAGTACATTTCATCCAGCATAACAATGCACAAATTAACAGTAAGTTGTGTGAGAGGAAGCGCGAGCGTGGGCGTGGACGTGGGCGTGGTGCCACTAATGATTTCCGTTATTCGCACCTTGTCGTGGCAACGTGGACAACATGGCGGTAAATCAAAGTCAGGATGCCAAATGAAAAACAGCAGTCATAACCTACCTATCCACACAGAGTGGCATTGTCTTTCGAGTGGGGCAAGCAACAGGGAACGTTGTGAGCTCATTGCACTCAAAGCTTGTGGCACAAACAATACACAGCGAAATAATGAGTTTGATTTCGCCATAATACATTTATTGTAACTGGTGATTAACCAGTTGAGCTAATCCTTGAAGTGCTTGAGAATTGAAAATATAACTAATAACTAACTGATGGATGAAGTAAAGTGCATTTCGATTTCAGATCTCCATTATTTCTCGCTGTGTAGCAATGGCAACGTTGGCAGCGGATGCGGATGCGCAGCATTTGAGCATTTGCACATTTCCGGCATTGTTCACTCAGCCCATGCATAATCGATTAACTGGTGCCCATAAACATGACCGTAAAATGTGCAAATGCGCGGTTGCACCGCACTGACTACGGCCCTGACTTCCCAGAGCTGGCTCGTCGGATCGCCGGATCGCGGGATTGGGGCAGGAGGTCGTCGCCATTCGGTGGCAACATGCATAAATGCAAATGCTATGGCTGTTGGAATGGCAATCGCAATACATATGCAAATTTCAGTTCGCCCACTGCTTAAGCGCAGCCACAACGACGTCGCCAACTTTGGCGACAACGGGGCAAAAACAACAACAAAATCCCCACAAGGCGACGCGTTGGTTATGAGAGACAATCTGCGTGTGTGTGCGTGTCTGTGTCTGTGTCTGTGTAAATGCCACTGTGGTGTGGCAACTAGTCCATGAACTAATTACAAAATGTTGCATTGTAAATTTCCAAGAGGCATTATAAATCCACTACAAATTGCGTCTCTGTTTTGTGTGTGTGTGTGTGTGCGCAAAGTTGTCTCATAACTTTTCGGGATGGTTTTCAGCTTGCAAATCCTTTCTCCACTCATCTTTCATTCTGACATTCTCCTTTTTTACCTCTCTATTTATATTAATGAATACATTCTGTTATGTTTATCATTCCTGTTTATTATCCTGCAGACTCTATGTTCTTGATCAGCGTGAAGATGTCCTGCCAGATGTTCCTATACGTCTGTTTGTCTCTCTATCTTTTGATCTTGCTAAACTGACTGTTTTGATAGCCATCTTTCTACCTGAGGCATCCATCATTAAACTGATTCAAAAAGCAGCAACTTTGAATTCTGTTTTTAGCTTGTCTTGATTTTTGGGATAATAAGTTTAACTTTTGGCCACGCGATCAAATCAGTGACTTAAGAACAAACTTTTGCCTGGATTTTAAATTAATTTAAGTAATATTTGAAAGGAGCACCTTCTATTGCTGACTCTTTCTCTCGCACAATAGGCCTAAGCCATGTGTTTTGGTGAAAGCATTAGAGATGAGCACATTTACATTGGTATCATTGAACAACAATATCTTGTTTGTATAAAGCAATTTGGACATTTATTTATTTATGTTTTCAATTTCATTTACTTCCTATACAAAATATATAATAAATATATCTAATAGAGTTGTGGTTTTAAAATCAGCAGAGTCTTTATTTTACGATAATTCTTAATATTGAACATTTGACCAGAATTCAACATCTCACTGTTTAAATCTATTATACCATCAGGATTGAAGACAATTAAAATATATCTATTTTTTTTAAATTTTACTATTCAAATATGTTGAACTATGCGGGATGTGCATTGCAGCCATTTAAATTTGTACATTCTTATATCGAAAATATAGATTGAAGAGCAATCTTTTAGTTGTTAGAAAGCAATCCAAATAATTATATTTATTGTTGCAATACTTAATTTATAAAATATAATGAATTCTTATTTTATTTACTTCTTTTACTATAAAAACGATTCACTACATTTAATTAATAAACATTAAAATATATTACTATACCGATTAAGTGGATATATTTCAACTCAATATGCAATATATTGTATTGTACAATCAATCGATATATTTATTTAGACACGAGGCATGCCATCGCTGTTTAGTACTTATGTTGTTTGAATTTGTGTATTCATGTTTCTGGTTTGGCTGGTGTTCGTGGTGCGTGGATGGGTGGATGGGTGGTTCGGTGGTGTTAACCAGCAGCTAACACACAGCCGCATCCAGGGCGAGAACGCGATCCAGAGCCACAGCCCACACAGATTTGTAAGCCGCCTGCCCTCAAAAAAAGGGTCGGGCTGTTAAAGTTTGTGCCAAAAATGTTGAGGCGCATAACTTTTGGCCATATTTACGCTGGTGAAAATTGAAAAGTGGCGCAGCTGCAGCCCGCCTGTAAACTGTGAACTGAAAACTGAAAGCCGAAAGCTGAAATCTGAAATCAGAAATCTGAGATAAAAGTGTTGTGCATGAGGTAAATGCGAATGCTGCACGAAGCAGGCAACGTAACTGCCTCACCAACAATTGCCGCCAAAACGCTGCTCCTCCTTGTGCCATACATAAATGGGAAGGGGCTGAATGGAGCTGTAAAACTTTTGAATAGAATACGAGTATAATGGTTACGCTCTCCCTGTTAACCAGCAACTCCTTAGCCAACCGTCTGTGTTCTTGCCCCCGACCACCCGTCAAGCCATTATTTGATTTTCATGAAATGTATTGAAATTATTTCATAAGCACACGGGCATTGGATGACAACAGCAGCAGCAGCAGCAGCAGCAGCAGCAGCAGCAACAGCAACAGCAGCAATCTGGGGCAATGCTGGGGCCAAAGTTGATCCTGCGAACTTTCAACTTAACTTATGGCTGCCTTTTAGCTTTTTGTTCCAGCTTCACAGCAATGTTGCCCAAAATGGGTTCCATTTCAGTTTCACAGTTCGCTTGGGCGCATCTACGATCTCAGCACTTAAAACTTGACTCAATTTCAATTTCACAGCCAACCAAAGTGTAGAGTCTTCTATATCCGCAGGTGGCAGAGGATTTTAATATTCCGCTAAAGAGATCAATGTAGTTTATGCTTCGTATCAAAGTTTGTTCAACCTTTTAAAAGAATGTCTAAGCCTTAAAAACATTGTAAATAAATAAGAGCTTAAGAAACGTAGTTCGAGCTTACAAGTTGAATCAATTCCAAGACAATGTTCTAATAATGTTTCAAAATTGATTATGTAGAACAGTAAATTAAAATTAAAATATAAATACAAAATTATTTCAAATTAAAATGAAAGTGAAAGTATTAATATATTAACTAGAGAAGTCATTATTTCAAATGCAAATGAAAGTGTAAGTATAAATATATTAATTTAAGAACTAATATATTTTTAATATATTTTTAATATATATATAATGGCTATTATAGCTACGAAGGACCGAATAGAATATGCATTTTTAGTTTTCTAAACTTATATGTTCAAATGAAAATTAAGCTAGAAACATATAAATAAATTCAGTAAATATTCAAAATTTTCCTTAAATTGTATAAAAACTTAACCTCAACGAAGAAATTGAAAAAACTTATAGTTAAAAAACAATCAGAAATTACTAAATCTGGTCTTGGATTTTGAAGACTGTAATGTAAGAACTTTAGAGCCTACCCTCGCACATATGTTGGCTCATGCTGCTTTTACTTATGGCAACGTACCAGACAAACACATACATATGTGTATGTGTGTATATATAGTGGATATGTTTTATTTGACATCGTGCACAATCAGCTTGTGGCTTTTACAGCAAAACCGCAACTATGAGGGGCATTATAATAAGCAAAAGCAACGGCAACGTCAACAGCAACATCAACAGCAACATCAACAGCCACAGTAGCAGCAGTAACAACATCAGCAGCAACAAAAACAACAACAATAGCAACAATAACAATGCCGGCAATGACAATGTGGTTAAACTTTGTATTAGTATTTTACTTACATGTGTTTGTCGTCATACATAAGACCAGATGTTTAAGAGTCTGCAAGATTTGTGACTGCCTCAGTTCAGTTCAGTTCAGTTCAGTTCAGACTCGGCTCGAGTCTCTGGCCCAGATGCGCCGTCAAAGCAGCAAACCAGCTGCGTTTACTGAGAGCTGAGAAGTGCCCTTCCATCTGCAGTAGGCAGCAAAATGTTTGTCAAACTGCCAAAATGTCTGCCGCCTGACTGACAGACAGACAGACGATGGAGCATCGCACATTGGACATCGGATTGGACACTGCGACGTTTGGGATGCGGCATGTCGGTTGCCTCACTGCTCGAGCATCAAAAGGATTTGCAATTCACGTACATAAACAACGACACCCAACAACAACTGGCAGGAGTGCCGCATGTTGCACGAGGCACGCGGCACGCGGCAAGCGGCAACGTTCTGTGTGCAGCTTGCAGCTTGCAGCTCACAGTTAACAGCAGGCGGCAATGCGGTGCAATGTCAAAGCCATCGGCCAACTTGCAATGCAAATGCACTTTATTTATGGCTATGCGCAACATTTGCCCGTATGTGTGTGTGTGTGTGTGTCTCTATAAATGTAGATGTGTGTGATAGACAGAAAATTTGTGCGTTCGTTGTAGCGGGAGTGCAGTGTAAGTACTTTAGCTGCACATACTCTAAAGACAAACAAAAGGCAGCTTGCAAAACGTTTAACGAAATTGTTATTGTAAAAAACACAGATAATAAGAAAATATATACGATGCTAAAAACTGACAACAACATATAGAATTGACAAAATAAATCAATAAAAAATATACCCCAAGCTAGAGCATTGGATTTATGCTGTACAACTGGAATTGAAGCATGTAAAATATTAAGTATACGACTAGAAGTTTATCCTACAGGAATATCTATTATATTATATATCTTTACTGCTCACGTGAACTGTCTTTTCACATCGATATTATCGATAATAATAATAAAGAAATAAACACATCGCACAAATTAAATTTCGAGTTGTTGAATTCGCCAAAATTGTTAATTAAATATTCAAAAGATATTTATACATGGAGAATTTTTTGGTTTTAGGAAAAATGAAAAAACATTACCTTAAAAGTTGTACATACATTTTCGTCTTGAATTGAATTCAATTTTATATAATATTTTCCGAAAATAAAATTAAAATTACATTTTATTTTTTACAAAAACACGTCCATATGCCATAAATATCACATGAAAAACTGACAACTGGCAATATAGCTATAGGTTGTTATGAATACAAGATTATTGTGAATTTATGATGCATTTTCATTTATGAAAATCAGAAATTTATCAAATAGATTTTTAAAGTTATTATTCACTTAGTCATGAGGAGAATCCATACAATTCAAGGACTAAAACATAAAATGAGTTTTTAATGGAATAGAAACCAAATCAAATGGATGCCAAATTGAGAGGAAAAATAAACATACCCTTGGTCAGAGTATTGGATTTATGCAGTGCAACTGGCATTGAAGCCCATTGATGATTAAGTATGCGACTACAGGACTGTGCTGTAAATACACAATTATCTTTTGGAGTCTCTAGCTGCTGGTATAGGTAAAATTGAATAGAGCAAGACTGGATTAAATATTTAGAATACCCGACTAGCGCGATTCTGTTCTTTCGTGCAGGGTATAGAAAAACGAACGCAGTGAAGCGCCTGACGCTTTGTGCTCGTGCAAGTGCAAATTAGGAGAAATCTTTGCGTGTTGGAATGCAAATGGAACAGAATGGAGGGAAGTGAGCGAGATTCATAACGTCATTTTGTGGCAGTACTTACAATAAGCTCCTCTGCACACGCTTCTTTGTTATTTAATATTCGTAGTGCCAAATTTGGAGAGCTGCAGTGGCTCTTTGGAGGTACATTTCCCTGTGATAGTGACAGTGACAAGCTGCAGCTTGTGGTTAAATCTCGTTTAGTTTTTCGCATAAGCGGCCATGACGCTAAAAATATTAACGATGCTTTTGCACATTTTTTTGGCCCTCGCCATTGGGGCATGACAACGTATTTGTGTCCGTCTGGGCAGCTATGCAAACTACGCTGTCAATTTGGCAGCTATCTGAATGCTACTTTGTGCAGACTCATCACATATGTGATTACTGGCGTTAACCACAGGCTAAAGACGGTCTTTGCAAGCGCGTTTAAGCAATTGGCTGCCTGGCTCTTGATTACAACATTACGTGAGCAGCAGTCGCTTGATTTCATTCGCGGCAGTTGAAATGAAAACACGCATTCTGCTTCAATCATCTGCCCGATGCAAGTTGCAATGTTGTAAGAATGCGTCCACGTCTACTTCTGCTTGATGCTGGCTGACATTGTGTTTTTTTCTGCAGGACTCTGAAATCCTGGCGAAATCCTGACGCGTACGCCAACGAGTCGGAGCCAGAGTCCCATTGGCGTTGTGCATGCAAACACGTTTCTGATTAGAAATCAGCCAAAATGACAGCATGCAATGTCAAGCGCAGGCAGACGGTGCAGTGATCAATCGGCAGATACCCTGCAAATCACTTAATGCGAAGAATCGATTTGATGGGAAATAATAAAAGGAGAAGCAGAAGCAAATCCCTTGGCCCCTCTTCGATATTAGCATATGCACTGTATGAACAGAAAGGTTGAAGTAAATTATTTGGGCATTTCGTTGTCCTGATTGCCTCCTCCTCGTTTTTTGTGTGTGTTTGTTTTTTTTTTTATTCTGGCCAAGTACACAAGTATTTAGATGCCTTATTACAGTTGAAAGTTGTTCGAGCGGCGGCTCTGATGATAATCATTGACATAACAGCTTGCTACAATACCGGCTTGGTGGCATGGGTTGTGGAAATTTATGCAACAGCTTTTGCAGCTGGCATCAAAAAGCTTAATCAACTTGTCCTAAATTGTGCAAAAATTAAATTTTTCCCGGCAAATCGCATAATAAATGCGAGAGAGCGGAAGATATAAAAATTTCAATTTTTGAAATGCAAATGGAATACAAATATTTGCATAAACACGAACAGCTCGGCAAAGAGAATGGAAGGCACAGAGCGGCCATCTGCCAGTTCCCCTGGCTTCAGAATTTGTGGCAAGAACGACGACGAAACACCATGTAAATGTGTGTATGTGTGTATGCGACTTTGCCATACCCTGTGCGACAGTTAATTAACATGAAATGGAAAAGCAATGCAGCAAATAATAATTAAATTTCCAATATTTCGAATTTAAAATAAGTTTAACATTATTTTGTATAATCAAAAATGCTACATTATTTGCGAATCTCTCTAAATTAATTAATATATAATATAACATTATTAAATTTCCAATATTTCAAATTCTATATAAGTTTATATATGTACATATTATTGTTTGTATCTTTGAATAGTATTTTTTTAAATTACATTAAATGCTATTCAAATTCAATAAATACATATTTCGAATTTAAAATAAATTTTGCGTAATAAAAAATCTATTTGTAAATTAAATGAAATATCGAATACATCGGATTTTGGATAAGATAATAATTACATTTTCAATAAATCGAATTTTAATTATATTCAAATATATTATTTTATTTAACTATAATACTTTTTTGGGACCTTGATAATAGTAAAAGAAATAGTATTTAATACGTCAGGCAACCGCAAAAAGCGAATGCAAATCAGTTTTAAATGCTGAGTGCAATGAGAGGTATTTCAAATCGAAATCGACAATGAAAGATGAAAGCAGCGCAGAGGTTAACGTTATGTTATTAACTTTCAAATAAAAATTGTGAGTTATACACTTAAGAAGTTATTTTAGCATTCCAGTCCGGGTTGAAATGCGGCAGGTAACCCACGCTGGATGACCATAAAAAGCCAATTACATTCGACTCTGGACTCTGGACTCTGGACTGTGGATTAGATGGCGGTAAATTGTAATTAAACGAGGTTTGACCCCCTTACGGCTTGGAGCATCTGCAGATCTGCATTCATCCAGCTCATCAGAAACGAAACCATTAGAAATGCTTGAAAGCGGCGCTAATCAATGTCGAAATATGCGGGTTGAAGATGCCACATCCATGGGGCAGGCAGGGAGGCAACAGACAACAGACAACTTGTGACTGGTTGCTGACTGGTCGCCCCAACTTCAATCAATATGGAAAATAAGAACGTGATTCATATTCAGTGCGCGCCACGTTGTCGCCGAACCATTAAAAGGTAGAAATGAAATGAATTGAAATGAGCAGCAGCAGGAAGAGCAGGAACGATGCCGAAGAAGGAAATTAGGTACACGCGTTGTTTTTGGGTTTATGGGGTGTGGATGGGTTTTGTTTGGGGATGGCATTTGGTTACGGAAATTATGCCTGACTGCCGCTGACAGCGAAGCGGACGGAGCCTCTGCCAATAATGCCACATCTAATGCCATTGCAAGTGCTTATGTCAAATGGTGCGATTCTAGCGAAACGCTTCCTGGAGCAATCGCTAAATAACAACACAGGCAACATCATTCTGTTATCTTAATTTATATCTGCGAATAAATTAACAATAAATTCTAGGCTTTTGAACACAACACAGCACAACACATTTCAATGATTTGTTTGCGTTGCTTTTTAAGCATTCGATGATTAGCCAGGAAAGTTGAATATAACTGGTATTGTTTGGTAAAATCTGGCATATTTTATGGCTATGTTAAATATGCATTAAAGTGTCACTTTGGCCATTATAAAGTGGAGCAATCGTTTTGTCATATTTATCATTCTCAACTTAAGCACTTGCATAACATTTGCATTTTTGTATTTTCTTCATTCTTTGTTGCTTATAAATGGTATAAATCTTGAGCCTTCGATTGAATTAATTTGATTTTGCACTCATTGCCGTGCTCAACAAATAAAATATTATTCATTGATGGCAAAATAAAAGTTGGTCGTGGTCTCTCAGAGTTCTGCATTCACTTCAATTTCAACTTGCTTTCTGTAAAATTAAAATAAATGAAAAGTGGAATGAAGCGACCTTTTTTGCATCTGAGCCTGCGGCAGAAGTTCCTGGAAATAATATCCAACTCGGACCGTGGAGAATATAATTTTGGAATATATATTCCGAAAGGTGCTGGATATTATTTTGCGTGTTGAGTTTAGCATAATAAGTGAATAATTCAATTTCAGTTGCGATTCGACTTTTTTTTTTGCTGTTGGCGGCTGAAGGCTGGAGGCTGGAGGCTAATTTGGAGCAGAGCTCATTGTTAGTTTGGTTAATGCGCCATGTCAATCTCAATCTGAGTCTCAATCTTCATCAGTAGCTCGCAAGCGCAGCCTTGCGCGGAGAGTATCCATGGCTGGCAGTATCCTTGGACTGTCTTCGGTGACAGGCTCGCAGGATTTACGATTTGTATCCTACGCACGTCTCGCTGCCAACAAATCACGCACGTTAACACCTCCAAGGCACAAGGCGATGCGAAAGTCAGCGACAGAGACAGAGACGAATAGATGGATGTATGGCTGGATGGATGGAGAAGTGGGAGTACAAGAGCTATGGGACTGGCCAATGGGTCGGAGGCGGACCATGCCCGCAATTGACAGGCGACAGGCAGCAGCGAAGAGGAGCGACGACGCGGCTTTGTCTGGGTGTCTATGTCAGCAGCGTCAACACGACTCTCCGTCCGTCTGTCTGTCTGTCTGTCCCTCGACGTCGTTGAAAGTTTTTCGCTGTTGTGTGCTGTTTTCAGCAACCGCACGTAGCATGCAACGCTTAATTAAGCCACCATTAAACTGTGTCGCATCCACCCCGCCAATGCAGCCTCATTCGCCGCCATTGCTGCGAGCGTTGCGTGCGTGGCAGCAACAACAACTCGTAATTGCAACAGCAACTGATTGATAATGTTCGGTTGCCCGCAAATGTGCATATCTGTGGACAGTTGCGTCTCGTCGTCGGCCAAATGTGATTTGTGGCACGTTGGTTTCTCCCTCCAGGCTCCTTCTCTCTCTCTCTCTCTCTCTCTCTCTCTCTGTGTCGCCATCGATCCGCAGTTGGAACGTCAGTCTGGCAGAGCCAGACGCAATGCTTGCTTAGCAGTCAGCTCATCTGCATGCAAAATATTTACAGTGAAAATACAATTACAGAGTTGCCACCGCACACACAGACAGTGCTGCCAACTTGTTGTGCAGCAACTTTTAACTTTGCGTTTTATTTCGCAGATTAGCGCATGTTTAACTTTCTCATAATAGCGACAAAATTGCTGAGATAACAAATGCCAGAGTTAATCGAGAGTTAATGAACCAACAAGCCGATCCGAGTCGCGTCGAGTCGAGCAGTCTGTGTAACGTTGACGAAGGCGTTACAAAATGGAATGCATCAAATTAAGTGACTCTCGAGAGAGTTGAGCTGAGAGCATAACTTAGTCGCTGTAAAACGCCAATGTCGAGTAAAGTAAACTTTCAATACTCTCTAGTATAAAAACATTTATATCTATATTTTGTATACATCATCTATCTTATAGAGTATGCAAAAACAATTAAATCTGGTTAATTTATTATAAAGCTTTAGAATATACGACTGAAAATACAAAAGATTGGATGCTTACTTTAAATAGATAGCATAAAAGGTATTGGAGAAGCTATCCGTATAAAGTAGCATATACAATATGACTTATCTAATATTTAATTGATATAGCGATAAAATTGGAGCTAAAAATTTGAGTATATTGCTCCAAAATTATAGTTTTAATCCCTTGTTTCTTTTTTTGAATTCCATATCAGCAAAATTACGATATTATAGATATTTAGGAAAGCTCCAATTTAAGTTATCCTGTATCTTCAATAAGTAATTGATATTTCCTACAAGCTAAAAATGTTTTCGCTTTTTTAGTGAAACGTCAGTTAAAGTTAAATATGAAATTTCAATTAAATATCAGTTACTCTTCAAATTTTGAAAAGTGTTTAGAGTAAATATTGAAAAATTAAATTGTATTAAAAATTGTGTAAAATTAATAGCCGTATTAATAAATACAATTTTAAATGAAACTAAAGTCAGATAATAAAAATGTAAAAATAATAAAACAGAAACCGTGTTCATATACACAAAATTATTGCTTTAAGATTAATTGTAGAATATAACTATTATAGTATAACTTTACCATTTAAGCTTACATTACGTTTGGTTGTTTGGCATGCTGCTGGTATCAGTCTAAAAACAAGCCATTGTCACAGCAACTCGCTTTAGTTTATTTTGTTCATAATATTTTTGTAAAAACAACTAAACTTGAATATTTGAATACCCATTTGGGGTAACGGGGAACATAAACATGCAAATATACGATGATATTGTTTATAAGATGCAAACCAAAACAAAAAAAGCAAAAAAAGGGCAAATGGATGGCTTAAACATTGCCCAATATGTTCTTGTAAATGGTTTACAAACATATGGAACTTTACATGAGCTGAGCTGTTTAGAACACGATTCCGGGATAAATGTGGCCACAGGCAAAATCCCCGCCCTTCACCTTCCCTCCTCCTCCTCCTCCTAGTCCTGCTGCCTGGTCCGCTGATGCTCTCAAGCGACGAGCATCCCTCGAAAAGAAACGCCTAACAGCCTGTAAATGCTGAGAAGGAGCGTTTGAGTGAGAGCTTCCGGTTCGCTTTTGAGCAGCTTTTAACGAGCTTACGTTTTGTGTACGGGAATAATGATGGGCGAGTGACGTTGCATATTTTAGCTATAAGCTATAAGCAAAACGAAGCGAGACACGGCCAAGTGAGGACAAGCCACGTGCGTCCTCCTCCTAATCTACCCGCGGCAGAAGATGCGGTTGCTTCTGCTGCCCTCCGTTGGGTATATGTATTTTCAAATATTTGTGTATTTACAGCATTCAAAATTGAATTAAAAAATGCGAAATCAAATTGGCGAAAAGAGTTTTCCTTTAATTTAGAATGATATTATGACTTTACTTTTATATTAACATACAGTAAAATGCATATACTTTAAATGATTTATTATTAATCTCACCTTCTACGATATTCAAATAAATGTCAAGAAAATCCATTTGTAAGCTGACATCATTTTGTAAATATTGCACTACAAACATATATTTTAGTCACAGTAATAATGATTGCAAATCATAAAATATTATATCATAAATTTTGTAAATAATTTCCATTTATTTTAAAATAAATATTTTATTTTTTGAAAGTAAACTGTAGACAATTAGTAAAGCATTAGCACTGAATTGGATCAATCGATGAACATTAAACTAAAAAAAAAGAATTCATATTTATCGAAATAGCATTAGAAAGTGAATTAATAGTTTTAAATTAAATAGCAATAAAGAATTTTATGAATTAAATTGTAAAATTGTAAGTGCACAAAAAAAAAAAGAAATAATATATCTGGTGTAAAGTATATTCTTTTGAATTAAATAATAAATAAATGATAAATTTACCATAGAAAATAGAAAAATCGCCTGAATTTGGATTTAATAACATGAATTTTAATGACTATCTTTTGAGCTGAGCAAGTTGACTGTCAACTACTGTGTCTGGCTTACAGGGTATGTTGTCGTCGAGTGCCGTTGGCTGTCGCATCGTTGTACTTGTTGGTACACATTGTGTTCGTTGGCAACACATTGTCTGCCAACTTCAAAAGTAAAACATGAAAAGTGTTTTGTTTTCTTTTGGCCTCAACTGTTACCATTGCTGATGATGCTGCTGCTGCTGCTGGTGTTGTTGTTGTTGTTATTGCCGTAACGGTAACGGTAACGGTAACCGTTACCAACGCTGGCGAGTTACCAAAATGGGCAACAACCGCCGCTGGCATTTCATAATTTCTGCACTCGGCACAAAGCATTTCTGCAGTCGCTGGCAGCCGTGCTGCGGTTTGCGGTCGCAGCTCGGCAATGGAAATGAGAAGAGGAAAGCGCAGAAGTTTCGGTTAAAACACACTAATAAAATGGCCAATTTAGCCGCTGCAGCTGAGCCGCTGAAATGCTGAAACGCTGAGCTCGCTGTGTAAGCCAAATTGAAAAGTTCCTTGGCCGCAATTCAGGCCAAAAGCTTAGTCAAGCACTCCTCACAGCCCAATAACATAACTCGTGCCCCCCAATTACGTTCTGATATCAAGTACATTCGTATACCCTATAATTCGATAGAAATCTGCTCTATTGCCCAGTAAGAGCAAATGCCCAATTTTATTGTAGCGCAAGCAACAAAACGAAACTATTTTTCTGCAATTACTGCATTGTTTGTTTAAGCGCAACTCTTAATTAAGTTAAACAATACTTATGAGGGAATGCAGTTTATTTCCATTCGAAAACTTGTTGGGCATTTTAAACAGTAGACTTTTTTGCGTCAGCCAATTACATTTAATAATACTTAGTCTTTAGACAGAATAACAGTTGAAGTAAATTGACAGCTCATCATAGCTGAGAAAAAATGAAAAAATATATAACATCATTTATCAGAAAAAAAAATAAATAGATGTTGCTTATAAGCTTTTTTTTTGTTTATTGCCAATCTGAAAATAATGTTATTGTATGATATTAATAATATAATTCAATTTCATTAATCAAATGCAGAAATTAAATAGTTATTGCTAATATAAATAATTTACAAATTTATTCAGTAATCTATTGTAGTTTTTTTAACTCTTATTCGTGTAATTATTTAAACAATAAATAATTTAATTTGAAAAAAGGGAAATAGGTAGATGCTGCCAATATAAATACACAATATAAATATCAATCCAGTATTAAGCCAATAATTATTATTTTACTACCAATTTGAAAATATTTCTATTGCATAATTTATTAATTTATTTATTAATCAATTAAACATTTATAAACATTTCTGTATAAATATTTATTCGATCTATAATTTTATTATCAATTTGAACATATTTCTACTGTATAATATTTGTAGTATTAACATATTTAAATGTCGGAAATAATTCGATGTTGTCAAAATAAATATTTTACTGTACTTTTACCAAGATAAACATTCTAATATACAATTTTTAAATTATAATTTAATTTAATCGATCAAATGCAACCAACGTTTATTTAGTAATCTATTTGCAGTTTGTCAACATTTCTTTTTGAATACTTATCAAATTCATTATTTTATTACAAATTTGCAAATATTTCTATTATATTATTTTTGTGGTATCATTATCATAAATATTATTACCAATTTGAAAATAGTTGTCTTGTATTTCGAATTTATAATTTAATCTAATTGATCAAATGCAGGAAATGTTTCATTAGCAATCTATTACAATTTTTTAAACATTTCTATTGTATAGGGTATTCACACATCGACCTCGGCCGGATGTTTTGCTGTACTTTATTTTATTTTTTCGCTGCTGGCATTCAATTAAACGGCGCACTTCTCCGGCTATTAGTACGTAAATACGTAAATACTCCCTGCATAACAAATGCTGGCAGCTATTTGGAGTTGGAGCCGGCTGCTGTAGCTAATTAAATGCCGTGCCTCAAGTGCAGCGCACAAACTTTTTAATTGTTTTGCACGCAAGATGGCGCCACGAGCGCGTTTCAACGCTCAACAAAAATTGACTACGATGCGATACACCAAGTAGACTATATAACTATACGAGTAGAAGTCCAAAGTAACGTCCACGGCGACAGCGTGCGGATTATACAAAGCCATCGCTGCGTTTATTGTTATTTCTACACTGCACTGTGGGCCAAATTCCCATTTTTCGACAGCAGCTGCACAGTGGGCTATTTAAATTACAATTTACATGAAACACCCACATTACTTAAAGCATTAAGTAAAGATATTAACATTTTTAGTATTCGGTATTTATGTCTTCATGATAATATAAAAATGCATTAAAAATTTAAGCTTTGTTTGCAGGTAATTAAAACAGTCTTGAAAGTTGAGTATTTAGCCCATTGTGCAGCTGCAACAGTTTCACAAGTCCAAGTTGCATGGAACCAAGAATACCCTAAGTTAACATTCAGAAAATTAAAAAAGCAAATTATTTCTAAGAATCGTTATCCAATCGAAATACATTTATCAAAAAATGATTTTACATTTCCATTTAAACTGATTTGCAAACGTTTCTAGGAGTTCGTGGCATGAGTTTGTAACTGCGAAATGCACTTAAAGTAACTTAATCGCTTTACAATAAAGTCTACAACAAAGATTTAAATGCCTGAGCACACAAGTAAACTTATTATGAGCTATCAAGTTGCGCTTGCAGCTTCACCTGCTAATTAATACATTTTTCATTGCGTTGATTGAACCGATTTAATAAAGCATTATTTCGACATACAAATTATTGAATTGCTTTTCAATGTAAATATTTGTTTGGCTTCAAGTGCTTGAATATTGTTTAAAGTGACTGAAATACTGACTATTTGAAAATATCTAAAATGATTCGATTGCTTTTCAAAGTGAATATTTATCTAGCTTAGCGTTTGATTGATGAGCCGATTGATGTGATGACTGACAATCTGATTATTTAAGACTATTGCAATCGAAATTGCTTTTCAATGTGAATAATTATTTGGATCGCGTTCGATTGATGAACTGATTGATGTGGTGTCTGACGATCTGGCAACTCTGTGCTCGATTTCATTAGTGCATTAAGCTGACGGCGCTGGGGGCATTGAGAGGAATTAAAGTGGCATTCCCGCAATGATACCGCAAAAATGGACACACCATAAACGCAGTAAATAAAATCGACAACGATTTGGGCCAAGTTGATTGCAACTATAAATTTAAGCGGGAGGGAAGCGCACACACATACACTCACACTCACACACACACTACTTACTAGTGGCTAGAGCAGGAGTAGATACATAAGATACATAATACATTGGCCTGGGACAGCACAATACGGATACGGATACGAAAACGAATAGCAATAGGAATTGGAATTGGATGTGGAAGTGGAAGTGGCATAGGAATAGAAGCGTTGCGATTGTTGTCTCTGAGTCTGAGTTGCCATCGCCCCCAACTCTGTCCGTGGCTGGCCACACTGGCCTCGTCTTTGGGTCGTGGCGTAACATGTGGCATTTACTGGCGTTACATCGCGATATCTTTAAGCGCCCCGGCTCAGTTGAGTTTAGCTTGGAGCATTCGTTGCGGCTTGCGAGTTGGTTTATTGTCATGTCCTTTGAGGGGCCACAAAAGGACAACGGCGCGCAGCATTTGTTAATATCGCTGGCTTAACTAAGTGCCAATGCCTTTTATGTGATTTTCGGCGTACAAAACATTTCGGGGCTTCGCCTCCTTCGACGTTTGCTTCCGATGCGGGGTCAAGCAGGAGAAATGGGGAAATGGATGTGCGTGCCATGCTAAGGCGCTCAAATTACATATGTATTGTAATAGTACTAAAGCGTATTTACTGTCCTTTTTTTTGTTGTTGGCTGTAGCTTAGGCAGGTGCGGTTCTTGTTTAAGTGTGACCATATATGCAGAGAGAGAGAGAGAGACAGAGAGAGAGAGTGTGTGTGTGCGGTTCACATTAGAGATCTCCGCATCTATTTCGTTTTGTAGCTGGTTTTAGCGTGTTTCAACATTGTATCTTATTTCAAATTCAATAAAAACACAAGCTCACCCACACACACACACACAGCACGCACATATCCGAATTGGCGCCCACGTGCTGCCACGCCCATTTCAGCGCCCTCAATAGCATACATAGTAAATTGCTTGTCTGGCATTTAATTTGATCTGTTGTTTGATTGTGTGCGTTTCGCTTTAATTGAATTTTATGATGATAAACACACACACACACACAGCGCACGGAAAGATGAAGAGGGTGAGAATGAGAGAGAGAGAGAGAGAGAGTGGGAGAGGGACAGGGGATGAAATGGCTCACAACGGTTGCCCCCAACAACAATGGCAACAGCTGAACTAGAAAAGGCATTTCGGACATATGTAAGCACTTACATAGATGTGTGTCTGTCCCTATGTAAAATAAAATGAAGAGCCTCCTTGTTGATAACTTATAAATAGACAACAAACACTCGACTGCCCTTTGATGTTCTGCTTTGTCCCATCGCATTAATTTCAGCAAATCAAATTACTCGAAAGTGAAATTCGACCAGAGACGCCAGCGCTGCAAGATTAGCGACTAATCACCATCGAATCGAATAAATCTCTGCTCTCATAAATAAATTAACTGTCGCCAGCAAATGCAATCGCAGAGCAGTGACCACAACACGTTGGCAACCGCAACTAAATGTAGTTTCACCACATGCGACTAGCCAAACAAAACGCAATACTACTATGTATATATAGTATGGTGTTGTGCAGCCACATTGCAAACCAGAAACACACAACTGACGACGACAGTGTCAATGACATTGTTCAACATTATGAAATTTCAACGGGACTGCATTATTAATATAACAATGTGATAAATAATAAATGTGGATGGCAAGCGACAAAAACCCAGCGGGAAAAGTAAATTCGCCAAAATTGCCAGCGACAGCCAGAGAGAGAGAATTCAGCAAATTAGTTTCAAGAAAAAATGCGTGACTCAAAGATATCCTTTACAACGAGATAATGCGTTTAAAAAATACCCCTTCTTGCTGTTATTTGTCTCTTTACTTGGATGGCAGACAAAGCAAAGACTTGACTGACAGCGACACCAATAGCAACAGAAAGGTTTGACGTTGATTGCTGAAAACCTGCTTTAAATGTTGAATTAAGTCTGACTCCCAATGAGTTTAGCAATGCTTTTGAAATGAGTTCCGAATGGTTAAGCTCAATTTGAGCCAATTTGAGTCTGTCGCCCCATCTTATGGTATATTATCTCCATCATGCAAAGGGAATAACTTCCATTTCCATGACTCCCAAAAGCTGTTAAATAAATGAAGGATTGCATAGCGCATATAACCACGACAAGTTCGCTCGCCATTTCATTTAACTGCATTTCTCATGTTTTTTTGTCTAACATTCAGTTACAATAATGGTTTTATTTGTTTCGTTTTTGTTCCCTGTAATTTTCATTTGCCAGTTGATTTTGCTTTGTTCCACTTGTTTTTCTGTCTTCTTGATTCTATAACCATTGTTTTCTGAAGGCAAACTGAAAAAGTTCTGGCTAAATTCGCTCTTTTTGTGCACCATTAAAAAACTGTCCCATCGACGAGGTACTGTCAATTTATTTTCATGGCCTAACATAATTATTTTGCTTGGTATTATGGCTCGCAACCAAGCACTACTTAGTTATTCAATTAATTTGGAATTTCAGGACCCAGCCAAATGGGTTGACGCAAATATTTTCCAAGAATTTCTGAGCACTAAAGTCGGTGTCGAACATTATTAAAACACAACTCCTTTAAAGAGCCGCAAAGTACTCGTTTTATTTGAGCTAATTCCTGGTTGTCTGTTTTTGTCAGCATATAATCTTTGATAACAAACGTCGGCTATTAGTGTAAATATTAATTGGAGCAGACAGAAAACAACATTCAATTCGTGTGGAAATCCTTCGGGCTGCCAGACTCGTATAAATGTCCTGGTCAGAAATTAAGCACTTAAGAATGATGTCGTAGTATAAGTATATGTTTATTGTTATTACTATTATTGTGCTGGCCTGCTGCTATTATTATTATTATAAAAAGTTGCAAGTGTTTTTGCTGGTATCTTAAAACTTGATCTACTTATTTCAAGCATTTTCTATGTGTGTGTGTTTGTGTGGGGGCCAATTTAACTAAAAGGGCAAATGGAGCTGAATTGGCCGCATTTTTGTGTCCTTGTAAACGTATTTATCCTTCAGTGTACTTGAATGTAAGTAAATAGACGCTCCCTCATTCTGTTTGCTGCACAGTTTGCGTGTGTGTATGCGACAATAACAATGCCATTATTCTTCGAGGCTTTTGCCGCAATTTGAAATGGCTTTGCCGGCGGTTTGCTTGTGGTGCTGCTCTGAGCGGGACTTTCTGCAATGGACTGCGACTATGCGTTACTTACACTTGAAGCATGAGGTAATCATCACATAAAAACCAAGAGTCGTCCGAGACCTTCTCAACAGAGCTGATCATGGCCATCGCTGCTACACAGACAAAAAAAAGAAGGTGCTAAAATCAAGAACAAATAAATTATTAAATCATGCTCATATTATGTCAACATTGCAGCCAGAAAAAAAACGAACGAAATTCTTTAAAAAATTCCTGATTGCACATTCTTCATATAAGATTGTTTTAGCTTTTAAGAAGATGGGAAATATTCTGAATTCAACAATATATTCTTAATTCAAGTATGAACATTTGCAGCCAGAAAAATACAAACTAAAATCACAAACGAAATTCTTTTTCAACAATGAAAAATATAAAAACTGTACCCAGAAACAAAATTTATAAATTCTTCAATTTAGATTGCTTATAAAAACAAACAATGAGAAAATCACTTTCTATCTATATTTTTTATTAATTAATTATTTAAATTATTTATTTATTTATTTATATTTAGTTATTTTTTTTTTTTTTTATTATTATTACTACTTATTATTTCCATTGTAATCATCATGAATTTGAGAACTAAACTTTGAACTCAAAAAAATTCATAATAGACCATTTCAATTTGTCAACAAAAATAATTTAAGAGCGATGCCAAGTTTTTAGGATCTTATCAGAATTGAATTCGTTTCAATATTCTTTTTAAAAATTCTTGATTCATTTCAATCTGGCAACAAAAATAATTGAAAAATGAAACCAAGGTTTCAGAATGTTATTAGGTATAGAATCTAGTTTCAAGAATTTCTCTTAAGATCGTAACATTCTCAAATCGATGAGAACGTAAGTTTTCTCCCTGTGCAGGCAACATTGCTGCAAATATTGTTGTAAAGATCCCAACCGAACTTTAAGCTGCGCTTCTGCGTGGATAATTGCTCAGGTGCGCAGGCCAGCGAAATAATACCACATAGTTATATGGAAGCACACGTTTTCGTTTTAGCCATAGCAGAGGTGGGAATTCCAAGGCGTACCTGCCAAGTGAGATGGGAATTCCTATTTGTACGGCTAAATACAGCAATTATTCGTGGCAATTGTGTGCCAAAGCAGCCGTGTACAGTTTGTGTTGGCATTTCAATTGCTGCGCTACAAGGGTTAATGCTGCGTATACGTAATCAATAATGGTTATTGCATTACGGCAATTCAAATTGAATGTACGCATTGTAGAGCACAAATCAAAAATAAATAAAAATAGTCAACATTTTAATTGAATTAATTAAGTAAAGGATTGAACTTTGAGGTTTGTTGTTTTTGAATTAAAAGTAATTGGCGCTTTCATTGCGCATATTTGTTGATTTATTGCATTTATCAATTTCTGTCTCTGTGTCTCTGTGTCTCTGTGTGTGTTTGCAAATCGAATTATGCTTGCAGCATTGCTTTTATTATGCTTGCTTTCGCAATGTTTGTTATTGTGATTAAATAAATGCTTCATTTATTACGCATAAGCTGCGTAGATCGATGGCTTAAGTTATTCAATCAAACAGGAAGACAAAGCCTCGCCTGTCACCTTTAACAACGCATTCAAAATGTGGCATATTTTCCACTCAGGTAACTCTTATTGCTAACCTTCGTTCTTGCCTTCGTTCTTAATAAAACATTTTATTTCATGCCAAATGATTCTCATTTGTCGGACGTTCTCGCTCTCGCTCTCTCGCTCTTTTCCTTTGACCCTGTCACCCCGCCCCGCTGATTGTCCATCTTTTTATCCGCACTTTTGCAGGTTCGTCCGTCTTTCAGTTTGTTTGTCAGTTGCATTTAATTTGCTGCCCAAGTTGACTGAAAAACGCGTCGTTGACGAGGCAAATAAAAGCGGAATAAAAACAAGACAGAGCCAACTACTCGAGCAGCGGCACGACCTCAACATACCCTCTACAGCCAAGTAAGTGCACTTTCCTATGCGTCTGCGACACCCCATTGAGCAGTTTATGGGCACAGGGTATAATAAAAATACGCAAAAAAGGAAATAAAAGCGCTCACAGCATTCGCACTTGGAATAAATTTGCTGCGTGCTCGTCTGTCAAATGTAACTTAACACCCACACTCACACACACACTCGCTGCT
Source organism: Drosophila formosana (assembly GCA_035045625.1). Lineage (NCBI taxonomy): Eukaryota > Metazoa > Arthropoda > Insecta > Diptera > Drosophilidae > Drosophila > Drosophila formosana. The sequence goes on along the minus strand of JAWNOW010000921.1, from coordinate 578,648 downwards.
TTACATACACACACACACACACACAAAGACACACACACGCACACAGCGAGCTTGAGGTTTGTGCAAGCAAAGGATTAACAGTAAACAGAGAAATTACAATTTTAAGCATAAGAATTATTGCAACCAACATGTGTGGATGAGTGAGCAAACACACACACACATACGCACACACACGCACGCACACACACACACACACACACATATAGAGGAAGAACTCGTTCTCTCTTTAAAGACTCGCAGTCTGTCTTTAAAAATCAATGTGGTTCGTGGTCGTTTGGTTAAGGGGCGAGTGGAAAGACTGAATGCTTGGCTGGCTTGATTTTTTTCGGCTGCTTTATTTGCTGCTGCCCACTGTGCACTGCAAAGCTTCCGCTGGTCATTCAAACAGCAGTTCGACGATGACAGCGATTGCCTCCCAAACCAGGAGCAAGCGTCAACGCTTCATTGGATTTTAGGCAATCATAAGTAGGACGTCGCTGCTGCTCGCTCTCTGTCTGGCTGTCTGTCTGGCTGTCTGTCTGTCTGTCTGTCTGTCTGTCTGTCTGTCTGTCGACTACGATGGCGATGGCGACCGAGACCGAGACAGAGACAGAGAGAGAGACTGGCCTCGTTGCTGTCCATCTGTGATGCCCATTTCGCTAAAAAGGAAATGCTCCACAAAAAGCGGGCGTCCCTGCGGCCATGCTCAGCTCTTTGTGGGAGGCAGGCGGGGTCAGAGACCAATGGCTACCACAAACGAAGCAGGAAAGCAGTGTCGACGCTGGCAGAGCTTTCAGTTGCAGAAAATGCCCCCGATTCCATCCGCCTCCCCCGCTGTGTGTGTCCAGGGAGCTGGAGCGAATTCCGTGGGCGGCTGCGAGCCCAAACAGACGGCGTTCACTTTGTTGCATGCTAAGCACTTTAAGAGAAATTTGAGATATGTAACGGAGCGTCCATAGAATATTCATGAGTACTCGCATTCACTTGTTCACCGACTACAAATGCGAGTACTCAAAAACACAGCGAGCAAAAAATCAGTCAGTTTCGCATAAAACAACGCTGAGCAACAACTGATAGGGTAAAACACTTAGTGCCAACAGCAAATGCATGTAACAGGCAGCAGGAGGCACCTTCGACCGCATAAAAAATATATGTTCATGATCCGCCAAGCGATATAGTCATGTCCATCTGCCTGTGTGAACACCTATACTTCAGAGACTTTTAAACACTTTGTATGCAATTTGTTTAGGATTGTAGTCACGCCGCTTCCCGACTTCTCAGCTCAACTAAAAAACCATTAACAATCATAATTTTAGAGCTAAAATTTTGGTTAAGATCAGTTGAAAAATGTAGAAGTTATTCAAGGAACAATTTTATAGGCCAAAAATTAGATGCAGCAGGGGGATTATTATTTGTATTTGGTATTAGGCATTGTTTTCAACGGTAAAGTATATATTTTTTTAATCATTAATTAAGTGTTTCACATGTGTAACGTCAGGCACTTTTGACTGTAGTTTTCCAACTAGTTTTGCTTAAATTTCGGTCTAGTTTACAATATATATTTTAAAACATGTCATTTTTTATTTTTTGTGATATCAATTGCAGGCGTTTGTTAATTATTAATATTTAATTCGAATTACCCAATTAAATTTCATTAATTTGGTTTTAGTTTATTTACATTTTGGATGAGAATTGCAATTAATTTGTTATTGCTTTTTGAACATCATTGTAGCGCATTGTAACTCTTTCAGAATGCGGTTTATATATTATTTTGTTGTATTCATTTAGTAATATCACTAACTCCTACAGCATCCTTTGGTATTTATGGGAGACATCACGTTATATAGTCGTCATCTTGGTGGTCATGAATAGCTAATAAAATCATCCTTCCCATGACCAAAACCGAAAAAAATACTTCAACAATAAAATAGACTACAAATAAAACTAATTTACGAAGATTTGAATTTTCTCAACAAATCGAATAACACACAACTAAATAAAAATTTGCATTTTGCCAGTTCTCGTTTTATCATTGTTATGTTTCAACAATAATAATAATACCAAGAAAATTGCTATAACATTGTACAATACTTTCGTACAGAGCAGTTGGAACATCTATTGTATGATTGCTTATACTTACTTAACTCGGTCAAGTTTCTGTGGAAAAGAGAGATTTCAGAGCTCCCCATTGAAAAGTCGTGGAGAGTTTTAATTAATTTTTTGAATAGGGTTTTATTCATATTTAATTATTTATTTTTGGTTTATATTTATACTATTTACGCATAGACTATTTTGCTCTGTCCACATTTCGCATTGACTTCTTTTCCAAAAAACACGTGCAAACTGATTATTTGCTCTTTGCATTTCATTAATTCACTTGTTTTTCTTTGTTTTTGACTTTTGTGAGTACATAATTCTCTAGGGTTTTCATACGGGGGAAAAAAGGTTGAGAATTTGGTTTTGGGGAAAGGGTTTTCATGCGAGATCTTTGTTGTGTTGGGAGTGTGTGTGTGTGTGTGTTTGGGTGTGTGCGTGTGTTAATCTTAATCTTAAGTAAATACGTTACGATCGCTTGGCCAAAAATCCGTTTGCTGCATGTTATTTTTGGCGTACATTTAACGATGCCAACCTTCGAAAACCTTGTCTTACATGCGAGTACATTCATATACATATAGATTTATATATATTCACTATTTTTGCATTTTTTCTTTTAGGACCCGAAAAAAAAAAAAAAAAAAACCGAAACAATATGAACTATTTCATAATTGCATACATTGATTTTTTGTTTTGTTTGTTATCAATTAATTGTTTTATACCGAGGCCTGTTTCGCATTCCGTGCAAAAAGTTCAAATTGAAATTGTTGTCGAATATAATACTTGTGTGTGTTTAATACTGCTTACATATACATATATGCATATATATATATTCATGAATATGAAAACTACTCGCAAACATATCGACTACTTGCAGCATTTTGAATCGACTACGAGGTAAATGGTAAATGGCAAAAGGTAAATGGTAAATGGTAAATGGTAAATGTAAGCGAAATTTGAAACAGACTCTCCTGCTTATGGGTGTAGTTTGGTAGCTCTGTAAACACATTTTTGTATTTATCATACTTTAGATTTGGCCTCTGCAATGCTCTGCTGCTGCCCCCGCTCACATTTTTCTGCTCACTTTGTCAAGACTTTGCCTGAATTGTGTCTGTGTGTGTGTGTGTCTCTAAGTTATTTTGTGGGTTGTGTGCTGAAAAATTGACATATTTGGTGCGCCCAACTGGAACTGAAACGGAGACGCTGCTGTTGCTGTTGCTGTTGCTGTTGTTGTCTTTGCCACTCGAGCTCGAGTTTTCTTTGGCTGCTTTGCGTTTCCGCTTGGCGTTGACTAACAGCTTGAGTTTCCGGTCCAAGTAGGAGCAGTGTGGCGGGGATGAGAGGGGGGGGGGGGGAAGTTTTACAAACTTTGGCCAGCATGTGGATGACGATGATGATGATGATGTTGCTGGGAATGCGAATCTGATTGGGACTGGGATTGGGAAGTCGAATCAGGCAGCGACATCAACTGATTCAATTTGCTGGCAATGCAGCTTTGATTTCTGCACACCAATTACCAAAGAGAGAGCGCAAGAGAGATAGAAAGAGAGTGAGAGTGAGAGAGAGAGATTGATAGTGGGGAAACGGAAAGGGCCTTCGGTTGTCGATGTCGATGTTGCTGCTGTTGCTGCTGCTGCTGGTAACGGAAATGTGTGCTAACTGTAAGAGTCGGGTTGGTTCAGTTACAGTTTAGCCCAAGATCTTCTTGAAATAGCTAACAGTTTCCGGTTTTGTTAGCGAGCGTCGTCGATTTGGCTTAAATGGCGCCTCAGTTTCCTCCTGTAGGAAGTTGTGTCGAGCTGTTGTGGCGCCCCTTGCATCAATTTCATCATCGTCCTCCTCCTCGTCATTAGCATCAGCAGCAGCCACTTCTGGCTCTGCCTCTGACTCTGCCTTGGTTTCAGTTTTCATTTGAGTTGCAGCTGCTGCTGTTGCTGTTGTTGTTGTTGTTGCCACGGTTGCATTTGAGCTGTTTTCATTAGATGTTGCTGGCGGTTTTGTTGTTGTGGTCGTTGAGCGCAGCTGCGGCAATTCAGTGGTCAGCATTTTTGGCGTTGTTGTTGTTGCTGAGGTGCTGCTGGCAACGGTTGTTGTTGCCGCTGCTCTGGTTGGCAACGTCATCTTAGCTGTTGTTGTTGTTGTTGTTGTTGCTGGCGCTGCTGTTGTTGTTGTCGCCTTTGCCGTTGTCATTGCTGGCGCTGCCGTGGTTGTTGTTATCTGCACTGTTGTCACCGCCAACGGGCTGGACGTAATGTGCTCTACGTGCTCCATCTTGTGCTCCAACTTGTGCTCGCCATGCTCGACGTGCTCGCCGTGCTCCAAGTGCTCGCTGTGGTCCGCGTGTTCGCCGTGCTTGGCCGGCGGCACATAGTGCGATTTGACCAGCAACATTGGCGGTATGAAGTGCGAGTTGTCCGCCGTCTCCTTGATGTGCGGATGCAGAGGCAGCAGCAGCTCATCGAGTCGCGTCTGCTGTGCCGGATGTATGGGATGTGCGATGCTGACCGTCGACGTTGCCATCGGCATTGCTGCTGTTGTCGGAGCCGGATTCCAGTTGCTGTTGTCGTTGTCGTTGTCGTTCTTGCTGTTGCTGTTGCTGGCGACAATTGGCGTTGCTGTTTCCGTTGCTGTTGCCGGTGCCGCTGTTGTTGTTGTTGTTGTTGTTGATGATGTTGTAGTTGTAGTTGCTTGTTTAGTTGTTGTTGTCGACATGATGTTGATTTCAGTGGTGGCCTTTGTTGTTGCTGTCGTTAATGGCGCCGTTGATTTGGTTGTTGTTGTGGCTGCTGCCGCTGGCGAATTGCTGCTGCCCACAGTTGTTGTTGCTGCTGTTGTGGTGGCTGTTGCTGCCTCGGTTGTTGTGGTTGTTGTTGCTGCTACAGTTGTTGTTGCTGCTGCTGGAGTTGTGGTTGCTGGCGCTGCAGTTGTTGTTGTGGTTGTTGCTGCTGCTGCTGTTGTCGCTGGCGCTGCTTTGGTAGTTGTTGGCGGCACAGCAGTTGTAGTTGTTGTTGTTGTTGTCCGCTTGGCTCGCTTGGTTGTTGCTACGGGCGCAGCTGCAGTTGTTGTTGTTGTGCTGGTTGTCGGCAACGTTTCCTCCGGTATCGGCGCCATGGTTCGCAGATCCTGCGGCAACGTCTTCTTCTTGTGCGGCAACGCTTCGAGTATCTCGTTGGACACGTCGCTGTCGCTGACATCCTCCGGCAACTGCTCCTCGCTCAACGCCGGCTGATCGCCCATCATCATGTCCAGATGCGACATCGGCTTCTCCTCCTGCTCCTGCTGCTGCTTCTCCATCTCCAACTGCTGCTGCTGCTGCTTCTTGAGCTGCTGCTGCTTCTCCATCTGCTGCTGCTTCTCCGTCTGCAGCAGCTTCTTGGCCTGCTGGTCGTTCACCTTCTTGGCGGACTTCTTGACCGGCATCGGCACCTCGTCCGGTATGTGGTAGCGTGGGGCGTCCGCCATCATCAGCTTGTCGAGACTGAAGCGTTCGCTGTTGGCTGTTGGCGCTGCGGTGGCCGCCTCGATCTTGAGGGCGCTGCCACCATAGTTGGGCACCAGGGGCAGCAGCTCGATGTCGTTGTTCTCGTTGTTGTCGGTGCGAATGTTGTTGATGATCTGCAGCGACTTGAAGTGCGAGTTCGTGATGTCGTTGATGCGCTGCGCCTCCAGACGCTCCTTCGGACAGATCAGCTCACGGATGGCGCGTTCACGATCCTGCAAAGACACAACCTGCATCACATCCCCATTCCATGCCCATGTTCACCCCCGCTCCATGTTTACCTCCTTGCCGCGGCAGGTGTGGCGCAACAATCCCTCCTCCTGACAGTTCCTGATCAGCTCAATGCTCGCCGTGTCCGCCATGTACTGCATCGTCAGATTGGGCATCTCCTTCAAGATGCACGCGTCGGCCCAGCTGGGAACTGCGAAAAATAACAGATTTACAGGTTTAGCTCCCCCTTTTTCATCCCCCCCCGGCTTGGCGCTCGAAAACTCACCAGGCATCTCGCAGAGGAACGAGGCCGTCTCGGGTCCGCCGCATCGCAGTGCGTGCCATCGATAGTCGCGGATGGGATCGATCACGGCGCAGAGGGGAGCGTCCATCAGAGGCAGCGACTCTGCCCAGTAGCCGGTGTCCGCCACCAGAGGACGAGAGTTGCTGCAGGGCAAGAGTTACGCAATTTCTAATCAACTCGTTTCAAACCCTTGCTGTCGATTAATCAACTAGCCCATTATTCTAGTCTCCATATTGCACTTAGAGAAAAAAAATACTATTCATTTATTGATCAAATAAACTAAAAGCATTGCTCTATCTGCAGCTACAAATTTGTTTGTCCTTTAATTTTAACAATTCTATTAATCGACTAGCCAATTATTTGTTTAATATCTGTTCTCCGAATTGCTCTTGCAAAAAAAAGACTATTCCTTTATTTATCAAATAAAATAAAAACATTGTTCTATCGGCAGCTACAAATTTGTTTGAAAATTGAATCGATTGGCTCCTTTAATTTTGACAATTCTATTAATCGACTAGCCGATTATTTGTTTAATACCTGTTCTCCGAATTGCTCTTGCAAACAAAAAGACTATTCCTTTATTTATCAAATCAAATAAAAGCATTGTTCCATCTGCAGCTACAAATTTGCTTGAAAATTGAATCTATTGGCTCCTTTAATAAGTCAACTGATAATTTGTAGAGTAATTTGATTTATTTGCTTGCATTTATAAATTTATTAATTAAATAAAGTAAATGCATGTTTTTAATAATTCATGCAGCTACAAATTTGTTTAAATAAATAATCCAGCGGCTCCTTTAATTTTAACAATTCAACTGATTATTTGCTGACTAATATGATTTATTTGTCGGAATTCATAATTTGCTTGATTTAATTAATATTAAATTGTCAAAACTAAAGTTAAAACAATTAATCTTCATGAAGTTACAAAACAAATAATAATTCAATTTTCATCTGAAGTATTTATAATAAAAACAAAAAAAATCTTTAAGCTATTGATTCTTATAATTAAAATTAAAACAAACAAAAAAATGAAATTGAAACATTTGTGCACAACTGAATATAACTGAATAACTTTTCCATTAAAACAGAAAATCATTAATGAAGAATTATTTTCAAATATTTGTTGTTAAAATAATAATTGTTATATAACATTAATTAATTTAAACTCAGTGTAAGCATCTGCTTCGATTTATTGAATTATTAATGAAAAGGAAAATATTCCATTAACCTATAGGTTTTATAAGTGTTTTATGAACCCGTTTATGTTCTTATTGTAAAATGTCATCAAAATTAAAAAATTACAAAATGTGTAACAATCTATTTATTTATCAATTAGGTTTAACGAATCGTAATCGAAATTCTAAATTTGTATATTATTATGTTAATGTTCTTGTGTTTCTTTTGCATGAACTTGACATTGATTATTCTTATCGTTATCCTTGGAGTACTATGGAAGTCATTCGTTAATAGACAAATGGTTTAGCAATTGAATTGCGTGCTCGGGTATTCAAAATAATAGAATCGTTAACAGCGCCTGTTATTGTCACACTGTTAAAGGCGCTGTTAATGGCGGCACTGTTAACGTCACGTTAAACTCGCATTACCAATAAAAAATTTAATTGCTCTTCGTGTTCTACTTTTGCTGCCGCTGCCGCTGCCTTTTGCCTTTGTCCGTTGTGGACGCAAATAAACAATTGGAAGACATTTCGGACATGTTCTCGGACTTTCAGTGCTTGCATTTGATATGTTAATCGCGTCGATTATTCGATTAAAGCGCCCGTTACTTGCCCTTAACGACGCGTCGTCGTCTGTTATTATGCACGTACTCATATATATATCTAACTATGTTATATATAGTATGTATATAGAACACGTATCGACGAGGCACAAACAAAACAATTACAGCACAGTATTTGCTGTTTATTGCGCCTGTTGTTGTGTTTGGGTTCGGGTTTGGGTGTCGTTTAGGGTGTTGCTACTGTACTTACGACCACATAAAACGATCCGAGTTCTGCGGTCGCATGAGACCAATCCAAACGATGTCGTTCACATCCAATTCCCTCAGCAGGTCGCGCGTTGCATCAAATTGAAAACTGTTGTCGACTGGCAAAAACAACACAAAGCAATAATAACAACAACAAAAGGGTTACAAACACAGCGAACACACACACACACACAAATATAAATACGAGGAGCAAAGGAAGGGGCGAAAAGAGACAAATGGTTTTTATTTGTACGATACGAATATTTCTATTAAATTTGCCAAGCGCATTGTTTTTTCATGTTGAGTATTTGGGACAGTGACCAAAAAAGAACACACATCCCAACCATCGCATCCGGAGGACGCATCCCCAACAACCAGCAACCAGCAACCAGCAACCCAACGCCAGCTGGCTGTCCAACCCGATCGCTTGGTCCCTGTTCCCATCTTGTGTCAACACAAATTGTTGTAACACAGCATAAAAAAAAGAGAGACGAAGAGCCAAGCACACTTTTTATGGACGCGTGTGGCCACCGAGAAATACCCTCGAAGCTTGCCACCGAATAAGCAAATACAATTTATTTGAATTTAATACTTTATCAAATATCGGACATATTTTCAATTGCTATTCAAATTTGTGCTTAGATTTCAGCCAAATATTGTAAAGCATCTTGTACATTGTGTATCTAAGTGAGTTTGGAATTTTAAGGACTTTTCTATATACCTCGTATATTATTTTTTTTATAATTACGAATGTTGGCGCAGAGTTCGAATTCATTATTATGTTAATTTTCAAGCAAGTCACTGAAGTTTTACTTTTCTCGCAATATTTTCTTTTTGTTTTTTTTTTGTTATTAAAACAGTATATATTTTGTTTAACAAGAAAATTAAATTATTCTTTGTATTTTGTGTTTATTTGAATTGAATTTTTTTTTTAATATTTTGAAAATTCTAAGCGAACTATTAATTGCAGAACTTTACTATTCAATAATTTTCTAGTAAATATTCCGTAATTTAGTAAATATTTAATTATTGAACTAGTTTATCTCGCTCTATAATTTTTAAAATGAATATTAAATTTGTAACTTGAATTGAATTAGATTCAATATTTACTATCAAATAATTTAATGTGTTTTCAATGTTTTGAAATTTGTTATTTTCCATCGTTTATAATTAATTACTATTTAATTTGTCATAGATTTGAATACATATAAATTTGTAATATTTAATACTTCTAAATAAAAGATTTGTCAGTGAATATACCCTGCGTGGACTGCGCTTGTCTGTTTGATATATCTATTTATTTATTTGGTCATACTCTTGTGGTTATTTAGCTGTGTACTTTCAGTTCTTCTTGTTATTTGTTGTTCATCTGTTTCACACATTTACATGGATCCATGGAGCTGCAACTTATTTATGTTCTTCGTCCCCCACTCTCGCCACAGAGTTGCTCTAGTTGTTGTGTTGTAGAGACAAGCTAACACAATATACGAGCCCAAGGATACTTAGCAGTGTTGGAAGGGTGGCCATATCCATATCAGCCAGCTCATCTGAGCGTTAGTTTGCTAAGATTATGTTCGCCGTTTGCCGTTCGCCGTTCGCTTTTACTTTGTGGCCGGAAACTGGAACTGGAATTCCCTCGATACCCAAATGAGGCAGACACTGGGAGCGAGAGTTGGCCCAATGACACAGTTGCATATTTTTAGATATGTAACATACATATATGGAGAGCCTGGAATTGCCATTGTCCTTGAGTGGCATGCACAATTTATTGGGCTATCTGTCTATCTGTGAATTTATATCTGCACAAGAGATATGCTTGACCACAGTTTGAACTGTTTGCTGGATGCCTGCTCTGATCCCCAGCTCTCTGAACTCCCTGAACTCTAAACTGTGATCTCTGCAGTGCAGTGCAGTGGTCAGTATTTTGTCACAAGGATTTATTGTGTTATGGTGGCTGAGCATGAGCTATGAGCTATGCAGATGGACGCTGCTGGACAATGGACAATGGACAATGGTCAATGGATGGACGTGACCCCAAATGCCCTTGGTCTGCTGCCATTTTGCAGTGCTTTCTATTCATTTGCGAGTCTGTCCCAGACGTTGTCACAACAGCTGCCGGACATTTGCAATAATGTGCAACGCCTGCTCTCTGGTTTGTTGTTTTTGTCTTGTCGTTGGGCTTATTTGCATTTCACATTTGGTTGGCGTTTAGCATTCCATTACATTGTCAGCCGCCTTTTGTGTGTCTCAGTGCCAACCTTGATTTGGCTTTTGTGGCCAACTAGCTGTCGTTCGCTCTCGTCTCTCACTCACCTGTCACCAGATTGGCATGATGGAACTGGCAAACGGCGTCAGCCTCGAACCACGAGATGCGATCCCGAAAGAAGCGATAGAACACATTCAGGCCCTCCTGCGGCATTGTCCAGGTGTTGCTCACGTTCACCTGCAAATATACATACATATTATATATGTGAAAAGAAGGCGTATGAAAAAGCAAAACCTTTGAGGATTGACTATGTGTGTGTGTGTGTGGCACACGCGGCGTATACTTAATGTATTAAGCATACGCTACGTAAAACGCCTTCATTTTTAATGTTGTTGCGCACAGGCAGCGACATAAAAAAAAAATACACACACACACACACACACACCACCGTATTATGTATGCAAATGTGCACGTGTGTGTGTGTGTGTGTGTGTGTGTGTTGTGCGTGCCTATGTGTAAATGCGGGTGGAAAAAAAAACAGAATGTGAAGAAAATTGTACTTTGAAGGCTGGCATGTGTACGAGTAGATGTACTTCATTAGCTTAGGCAGCAGCCGGTTGCGGCAGCTCGGCGAGGATGCTGCCACAGCAGAGGGAGAGGGGGAAGGGAGGGGGGAAGGGGGGCGTCTGCGTGTTTGTGCTGCAGAGCGACTGAATAACGAATGGGACAGCTGGTATAAAGCTCTGCATAGCATAGGCCATAATACACTGTTTCTCCCCCAAAAAGCGACGACTTTTCGCTTTTGTGGCAGGCAGCAGGCAGCAAGGGGAGAGGGGAAAGGGGAAGGGAAGGGGTCGCGGTGCTTAGGCGGTGTATGTAATGCCAATGCGACTGACAACGCCGGCACATTAACTAATTACGAATGAAAGTGGAGGCCAACACACAAAGAGATGGCGAAGGAGAGGGGAAAAGGTGGCAAGGGAAAGGGAAGCGAAGGCAGCGGGGTGTGTGTGAAAATAAATATGCATATAAACATAAGCCAGAGCAAGATTAAGAGCACATCAAATCTTTTTATGCCCCGTTGAGGTTTATCAAAGGCGTCGCAAGAGGGCAACGAGAACAAAGTAACGGTTAAGCGAAGCAGCAGCACAAAAAGGGATGAAGGCACAGCTGAAAGCAACTGCATTAAAGCACTATTTAAATACCCTGTAATGCGAGTTTAAACCCGCTACGGCAATTTGTTCAACACATTTAAAATATATGTGAATCTCGTTACTTATTGCTTGAAAATGAATTACAGATAATAATAAAATTAATTTATGTTTCATTTTTCCCCTTCGAAATTTGAATTTGCTTAAAAATTAATTAAAAAAAAATAATAAAATTAATTTCTGTTTCTTTTTTCTCTTCGAAATTTGAATTTGTTTAAAAATGAATTACAGATAATAATAAAATTAATTATATGTTTCTTTTTTCCCCTTCGAAATTTGAATTTGCTTAAAAATTGATTCAAGAAAGTAATAAAAATAATTTCCGTTTTTTTTTCCTTCATAATTTGAAGTTCAAGCCATTAAAATATATTTATGAATTTCGTTACTTAATTAACTGCAAATCAAATAAAGAAAATAATTATAATTATTTATAGTAGTTAGTTATAATTAAAATTATGGCTAAATTAAAGTTCCAAGCAATTACAAATTTATACAAATGTTAAATTTAAAAATAGAAAATATTAAAATTTATTTTGGCTTGCATTTTTCCTCCAGAAATTTAAAATTGATGCAGTTGAAAATAAATATGAATTTGGTTACCTTTTGATTATAAATAAATAAAAAAATACATTTAATTTTTCGCGTTTCAACGACAACAAAAATATATAAAAAAACAAACCTGCAGTGTTTAATGCGGTGGCTTGAACTAATGCATTTGCCACACAAGTTATTGATTCATATTCATCGCTTGACTGATGATAACTTAATGCACGTATTCAATTAACAATCCAATAAACATTGAGTGGAAATGTTTGAGTAGCGATTGAAACTGCGAACTGCAGCAACGTGTATTCGATGCGCATTGCGCAAGTTATACACCCAACAAGGTGGCACCAAGAATGTGCATTGCGCATACGCCGCGTCAGCCAAGTCTGTGTGCGTGCGTGTGTGTGTGTGTGTGAGGCAACAAAGTGCAAAAACGAGCCAAACGTTTCATTAAGTTAATTAACTTTTAATTGAAATTGTTTGACAGCCGCGCAAAGCAGGCGGCGCTGTACTTTCATCTTTTAATTGCAATTTGAAAGCAAGCACTCGCAACAACAAAAAAAAAATAATAATAAAGTCAACATAAAAAACTGAGAATATAACAATAAAATTGTTGACTTAAGAGAGAGCGAGCCCAGAACGTCCACAGCAGAGTGTGCATAAAAAAAACACACACACACACACAAACCATGCCAAGAATTTCAATATATACGAGAAAATATGCAGACGAAGGTTGCCCCAAAACGGCATGATTAGGCGAAGCATTTTCCCCGACTCTGTAATTTATATCTGAGGTATTTTATTTCAATTAATTTGGCATTTTTGTGGCCGCAATTTGAGTGCGAAGTTTGTCTCAGCATATGGCGAAACAATGGTTTCAACAACGAACAACAATTTCCTGTTGCAGAGATATAAATAAACAATTGCTTTCAATTTTTGAGAACATGAATTGATGAGCCTTGGAAAAACGTCAGCAGATGTTGATTTTAAAAAATGCTTTAATAATTATTCAAGTTTTTCTAATGTGTTGTAATGGTGCAAATCTGCAGTACAGATTGTGCACTTAAATAATTAAAAAGAAAACATAAAAAGTAATTTTATTTTGACCATTCTTATTGTGAAAACTGCAGCGATCTGATTGAACAATTGCATTCTACTTTGGCAAGTTGATTTCTTTTTTGAGCTGTCGTATTAACGGCCATCGTGGAAAGAACCATGAATTGATTGCCAATCAATCGGCATGAACAATTTTTCATATTGCGATTTTTTGTTTGTAAAGTTCGCATTCATTAATCATTTGGTATTGTGTGTGTTCGCGCTGACTATTTGGAAATCGATCAGCATTGTTGACAGCTACAAATTGAATGCAACAATTTCATAATCTAAATAATTGCAAACATCGTTTTGTTGGTGTATTAACGAATGCGTATTGCCAAAGGTATACTGTGTGCATAATTATTGAATTACTTATTTACACACAGAAAAACGCCATGAATAATTCGCATGACTCGCATGAAATGGCTAAAAAATTAACTGAAATTACGCATACGCTGCGTGCGCCCGCATAATTTAAGTGCATCAGGCCGCAATCTGCACGCGATTGCCAAATGTAATGAAATTTTATACTATATGCATAAAATATTCATATTAATGCTGTATTGAAATCTATGGTTAAATTCTTTATTGGCATTTTATTGACCCAAGTGGGGAATTGGGGGCGCAGAGAGGGGGGAACACACACATTTACATTCACATTCACATTCACATTCACATTGAGATTTGCATTTATTTGATGCGAATTTGTGTAAAAATCAACAGCAAGAAACTTTTCACACACAACGCCAAGTGCCTAGACAAGATCTCCCAGGAGTTTGTTGACTCTTGTGCCTTTTGTTATTATTGTTCTATATTTCGTTGCCGCTTTTGTTTGTGATAGAGAGGAGGAAGAGGAGGGGCGGGGGACCACTTAGCAAGTTGCAGTGCAAATAGTTCAGGTTCTTCAGTTTGTTTGACTGTTTGCCTCGTTATTCTTTGTTTGCAGTTATGATGAAGACTGCTGGCAAAAGAGCCTGTTACAATTTAAACAAAAGAATAAGTGAAAGCACTAAACAATTCGTCGCATACCCCGTCCGCTGCCCTCGGCAGCAATCGGGTATGCCACGTTGGCCAATTTCCTGCCCCGAGAAACACTCAAATTGCGAGGGTATTTGTTGTCGTTGCCTAATTGCAGTCGCATTTTATTTTTGATTTCTCTTGTATAATTTGGGCATTTGCATTTCCGCTTGTGTTTTTTTTTTTTTGTTTCCTTCAACCCCTTTGCGTTTTCCTGTCGCTATTTGCGCTGCACTCAAGGACAAGTTTTGTGTGCCAAACGCTTGGCCCCAGCGGGCGACTCAGAGCAGAGAGAGAGAGAGAGAGCAGCAGTAGTCGGCTTTGTCTTTGTGCGCTGCTATTTGCGAATCGGGCCAAGAGTCGCGAATTAAAATGAGAGAAAAAAAGAAGAAAACTTGTCGCTTGGACACTCGAGATGAATGTACAAAATGAAGACAGGATTATCGGTTGCGGGTGGTTTGCAATAAATAAATGGCTAAATAAATAGCTTAATAAGCATTGAATGCCAAATAAATAGCTTCCTACACGATTGTCGATTAATAATGGCTGAATTAAGCCAACATAATTGCGGCTGTCTGCCGAGTGGGTCTCGATAAGCGTGCTTCGCATTCACGAGCAGCAATAATTTTGATTGTGCCCCACACACACACACACACACACAGCGACGTTGACAGCGGCAATGCCATGGCATAAGCTCGATTGGCTTCCAAAGGCACTTTTGTGTATTCAAATTTGGAGCAGAGGTGAACAAGTGGCATGACTGCGGCGCTTAAAAATCAAAAGTGCGCAGCATCCTCGTCACTAGATGGCACCGAGATAGGCAAACGGAACGACTCGATAGACAGTCGTGACATCCTGAGGGGGCACAGGGGAAGTGCTCTGTGCTTTGGGTATTGAGTATTGGCTTTTTGCTATTGCCATTGGGGGTTGCAACTTAAAGTTTGGCTGTCGAGGGCCACACACACAACCTGTATTAGCAATCCTTTTGATGTACGAGTATTGTGTAATATTTTATGCATGCCGACGCTTTCTGCTTATTTTTGGAGGCTGCTCTGCTCTGCTGCTAAGTACACTTAACTGTGTCAAATGTCATGTCATTCGCCAGGCAGTTAGATACTCACACACACACACACATAGCTACACGCATGCAACACCTGTCGTTACATTGTCGCAGCCCTGATTGCTGAGTGCTTCTTATGGCCATTAGGGCAAATATGGCCCCAAAAAAAATACGTATGTGCGAGGGAACAAATTGAGGAAAACGTTGCCAACGACATTGACTGAATGTTGTGGCGTTGTGAATAAAATATTATTTATATACGCGCAGCCACTTCAAGTGCTGTTTAATTTTAGAACATCGCTGAATATTTCCGCCGTCCCTTGGAGAACTGTTCGCCTTCAATTTGAAGTACATCTTGCATTGCAAGCTTGTTAGCTGATTGAAACTTTTGACTTTTGATTACCCTTGCTGACACGGCAAATTTCGAGCGGAAACTATGCCACAATTTGAGAGCAATAAATTGTCAACAGCTGAGCTGAAAGCGACAACTGCAACAGCACCAAAAAACTTTGCTTCAATGTAGCACGTTGCGTATGCGTAATTTGTGGTCATGCAAGAGGGTGAGAGGGTGAGAGGGGAGGCGGCTATCAAAACTGTGGCATTCACATTTATTTTAGTCAAACAATCAGGAATCAAGAGCTGCCAAAGCTGCTACGGCATTGGACGCTCAATTTGTTGGAGCATCGTTGATAAACGCCACAACAACTCCGACAGTTGGACAGCGAGCACGTGGAAAGGAACAGGGACAGGATGGCATGACAGCCTGATAGTCTCTCTGACAGTCAGGTAAGATGTGGAGCAGGAGTCTGAGGCGGAGGCAGATCTGACCCCAAATGATAAATAGCGCTGACGCTTCGAGAGAAAAATGTACAAAAATATATATATAGTATAGTGTGTGAAATGAGCACATGGGTGGGCGATGTTGCCCAATAGAATGGGCGTGGCACGACTTATAAATAAAGCGACACCCTCCGAGCATCACACACACAACTGCATTGTCCTTGGCGTGACCCCCTCTCCACATAGAGCAGCGTGAAGCAGCTCTAACTGTAACAGTCTGTGGCACAATAGCGCGGCATCAGCAACGTGGCAACATTGTCTGGCTGTGGACAAAGTGACGCCACGTCGCTGTCGTTGTCGATGTCGATGTCGACACCGTTGTTGCTCCTTCTACAACTACAACTTCTTCTTCAGCTCCATCAGCATGTCCTTCGACTTCACCTTCATCTCCATCATCAGCTCCGCAGTCTCATGTAGCTGTCAACTGTCGCGCTCGCTTGCATGCGACTGCATGCACCCAAAAATTTATTAAAATTGAAGACAACTTGAATGGCATTCAGTCATGCAGTCATCCAGTCATTCAGTCAGTTTGTCAGTCAGCGCCGCATCCTTTGCGACACCGAGACAAAGTACTTTCGTACCATCCCATCCCCAAAGGCTGCTTTAAGTTGCACTTTAAGTTTTCGTAATGCTTGCCGGCTAATTACTATTTATTATTTATTCCATCAAAGTCTATCAAAAGAAAATTGTCTTTGGTCAAAGCTGAGAGCAGTTGCGATCTCAATATTTAATGTCGTTTTCTCATTGTCCATTGCTCCTCATTGTTGGTTTTTGTTTTAAAGTTTTCTATATACTCAGCTATCATGTTTTTTATCTATTTAATTAAAGGTTTATCGCTTCTAATTGTCAGAATTAAAATAAAAGCTATTTAACAATTGCTAAACTAATAATAAACGTAGAGTATCAAAATAACAATTAAACTATTTATGAACGAATACTTAAACTTTAGTCCAAGTTGCAAAATCTATTTTGCAAAAGCAAATTCAAAATTGAAGCAACGTTTATAATCTTTCTGGATCGCTCAAATAACCAACCAAAAATGGTATAAAAATCGTATTCGAACGACATTAATATATAATAAACTATTTTATTTATTTTAATAAGTGGAATGATGAGAGTTCATTTTGTACATAGATATTTTCATGGCAGAAAAGGGTAAAAATGGGTAAAAATGTAAAGTCATATTACACCATCGATAACTGATCCCCCAACCAACTTCTCACTATACAATGGCTGATGACGTGGCATTATCTGCAACTGTCTGCGACGCCTCGCTGTCTGAGCTGACTGTTCAGAGCAATATCAGGCGAACAGAATCAAGCAACAATCACGCAGCTGCTGGCCAAAATTATTCTTCTGTAAATTCCAAGGAATATTGAAGATTTTATTTTGTGCCAACTGTTTTTTTTTGTAACATTTTGATGACAACTTTGGCAATAGCTTGATCATGTTTGAATTTAAATTGGCAGTGTTAAACCGCTTCGGCCTTCAGCTGATGTAGAACAGAAATAGTTGGCAAACCGATTGTGATAGACTTGGCTGCTCAGCTACGCAGAGAACAGATCCCAGAACCCAGGAACGCCAACTTGAATACGCCTCGATGGGTATAAAAATGTGTAAGATAAATGATTTCGTTTCACGTTTTCACGTTTTAAATTGAATACAGATTTTGCTATTCATTAAAATAAATATGTCATACTTAAAATGCAAATGCAAAGTTTATGATATTTAGAGTGGGAAATTTGAACAAAAATCATTATTGGATGATAGATTTTGCTGTGTAAATATTGCAGCTTCAAAGCTGCTGCCGTTTGGCTTTCAGTCAGTCAATCAGCGAGCCCAAACAAGTTTGTGTGTTTAGAAATTAATTGTGTGTTTTCATAGCATACTTTTGAGCTGCACAGTCGAAGAAGAGTGTATCTGAGGTTGCGTCGAGCTGTCTCGCTTCGACCAATGATATTTGCTGTATTAGCGGCGAAAGTGTCGCCAAACACAATGCCAAATAAAGCGCTTAAGCAAGCAGTTTACGACAAGTAAGCAGCAAGTTTACTTGCCAGTTATCTTGTCATCTGCTGGCTTTCAGCCACTAATTCACTCTCTCTCTCTCTCTTGCTCTCTCTCGTGCCTTCTCTTTCAGTGTGTCGCTGGTCTGCTGGCTGGGTTTGACATGCGTTTTAAGCCCAAGGATACCGACGTAATTTCGTGTGCATCGTCAAATCCTTGCGCTACTTTCGAGCCAATGCTGAATAATGCACTCAACTCAACTCAAAGACGCAAAATATTAACAGTCGCACTTAAGTATATTGTAAGTGAGTACATAGCATATAATGTATATACCCAAGTCATTTCAGATACAATATTCTAAGCAGTTGCAAGTGTCTCCGTCTCCATCTGCAGCTGTATCTGTATCTGTATCTTTGAATGGTTTGCCAGTGTGCGAATTTCTACGCTTTTATTTTTGCAACCGGCTTAAGTGATTTACTCTAATAGTGTGCTTCATATATACAACTGTATATACATATATACTATATATATATATACATGTATGCCGCAGTTATATTCGAGTGGGTTGTGTGGGTTGCTGCTGCTGGTGAATTGCCAAGTCGTTGCAGTTTCATCACAAGACGTTACGAATGCCAGCTGAAAAGAAATTAAATTGCTCTCCCTCTCTCTCTGTATCTGTAAAACGGTAAAAGAAACGCACAGCAATGCGCTGCCAGCATCTGCTGCACCCAAGACAGAAGCCGAGGCGCCACAGCAGCTGCAGCTGCAGCTGCAGAAGCCATTCGCCTCCTGACGACAATTTGAAAGGCAGCGGCAGCAGCAGCAGCAGCAACACATCTGAGACTCTCTGCCTCTGGTGTGTGAGGCAGTTAAAGTTTCTAATTGAAATTGAAAGAGAGCGCCGGGCGCTGATGGCTGCAGTTAAACTTGTACGCTCGGTGAGAAGCCAACGAAAATGGCCGACCAACATCAAATGCACCGACGCTGATTGTTGCCGACGCAAAAAAAGCAAACAAAAAATGAAGCAATAAAGAACACGCCAGAAACCTGTGGACGCCATTGGACTGTGGCAAGCCGTAAAAGATACCTTATGAACATCATGAAATTGCATAGTTCTAGAAATAAACATAATGTGACGACAGCAATTCTTGCTGTCCTATTGCTATTTATTTTAAAAATATATTTATTTATTTTTTGAGCGTCACTTTCAGCATTTAGAATTCCAACAAAATAAAATTGTTGTTATGATTTACATTTTAAATTAGAAATTTATTATTAATGCCAATATTGCAAAATATTTAAAGAATTCTTTAGTCCCTTAATATCAAAAATGTAAAAATATGCTTACGTTATTATAAGGTTTTATATATAATACAAATACAGCAATAATAATTTTATATCAACAATTTATTTTAATTGCATTTCGACGTCAGAATTGTAATTGACTATAATTTCAATTTAGCCGAATTCTATTGCAAATAAAAAACTTTCATGCTGAGCTTGCTTTAACTCTTCCTTAAAGATGCTACATTTTATTCAATCTAGTATCGAAGTTGCTCGCATGACACTTTAAATAGACGGTGGAAAAAATGTATTTGGCTGTTTTCAATTGCAGTGTGCAATAATATTATTATGAGGTTTTTTTTATTAGTCTAGTCTATACAACAATATTTTATTTGAAATCTTTTTTTACGCCAGTATCTATACAAAACTCGAATTGACTATAATTTTAATTCTTTTTGCTTTAGCTCTTCCTTGAAGATGTTAAATTTTGTTGTAGTCAATATAATATCGAAATTGCTCGCATGGCACGTGGTGGAAAAAAAGAGTGAAATAATATTTTTAAAAGGTTTTTTTGTATTAGACTACACTCACATAAACAAACGATATACCCATAATAATTTTATATCAACAATTTGGTTTAAATCCTTTTCTAATCGACTATGATTTTAATTCTTTTTACTTTAGCTCTTCCTTAAAGGTGCTACATTTTTTTTTAGTCTATCCAGCATCGAAGTTGCTCGCGTGGCACGTTGGATAGACGGTGGAAAAAAGGTATTTGGCTGTTTTCAATAGCAGTGTGCAATATAGTAATTGAATAGTTTCTGCCTCGCCACTGGAGCCAACTTTGTTGCTGATACTTAGCCGAACTTTAGATCAATTAAATTGGCAACTGAAAAGTTTGAACAGCCACAAACACGACCATGTGCATGTGCTTAATATTGAAGTATCATCATCATGTCATTTATTGTGCGGTCTCCACACGGCACACGACTTTGCCTTTTACGGCAGCGTAACGTTGACAAACTTTGATTGCGTCCCGCTCCGTTGATTCAATGCCTGGCGCCCTCATCCTGGCGCCCACCTAACGGAAAAATGTCCCTCGTGTGCGAATAGCCTGAGGATTCGATTTCTAATTAAAAGCCCGAAACTTTGGGTCCACGAATTTTTGGCCATTGATCGATATCAATATCGAAATCGTCGCATGTGACGGCACACTTAACGGGCAGAGGGGCGCGTGTGGGGAGGGAGGGGGAGGGGAGGGGAGAGGGGGAGAACCTGCAGGCCGTCAAGTGAATGTGCACAAAGGAACAATTGCTGAGGCTGCGACTTTTATGCGGCTCGATGTTTAAAGCATCAAACCACAATGCAGCCAGTTACATTTTTCATGAATCGATTTTCAATTTTACGAAGCGCATGAATTTGCTATTAACTGAAAAGCTTTGCTGGCATTAAAGCGGTTTAATGGATAAATATCAATAGCCATGTTGATACTAATCTTATGAAGTAAATAATTAATTATTATTGTTGTATTAAATATTTGTTTGAGACCAGTTTTTGTTCACATTGACGTAACTTAATCTAGTCTTACTTAGATTTTTTTTTTAGCTTTCATTTTATTTTCTGTTATTGCGAATAACTTGACTGATGACTAACAGAAGATATGCAAAAGAAATATTCGAATAATTAATTTAGCATACTTTTTTTTGGGCACTGTGCAAATAATTAAGTATACGCTGCGTGTGCAGGCTTAAAACACTTTATTAATTTCTAAAATTTTAGCAATTGTAAGAACAATCATTATTGGAAAATTCACAAATTTTTCTGGTAAAGAATTCAAAATTGTGTTTATTTTTGTGAACATTCAAAACATCATCAAACTGTGAGGCTCAGTACCTCAGAAATGTTAACTAACAGAGCACTGTTAAACTTAACAGCACATGAAATTCTAATATTTTACAATTCCGAATGTATTCGTTGTGAAACATAAATGGCCTTGTATTGCATAGTTTTTACGGTAATAGTTATTAATTAATAACTAAATAGCATATTCCCATAATACAATGATACAGTTAATAAAGCGGCCTTTAGAAGATGCGCATAACATGTAAACATGTCGAAATTTGAACTAATTATCACACAAATATTGGTGAGATATATCTGCGTGTCGCTTTAAGTATGTGTCAGCAGCTTATCATACCCCATCTGGGGGTGCTTACAGGGTGCAGCGGGAGCAAAGCCAAAAGAAAAGTTGTTAAAGTTGTGTCACATTTAATTAACATGAATCACTGGTTTCATTTAGGAGGGGGGGGGGAACAAAGAGGATATGTTGTAGGCATGTGTTTGGCCTGCGGCTGTGTGTGCGTGGTGTGTGTGTGTGTGTGTGAGTGTGTGTGTGTGTGTGCTTGGTTGATGGGATAAGTCTTTCATTTGCTGCAAATGCCGCACATCTGTAATTTGTTGACGCAGAGTTGGGCAATAAACTTTAAAATTTCATGCCCACGAATCATTAAACTTAAACGAGCACTAAATTAACAATTAATGCACATGGGTGTGCGTGTGCGTGTGTGTGTGTTTGTGTGGGTGTGTGTTTTATGGCTGAGCATACACAAATTACTTAATGACATTCTTTATTGTTCAATTATTAAGCAGGACATGGGCAACATAAAAAGTTTAACACGCATTAGAGCCCAATTGCCGGTCCGTTGCCATTTGGCCAGTTTGGTGTTTGCCAGTTCGCGTGTTGTATGTGAGCCTGGCTTAATCAGGCAGGCCCAGCAGCAACAACAACAACGACTGCTGACTGCCTCGATTAATGGGCAAACATTAGTTATCAATGATGCCCAAGTGAACGATAATGTTTCAGCGCCAGCATCCCCAACAGCCGCTCATCAACAGCAGCAGCAGCAGCAGCAGCATCATTAACATTATCATCATCATTTTCAGCATCAGCATTGCATCAATGGTTGCCATCGACAACCACACCCACATCCACATCCAGAGAGCAACTGTGCCTCATTACAGCTGCGCCTATGCTCATTATCGTCAGCCGGATTCATTCTATGCTCGAACTTTGACCGTCTCAAATGTCCGCAAATTAATTTGCCTTCATTGCTCCACCAGCTGCTGTTTTCATACATTTTTCTTTTCTTTTTGGTCCTAGATGTTTTTCCTAATTTTATTGTTGTTGGCCGTTGCCATTGTTTCCCAGTTACTGCGGCTGGCCCCGAGTAATTAGAAAAGCTCCAAGGGCAGCAAAAATCTGAAGAGCACTCAGCATTCCATCTTTCCAACACTTTCCAAAATATTCCACTTCAAGCTATTCCCCAAAGAAATACAAATATATTCCTGAATTCAGTATGACTTTTATTTTGATTTTAATTGTTATCAATTCGACAAGTGAACTATTCAAATGTTTTTGTGCAATAAATTTGAGAGATAGACAGAGAAATATTTGAGCATTTCAGAGTTGCTCCTGCATTTTCATTTAAATTGTTATCAATTCGACATGTGAACTATTCGAATGTTTGTGTAATAAATTCGAGAGTTGAGCTCAAATTGTTTTAAATTTACTTAAAATAATAGTGCAGTCAGCTGGCTTTAGAATTTTGCCAAAATGCAAACAAACTCGCATATTTTTGTTAGTTGTGAAGTGAGTGAAATATTTTTTGCATTGTGTTTTTGCTGAGAAATGTCGAAAGCCTTGAATTTGTGGCGAGTATTTGCTGGATTTTGGCAGCTTAGAGGCAAAGTTTATAGTTTGGTTTAATTCAGCTATTAAACTAGCAGCCCCAATTAATTGTATTTGTCTAAATTGTCTAGATGTTTTTTTTTTGTGAATTGCATTGCACTTTTCTAATTAATTCTACTAGTGAAGTATTAATCAAGCTGTTTTTACATTTTAGACTAACTTACTGGAATCTTACCTAAAATACTTGATTGAAATTTAATTTGAATAGTAATGTCTCTGACTCTGTGCTTTTTCTAATTAATTCCATTTATTCGCTGTGAGCTTAAAGTCCTGCTTAAAAGGTCCTTCACATGTATCGTTGTCGATAGTTTGAAGCGGCACGTGCGCAAAGTTGCCACTGCTTTTGCTGCTGCTGTTGCTGGAGATGCTGACTTTTATAATTTGCTGCCAAATTGAAGCGAGACGCTTTGTTTGTGCATAACGAGGCGTGCAGCGCGTTAAACAAAGCACCCGGACCGAAAGGCGCCAGCAGTGCCAAATCCAGTCAAGGGAATGGGCAAAGGACTCGCTCGGCGGAGGAGGGACGAGGGCATTCGCTTTGTGCCAGCTCGTTCGCTTTGCGAAAAAAAAACGAGAGCGGCAGACGATGTGAAAGTGCAAGAGCAAGTGCAAGTGGAGGTTGATGAGGAGCTGAGGGCGGGGAAGGAGGGGAACTCAACCAACTGTGACTGCGATGGCGATGGCGATGGCGACGACGGCGACTGCAACACCCGCATACGCATACGCAATGCACAATGGCATTGCACAATGTTGGAGGCGCTGAGGGAATCTCCCGAATCGGGTCAGAGGAGACAAGGACGAGCGCAATTGAGTTGATTACCGCTTGCCGGGACAAAGACAAAGAGCTTCAGCTGCATCGCAGGCTTCAAGTCGATTGAATGCCCCATCAAATAAATCGCTCGACAATTATCTGGCAATAAATATTGCACAAAACTGCCAAATAGATGCGTTGACATCTGTCTGCAGAGAATCATTTTGCTTCGCAATCTGAGCTGCATCTAAACCTAATTTAAAGCATGCGGAGCCGGCAGCAACTTTATATTAAATGCATTATTTATAAGCAATTTTTGGTTCAATAATGTTAATGTTATAAGAGTTAAACAACAAAATAGGAAATACTCTCCAATAAAAAACTTTTAATCTTTGAAATTCATAATAAAAATTGGAATTGTTTTTTTTATTACAAGTACAAGAGTTTTTAATTTTGTAATAGAAATAAAAATCATTTCAATCCCTGCTGAAATAATACAAATTAGAGTTGTTATACAAAACTAATAACAAACTAATAACTTTTTGATTAAAATTTAATAATTATTATATAATAAAATACCAGTTTTAAATTTGGTTAATAAACTAAAAATTATTTCATTCAATGCTATTATTTAAATTGATTTCAACCAAAATAGATATAATTTCAAACAATTCTACTGAAGCAATTCTGGGAAAATTTAAAAAAAAATTATAAATTTAAAAATATTTGGGATTCTGTTAATTAAAGATAATAATCATTTCGATACCTGAAAATATATTTCATTTTAAGGCAATTTCGAAGCAGAATAATTTTCGAAAATTTATAAATTTGATAATGTTTGGGAATCGGTTAATTGAAGCACTTATATTTTTGAGACTTCAAATATGCTGCTATCCCATTTAGAGTTATGCAATATAAAGAGTGATTTTCATAGATAATAATCATTGTACTTGTAGCTGAAGGTTGCATCGGGCCTTGCAACTTGATTGTTTGATTATTTTTAATTTTACTGAAGTAATTCTGGGAAAATGAAAAAAAATCTATAAATTTACAAATATTTGGGATTCTGTTAATTCAATTATTTGTGAATTAAACATAAGAATCATTTCGATACCTGAAAATATATTTCATTTTAAGGCAATTTCGAAGCAGAATAATTTTCGAAAATTTATAAATTTGATAACATTTGTGAATCGGTTAATTGAAGCACTTATATTTTTGCGACTTCAAATATGCTGCTATCCCATTTAGAGTTATGCAATATAAAAAGTGATTTTCATAGATAGTAATCATTGTACTTGTAGCTGAAGGTTGCATCGCGACTTGCAACTAGATTGTTTGATTACAAAGTAATTGGGAGAACCTATTTGGATGATGAGTGCTACGTGAAGGTGATTTGCATGGCACGCAACCAGCTGATGGCCCAAGGAGGCCTTTACTTGGCTTGTCGAGCTGAGTATTTTTTTGTTGGATCTGGCTTTGTTGAGGTCGACGTCGCATTGCCTGCCACATGCAGCACATTCCTTGCGATTTCCGTTTCCGCTTGCCGTTGTTTTTGCCTTTCATTCTTTTTGCCAAGCTGGGCGCGAAGTAATTGGCTGCGAAAATGCTGCCATAAATCAAAGCGATAATTATGTGGGCGACTGCGTACCGCCAGTTGCCGCTTGCCACTTGCCGCTTGCCACTTGCCATACTAGAGGGGGCAAGTTGCAGGCTCACTTTGATTGCCATTGGCTCGATTTTTTTTTGGGGAGGGGAGCCATAAATTATGATTTGATGTGCGAAATAGTTGCAGCTGGCTCAAGGTCGAATTCTTGTGCTCTGTTTTTTTTTTGTTTGCTACCAGTTTTTTGGACCTCTCTTCGTTTTTTGTATTTTTTCGGTGGCATGTTGTGTTGTCTGTGTCGCTAGCATGTCCTGTGCTGTCCTGTGCTGGCCTTCGCCTGCCCGACGCGTCCTTGATGTGTTTGTGTGTGTGTGCTTGTGTTTTAGTAAAAACTGAAACTGAAAGTGAAAGTGGAGCAGCCAGTGGCTCTTTTGGCAATGACTACGTGTGTGTCAGGGCCAGAGATGAAGCCGAGAGCTGCAGAGCGGCGGAGGGGCAGGCGGAGCAGCTATGATTAATTGCATGTTGTTGCGGCGACCACATCGTAAATTGCTTTCAGTCGTGTCACCCGCACGTGGATGCCATGAATAAAATGGAAAGCATTTGCCAACGGACCACTAGGTAGACGTAGACATAGTGGATGTCGTCGTGCATGTTGTTGTCTCTCTGCTAATGTTGCATTATTAATGCATCTGCAGCTCGCTTGCCGCATGCCCCAAAAACTAGGCAGCATTTTTGTCTTAAGCGAAGAGCAACGCAACGCAACACAACCAACCAACCAACCTAAAGAGCAGCCAAGCAGCCAACCAACCAAAAAGCCAAATGACCAACAACCAAAGCAGCATAGCAGCAAAGACAGCAGCAACCACAGCACCACAGCACAACAGCACCACAGCAATGTGAATGAATGTTTAAGCATAGCAGTCTATAAGCGCGAGGGTCGCGCTCAGTTTATATTGCTTTTGAGAAGTTGAATCGAAGTAATTATAAACTTAGTTGATCTTACATTGCTAGCACAGCTATTCTTCAGCTCAGCTGAAACTTTGAATTAATACAAAATTTGAGCTCACTTTTATCATTTTAATCTATATTGTTATGGGTTCGCCTTAAATCAAGACCAAGATGACATTCAATTTTGAACATTTCTCAGAATTATTAATAAGAAAATACTAATAACTAAGAAAATATTAAAATGAATTTTCTGGACAATTTTGCAGAAAGGCATTTTCCTAATGATTTTTGTTTTGAATTAGAAAAACCTAATTGATATTTACATTTTATTTAGTATTGAATATTTTGAATTGACCTTTGGCAATTGCTTCTTTCTTAGCTGAGCTGTTTTTCTATGAGTTTCAATTAATAAACAAACGTAATTGTTACATTTTTTTATAATTAAAAAAAGCGTTTTTTAAAGCTTTGCGTTTTTGCTTATATAAGTGTGCCATTAAACTAACAAACTACTTGATGACATAAATTATATGAAATATAGTTATTTTATTTTTATTTTATAGATTTCACACATGTGACTAGCATTGAATGCATTTCACTGTCTTTAAACTAGCATAAATAAAATGAAATTATAGTTCTTTTGCAGTTTTCTAGTAGGTTTAGTTTTCCAGAAATGTCCCCAATGAGGTTTCAACTTGACTTGGCAAAGCAAATATAATTTATAATTGTAACCAGAATATACGTTTTGTTTATAATGAATTTGTACTTTATGTTAATCAATTAAATTTGATTACTTATAATGGGTATTCTAGTAAATCTTGGCATAAATTATTAGGCAAGGGAGCGTTGGAGCAACTGACGAAACTGCCCCCAGTGGGAAGAAAGGTTTGTGTGTGTGTGTATTTGGGTGTGTGTGTGTAAGTGCGTAATGCTGTAGAGGCAGCTCCTGCGGCGACTATGGCTATGGCTCTCGCTACGGGTAAAAGCAATCACGATAATAAGCATAAATAAAAAGCCCAACAAAAAATTACACGACCATAAAAAAAGGGCAAATGGCAAAAGGCTGTGCGACGCGACGCGTCGGTTGGGGAAGGTGAAGGGGAAAGTTGGATGGGCAGGGGGCAAAGGGGCAAAGGGGAAACGGTGCGGCAAGGGAATAGCAAAGCGAGGGGGGTTCAGCGGAGGGTCGGCGGGGCGACGATACATATAAAATGGCACCGCAAGGCAACCTTCCAAGTCCTTTAGGCCCCAGCAACATGAAGCAACCACAACAGCAACAACAGCAGCAACAATGAGGCAACAACACGGGGAATGGGAACACAAATAAGTTTTGTAGTGGCTTGCAACCGCTGAACAACGTCGTAAAAACTTATTTAATTTGTGATTTATATGAATAAAATTTTCTAGTAAATTCCCAGAAATTATTCATTTCTCAGCGTGCTTACGGGCGGGTGGACAGCAACAGCAACAACCGTCAGCAGCAGCAGCAGCAGCAGCGGGAACAACAGGAATACGAGCTATAGCCAAAACAAACGGAAGAAAAATGGCACTGGTAACCGGATGGTTGAGCGCTGGCTGCGGGCTGCGGAGACTGTGGAGACGAAGTCCAGTCGAAAGGATAAACTCCACAAGCAAAACAAGTCAGGCAGCAAGGATCTGGCATTTAGACTGGGCGAATTGTTGGCAGACGACAGCAATGGCGACGATGACGTCGCCATCGACGCCACTTTACTCCCCTCGCCAGAAGAAAAAACTTTTTGGCTTGGCTAGCCAAGAGTTCACGTTTTTGATTTACTTCCAAAAAACACACAGCGCGCACGAGAGAGAGAGAGAGAGAGAGAGAGAGGGAAACACAGACAGAGTAACAGTCAGAGACAGAGTGAGAGTCGCAAGTTTGCGCATATAAATTGGGCAATTCGAAGTGCTGCCAGAAGCAGCAGAGCAGCCCCTTCGCCGCATCCTTCGCTTGGCCTACGCCCACCGGACACAGGACGCCAACATTGGCGCCAGCCATGAAAAACAATTTTTGCTGGTGAGTAACGCTTAAATCGCTCTATTTACTGGCCCCCGAATCGAGTCCATCACTCGCCATCAGGAAGAACTTTCACAAATCCTCGACAAAAACCTATAAAGTGTTCCAAGGACAATTGGATCGCTAGCATCGCCGTCGTCTCGTGTCACAACTAAATCAGGACTGCCTTTTGTTTTCCGCCAAGCAAATGGACTAAATGTTGCCATCGCACTCCAATGAGTTGTTTCCTTTTGTCTTCTTCACACACACACACACACAAACACAAACAAACACAGAGAAGAAAAAAGGGCCTGTCATTGGGCTTGTCAGTGTCATTGTCATTGCTAGGGATGAGCATATTACTCGGCACATTTCTCGACGCCCTTCGATATGTTGCCAATATCGTTAATTGACAGCTACATTAATATGAAAGCTACACAACAAATTTATTAGTTCATTTTCTCAAACGCCAAAAATCATTAGAAAATATACTTGTTTTTAAGAATATTTTTGAAACACTTAAAAACGATGTTTTCCACATTATTTGAGACATATTTAAATAAATGATTGAATTAATTATATTATCATTATTATTTATCAGTGAGACCTTGCTATTATATTATTATTAAAACTTTAGGGAAATTTATGACAAAGTCTAAAATGATTTGAAAATCAATTTACGAACACGATCCAATGTTAATATTACCATTTTATATGACTTTCAAGTTTATGGCAAAGCTTAAAAGAATAATTTCAATTTATTTAAATTATATTGAAACGACACGATTATCGTTGATTATCTGTAACGCTTTGCGCATTATTTGAGGGGACTACAAAATATTTGTTCAATTTTATGGAGCAGCTGTAGCTAATGAAAACAAACACAGAAATCTGTTGACTCCATCGCATAAGCAAAGCTGGCAGCAACGTTTTCTCTCTTGAGAGCACTTAATTTGGCGATTCCTCTTTGTGCGACATCCTTAAAGGCTTCACTGACAAACGCAGTCTATTGCTTCACTATCGATGTCGATGACTTTGCGCGAAATGAAGTAATCGCGATTGTTATTGCGATTGTGCTTGTGCTTGTGCTTTGGATTACGGTTAACGGATAACGTTCAATGTGGCCACGAGCCAAGTTGAGTTTGGGGCGCGTTGGGCGCGGACGGAATGCGGAATGTGTAGCATGTAGCAATGTTCGTGTGTGGCATGCCCGCGGCGAAAGGAGTAACAACAACAACAACAATAACAATGGGCCACTTACCGCACGTGCATCGCAACGGAGGCCGAAGCTGGCGAGGCATAGGCCCAAAAGGGGCAACATCCAGAGCCGGCTGTAGTTGACAGCGGTGCGTCTTTGTTGCACCTCTCGCAGCATTATCAGTTTATTTGCTTCTTTTCGCTCGGTTTTGTATTTTTGGCTTGATGTTTGTTTGTGTTTTCTTTTTTTTTTTTGCTTTTTTGATATTCGTATTTTTGGTTGCGCTCAATGCGAGTTTGTGGTTGGCGTTTATTGTGAATTGCCAGCGATTTGCACTACAAAAAACAACAAAAACAGTTCTGATAAACGGGGGCGAATTTCAATGAAATGAATGAATGGATTCCAATCTGGATTCCCGAGTCTTTCTTTGCTGGGTTTTCACTTGCTGTCGTTGTCGTTGTTGTTCTCGTTGTTGTTGCTGCTCTGTTGAGTTAGATGGTTTTTTGTGCCTTCTCGAATTGCCGGCGCCCGTGCGGCTTGTTTACTTTCACTGGAACGAATACACACACACACACACACAGACGGACAACAAATCTGGCGCCACGAGAAGAGCACAAAAACCAAGCAGCAATAGCAACGGTAACAGTAACAGTAAAAGTAACAGTAACAACAACAACAGTAAAAGCGACAGCAGCAGCAGCTGAGGATGCCACTGTTCGACGAAAACGAACCGAACGCGCACGCGGCACAAATTGTTCTGGCGTCTCGGCAGCGATGGCAGCTGCTTTTGAATGGCGCCAGCGACAACGACAACGGAGACGAGGATGTACGGCGAAAGCGAAAGCTTTGCGGCGAATTCGTCGCCAACAGCCAGCATGCGTACGAGCGCAAGCGAGACAGCGTGTGCGAGTGTGCGAGAGTGCGAGGCAACGAACGAGGCGAAGAAGCAAAACGAACGAAGCGAACTGACGAGGCGACTGCGAGTGTGAGCGAGAGCGAGATAGAGATAGACAGACAAAGGGCCTGGCGTGCCATGAAGTTTATAAAATGTACGTGACTGTGGCTCGCTTAGCGCTTGAAGTGTGTGTTAAGCTTTGCTGCCCGCCGTTGTTGTTGTTGTTGTTGTTGTTGTTGGCAATGCCTATGCATTTGGCACAAAATGCTCAAGGACACACACACACACACACACAACCATTCACAGACACTCACACTCGAAAGTTAATGCTTTTATTGTGCAGCATTTCTTTAGTTTTAGTTGATTTGTTTGGACATTTTCGGTTAGTTCTTCTTCGTTCGCCCATTCGCCTGACCTTGGACACTCGACCCAATCCCCTTGCGCATTGCCCTCCCCGCCTCCGCCCACCATCAAACTTTGCTCCAATTACAACCATTTTCGATGGACAATGGTCGCCACTTAAACTTCACGCGCTCGATTTCACTTCTACAAGCTTCAGTGCCATAATCCCTGCCCCCCACGATGGCCCCATCTGAGTCCCATTGCCACTTTCAGTGCCACAGCCACAGCCACAGCCACAGCCACTTCCTTCCTGCCTGCCTGCCCCGTCGCTCCGATGCCAGTTCACTTTGCGGATTACATTTGTCGCTGCCCCATGACACAAGGAATACATTATCCTAATCAGTGCACACAGCACAGCTCTGCATAAATAGGCAAATATGCGGCAGAGAGACTGAGACGCAGCAACGAGTCGAGGAGAGAAAGAATGACAGGGATGGAATGAAAGCGTAACGTGCTATTCGGGCATTAACTGATCACTTCATTGACAGCTTCTCAAAATTCACTCAGGTGTGCAATCGATGCACGCTTCTTATTTAAAACAAATTAAGGAAAATAAAAACAAACCGAAAACGCATTAATAAGAAAGTAACTGACATTTTGAATTAACTTATGATTACCTTTTTTTTGTAATTATATATCGTTAAATGACTTTCCGAGTTAAAAAAACAAAAAAAAAAATAACGCATACGACTGTTTATCCAAAAACGTATCGAACTGCGTATGAGCAATTGAATGCGTTCAGGATTGCGTATACGACTCCGCATACGACGGCGTCTGCGCATTTGATTGCGTATACGACGCGTCTGCGAACATCACTACCACTTTTTGTTGCAACTGCATCGAGCATGTATGACGCGAGCAGTTGTAATTGAGTGGCCACTCGCAACAAAATCAAGTTCGAACGAGCATTCAACATGTTTGAAGTGGGTTCGATCGCAATGAGAGCTAATTTTTAAATATTAATGTATAACATATGGATATGTACACTTAAATATTAAATTCTGTTAAGTGTTTTGTTTTTGAATGACATACATAACTTCTCTCAGTCAGTGCCCAATAATATTAATATTATATTTGTTTATAATTTGTATTGATCGCATACCTTTTTGTATGCTCCGCGATCAAATCATTTTTTCAATGATGTAATTCTATTGTTTAGGAGCGAATCTTAACGGAGCAAGAAGTGTACGGACAGAGATAAATCGGTTCGTTTATTTATAACGTAAAACATATTTTAAATAAATTGCTATCTGGTTTACATGCATTTTACCCGCATTAATTTCTTAGAGCCAATAATTTCCTCTATCAGGCTGGTTTCACTTTCATGTCATACGCAAGTCATTTTTCCTTATCACTGAAGTCGAACATATTATCAGATTAAACACTTATACTAATCCATTTGTTAGTGTATTTTATTTTGGCCGCCAGTCGTAACAGCATATTCAAGTATACATATATTTGGTCACTAAGTATCTAGCTCATAAATGCCACATAAAGTGCAGAGTATATATAACACATGTATTACTAATCATTGACAACACTTCTGCAATAAATAATCATTTTTACTACTTAGCTGCAATGGGCTGATAAAACGTAGTATCAATAGGAACTCAGTACACATATGACTGTATGAATGTACTAATATATACATATGTATGTAGGTTGCACAGTGGCTCGATTTCTCAAAACTCGTTGCAAAAATCGTAATGTTTGAAATACCTAATATATTATCTTGATTTTTGTTTTCAATGAATCGGAAAACATATAAAATTTAGGTAATGACAATTTTTTTAAATTTCTCCGTTAAAAATGTTTTTTTTTTTTTGCATTTGATTTATGAAGAAATAAACTTTAAAATATTTTTTTCCCGAAATAAAAAAGTCTTCTCTTAGTCTTATTTAGAATTAATTTCTTCAATTAGAAACACAAACTGTATTCGACCAACTTTTATAGTTTTCGTTATACTTTTTTCTATCGAGTAACTTTTTTTTAATTTGTCATGAAACCATAACTTTGTGCAACTTTAAAAATCGGCAAAAAATATTAATTGATTTTTGATAAAAAGGAAACTTAATTTGGTTGAATACCTTGACGATTTCTTGAAGTAACTTCATCAACTTGATGATTGATTTTTGCAACGGGATTCCGAAAAACGCGCCACTGTGCGTCGGTGGAAACGTGGGCGTGACCACAGTGAGTGTTACAGTCGCAGCGCGAAGGTTTGGACGAACTCGTGTGGCGCTGGTGGCGTGATGAGCTGCACTTTAGCCGCATCCACGTAGCTGGTGTAGGGCAGAGAGTTGAGCAGCTCGAAGCCGAGCCGCTGCATGAGACGGGCCGAGTAGACGCTGGTGCAGTCGGTGGTCAGCACGGGGAAGCCGAGTTCGCGTCCACGGCTGGCCAGGGCAGTGACGATGCGTTCGCCGATGCGGCGACCACGCAACGAGGCGTCCACGCCCAGGGCGTGCAGATGCAATGCCTTTGTCACGTTGTAGCGCCCGAAAACATTCGCAGACTGCTCCACAATGGCCAGGAAGCCCAGAATGCGACCCCATTTGGTGCCGGCCAAGCGTTCCGCCTCCTCGAACTGATGGTCGGCCTCGTCGGGCAGCTTGGGACCGGCAACGGCGGCGCCCACAATGCGGCCGTCCAGCAGGGCCATGAGGCAGGTGCCATGCGGCAGATTGGAGAGCAGGAAGGCCTCGTCGGCGGCATCCGGTTCCGGTGGCGGGCAGCCGACAGTCAGCGGCTCTTCACGATAATAATGCGCATGCAGGAACTCCATGAGACGCTCGCTGTCCTCGGCAGCGGCAACCTTGATCTCAACATTGTCGACGTTAAGAGCGGAACTCATTCTGAACTGCAACTGTTTTTAGCTGTCTCAGCTGATCGCGACTGCTGTTCAGTGTGACCAAAGCGCCGTAGCGGCAACATGCGCAAAGCGATTGTACAATCGAAATACTAAAAAAATACTATTATCGAAAGGCATTCGAAAATATCGACGTTACATTTGAAATTACTTATCGATAAAATGATTGACTTAATTTAGGCCAAACAAACGAGGGCATTGAAACCATTTAGACAGCATGAAAGTTATTGCAGCAAGAACTTAATTAAGTTTTACAAATGAAAATATGTAAGGAAAATAAATGAGAAATGCGGAGGATTTCACGCATTTTGCTTGCAGCTGCAGCAACTTCAAATTTCACACAATAATGCGTCTAATAAGCATGAAAAGTGGAAAAGGATGAAGCCAAGGGATTGGTTTTTGGCAGGAAGGCAATGCAACTTCAAACGTTGCCAGGATACATGAAAAACAATTGGAAATCCTTCGGAATGTGCATCTAATATCAGCATAATTAGTGAACCGTGTCTAATGTCCCACTCAATTAGGAGCCCATGTGCAGCACAACATGGCTATGCGGCTGTTACGTTGCTGCCTCCAAAACAGCAAATTACACAGTTCTCTGACATTTGATATTATTATGTACACACTACTTAATTGCCACATTCTGCAATTCGAGTTTCATTTCGATGCTCAACCATTCAGATGAAGCCTATTTTGTGCACGAATTTAATGATGAATCCGACAGACGTGTAGTATACGTAATTGTAACAACAAGTTAAACACGTAAATCAATCTTCTTAACACCTGTATTTGTGTTGTAGCTATAATAATTAATAACTATATTTTCCCAACATTACAATTTTGTAGAGATTTGATATTGCAAAACATAAATTTGCAATTTACAACTGTGGTGTTAATATACTTTACTTTATGTTTATTTTCATTATTTAATTTGATTTAAAATAGCATTAACTTGAACAGACTCTAGGCCTCAGCTGCTATGTCCTGCAGAATTCAATGCTAAGCTGCAATTACAATAAATAAATACAAATAACAACTGCTCATAGTTGAGCTTAAATTACAGTTGAATATAATGCTTATTAAATAAATATAAATAAATAAGTAATAGTTGAGCTTAAATTACTACAGAGTATATAAGATATAATGCTTGTTACGTAAAATTGTAAACTAAATAAATAAAATAAAGTTGTCATTGAAATTAATGGTGAGCTGCAATTACACTAAATAAATATGTTTGTTTAAATAAATAAATAAATTTGACTTAATTTATTTTAAATCTTATATTTACTCATTGACTGCTCATTGTTGAACTTTTACTAAATAGAAAAATAAAGCTGCAGTCCAAAAATAAATACAGTGTGTCTCACAGTCCATAATTATAAATAAATAAATAATAGTTGAGCTTGAGTTGTAAACTAAATAAACGTAAACAAATTTGTGTTTAATTAATTTTAAGACTAGCATTTAGTCATAGACTGTTCATTGAACTTAAATTACTATAGAATATAATTCTAAGCTGTAATTATACTAAATAATTTGCTATCATTAATTTTAAATCTAATATTTACTCGTTGACTGCTCATTGTTGAACTTTAATTAAATAGAATAATAAAGTTGCAGTCCAAAAATAAATGCAGTGTGTCTCGCCGTCCTTAATTATAAATAAATAAATAATAGTTGAGCTTAAATGATTAAATATATTTGCAGACAAATAAACATAAATAAATTAGAGCATAATTCTAAGCTACAAATTTACTGAATAAATAAACAAATTTGACTACATTAATTTGTAATCTACTATTTACTCATTGACTTAAATTAAATACAAAAAATAAAGTTGCAGTCCAAAAATAAATGCAGTGTGTCTCGCAGTCCATGAAACGCCGCCAAAAGTAGGATTAATTAATTGGTTTGTGGTCAAATAATTAGGCTCGCCAAATCTATGAGGAATTCCGTGCGGCTTTCTTTGATTGCAACTCCACCTGTTGTGTCGCTTTTCAGTGGCACGACGCCGAGGCTGTAGCATCAACGTCGCCGTCGCCGTCGCCGTCGCCATCATCAGCATCGATGGCTGCGCCCAGCGATGCGGTTGCTTTGATAAAGTGGCCGCCGCAGTGGCATTGAACCGCAGCGGCAGCTGGCAACAGACCGCAGACGATTTGGATTCATGCAGATGCGTATTGGCGTGTGTGGTTGCCTGGTTGACTGGTTTTGTGGCACGGTTGCATGCCACGCTGCCAAGGTAACCGGGGCAGATTATTCATTGCGCATACGCCGCGTCTGCCCCGCTAATTGGGCGCAAGTGTTGTCGATAATGAAGTGCCGCACAGTGCTCCGTTAAAGCGCATTATGTGCCAATGCTCCAAGCTCCCAACTATGCACAACTCACTTACAAAGAGAGGGAGAGAGATGGAGACGCCCGCCGGGTGACATATGCCCGGACACTGTTTAAGCTGTGAAGCACGTCGCCAGACGTGGCATGCATTCCACGGACAGACGGACAGACGGACGGCGGATGGACATCGGGGCAACCGTGTGCGATATCTGCTCTTGGCTGTGCGCGTGCTCCATTGTCCTGGCTGTCCTGCATGTTGCCAACGGCAGCGCCTGCTAAATGGCAGCCAACTCTCCTCTTTTCTTTTTGCAGATGTACGCCAAAGACAAACAAGCGGCTCGAGCAAAAGTTGCAAAATGAGGCAAGCTTCAACGTGACGCGGGGGCGCATCCAAAAAACAAAAACTTGCAACAGCGCTCAAATTTCGAACCAAAATAAAACACAACTGGCTAACTAGACAAGAGGTGTGAGACAGCTCAACATCCAACTCTCTCCCTCACTCACTCTCTCTCTCTCTCTCTCTTGTTGCTCCTTCTGCATCTTCAGCGGAACGTGCCTCTGTTTTTTTTCCATGTTTTCAGTTAGTCACGATAAATAGCTGCCCAATCGCATGACACTGCTTGATATGCAGCTACACGTGGAGCATGCGCGACAATTTTTTGATAGATATGCGAACGGATAGCCGAACGGATTATGCCAGCGACATGTGCTCGATCAGCTTCTGGACATATATATTTATAGAAATCAAATTAACACTGAGAAAATAAAACAAAGTAGAGCAGTAAAAAGTTGTGTTCAACAAGAATGACTACACATATTACCAGATATATATTTGGTGGACACATTGAATTCCCAGTTCCGCAGAGAGTCATATAATATACCAATATAAATAGCGTGCAGACAACTTAAAATATTAAAATAAATAATATAACTGATACAAAGTAAAACATAAAAAAAAAAAAAAAAAAAAAAAGAAAATGACTACGAATAAATAAAATATATAAAGTAATATAAATGAAATGATTTTTAATCATTTTCAAACAAAAATTCAGAAAATGACTACGAATAAATAAAATATATAAAACAGCAACGATGAATTAAATAAATGAATAAATAAATAACATTGGTAAGATACATAAAATACATAATTAGGATTAATAAAATAAATGTCAATAATAAAATGTATTAGATAAATAAAATAAATAAACCAGAAAAAATGAGCTAAATTAAAAAGATTAAACAATAACCAGAATAACATATTTAAAATAAGATTAATATAAAATACATAAAACAAGTGAAGTAAATAAAATTGGTGAAATAGATAAAAGTAAGTAATATAAATGAAACGATTTTTAATCGAAATTTTATTTCGTAAAATTATTTCGTATTTCCATAAGGCCAGCGACAAATAAAATAATAAAATATTCCGAAAACTCAAATGGTTCTTATTTCCCATAGAAATGCAGACAGAGATATATAATTATCTGCAACAAGTTGTTCAGCTTATGACAAACATTGAACAAAACAATTATTATTAAACAAGAATTCTTAAGTAATTCGAGTTTAAGAATCGATCAAAAGTAGTTACATTCTAATTGCTTTTATGGCAAACTGCTGGAGCGACCCTCGCGCAACTGTTGTGTGTCATGTTCGCATCTCAAATCTCGCATCTCGCTGTCCAGCTGGACACTCGTCCGTATGCCAGATCACGTGCGCTGTGCTGCCGTCCAGGGTGCACGACAAACTTGAGCCTCCTCATCCGCTTCATCCACATGGACTGAGCCACCGCCGTGCGCAGAATTTTTATGCGTGCCACAGTGGGTTAAGCTCTGCCCCTGCCCCTGTCCCTGTCCCGGCCCCTTCCACATCCACATCCATTCCACAGATGGACATGATGAATATAATTAAACGGCGAGTAGTTTCAATTATGAATGCTGAAGTGGCGCATTTGCCCCACTGTGCACAGTGCACGGTGCAACTGCAGCGTTGATGGATAATGGCAGGCGCTGGCAGCAATCTGGGCCTCATTTGTGAGCCGCAACCTGATCGCAATCGAATGGCATCAGAGGGTCGTCGTCGAGTGAGTGCCAAAGTGTCGTCCTTATATACATAAATAAGTAGATTCATATAGTATGTATGTACAGAGTAGTTGTGTGTGTGTGTCGTATAAATAAGCAATGTGCTTGCTGGGTGTCCTTTTGTCTGGCTCTTGGTGTCGCTGTTGTCGCCTTTTGTCCTTTTTATTGCTCGCCTGTCAATATCCGGCGGCACATGGCTCAGTTTGCCGTCGTTCCCTCCGCGTCCCGTCTTGGGCGACAAATTTGTTGGATTCACTGTTTGTTTCGGTTTCGGTTTGCCTTTTTCACAGCACGCCCTTTGATTCCATTTCCCGTGCGGCACATAAGTAATGCAGCTGGAGACGGGCACCGAGATGGAGTCAAAGTTGGAGTTGAAGTTGGAGTCGGGGAGACGGACATGTAAATGTTTGCTGCTGGTCAGAGAGAGTGAGGCCGTTGTTTGCATGTTTCAACTTTAAGGATATGTGCCCATAAACAACAGGATGTAAAATGTCAGCTCCAAGTGCCCGAGGGAGGCCACCGCCCCCGCCCCCGCCCCTCGTCTCTCGTCTCATCCGGCTGCGATGGCGTTGTCGCCAACGTAACCGTAACCGTAACGGTTGCCCTTGGCTACGCACGATTTGAATTAAATTGCACTCGACGCACTTGCCTGCAGCATGTAGGTCCTGGCCAAAGGACCTCGACCCGCAGACGGCTACAACGATTCAATTAATTCGTTTTTGGCCACCTGCTGCCGCTCGTGCCCAAATAATAAAGTCAAGTTTGCAAAGTCAAGAGCGGAAATTTATGATGAATTCAAACGATGATCAAAAAGATGCGATTTTTATTCCGTTTCAAGTGAATTCGAGTTGAGTTTCTGAGGGAGGGAGAGTGGCAAGGATTTGTTGCGGCTCTGTCATTTGCCAGTTGCCGGAACAACAGACCTAAGCACCTAACCTAGCCAAAAGAAATCATCCAAGTCAAGCACAAAGACAAAGACAGAGACGGGACGGCAAGGGGATGCAGAGATAGAACTGTCAGCCACAGCTCGACAGGAAACAAACAGCACACACAGAGAGAAATTTAATTTAAAATGTGCAATGCACACACACACAACAAAGACAGAGACAGAGAGAGAGAGAGAGAGAGAGTCCTGTTTATAAGCAGATGGAGCCACCTGAGCTACACTCAAAGCAACGCCCCAGGACGCCAGTTACAGGACGAACAGGAACAGCAGCGGGCACAGGAGCGGAGAGAGGGAGAGAGATTGCAACAGAACAGAAGGCTGGCGCCACAATAAAGGTAAGAGCAAATCAACTACAGCATTCATTGGTCGCCAGTATACGTATCTGTGAATAACTTTGTGCCACACACTCGGGCTGTGTACGTGAGGATTGCGGCAACAAATACAATTTGCAATAGCTTCATCAGTCCATACCTAATTACTAAAGTAATCTGCAGATCTGAACATGAATTTCAAAGTTGCAGGCATCTCGTTTCTCGGCCCAAGAATTCCAGCTTACAAGCATCGCACACTTCTCCTATGCATTTGAATCTCTTTTGTGACTGTCTAACTGACTGACTGACTGTTTGACTGACTGTTTGACTGACTGACTGTTTGATTGGTAATCAACGCACATTCCGACAACGTTGTGCAGCCAGAAAGCCAAAAATTTCCATGTTGTTGTCTTTGGCAAATTCCAGCCACGAGCAGTCACAAATCTGTTAGCATTAAACTTTTATGCCGTTTCATTTTCGTTTCGCCCAAAAACTACAATTTTCTTTTGACATTTTCAATTTGTTGTTTGCTTTTTGCTCCTCAGAATTCGAACCAATAAATTGCTTAGCATGGCTGACATTTGACTTGTAAGATTTACATATTTCTTGCCATTTTAGAAACGTTATTTCTGAATTAATTGGCTTTGGTTTTCATTTTTGGACTTTGAAAAGAAATTATTGGAGTTATCTTTTTACTTTCTGATCTGCACATATGCAAGTTTCTTTTGTTCTTAACTAGAAATCGATTGAGTGAATTGGTATTTGTCTGGCATAATTTTATTAGTCCCTGATTAGTAAACAGACTACTGTAAATTGCACTCTCTTCATTGTCACTATGAATACTTTGTTTCTTTTAAAATTGATTTTCTAAGCGACTATTTGCCGAATTCATTTACCACGATTTATTTTACCAAAATTAGCATAAAACATAGAATATCCACGAAAACTTTTTTACTATTTGGGGTTTTGTTTTTGATTTATTTTATGCAATTATTTTTTAAAATGATGGCACTGGTTTTTTTGTGGTTTTTATTTTTTTATTTACTTGTTTTTGTTGCTTAGCAAATTTCTGGCGACCGTAAAGTGCAAATAATGAATCGCGCTTAAATTGCATTTATATAATTTAAAATTATTTAATAGCATTTATTCAGTTAACTCACTTTTTTTTTTTGTTAGTCAACTCAATGCAATACAAATATAAGTAAAGCAATTTTGTTCGTCTTAATAATCTAAAGTCATATTTGTTGTTATGCTATTATTCAACTAAAGACTGAATCTAAATCTATATCTAAGTGAAGTATTTATGAATTCGCATTTATTCGTATAACTTTTTGAATATGAATTGTCAATCGACACCAAATTTATATTCCTATAGTGATACAAATATAATAAAGTAGATCGAAATGGATGTAATGTGGAATTGGACAGTTTAATTTGTTAAGTTTAACTTAATATTGTGAGCCAGCACTAGAATGAATATGAATATAAAGATATTGATTGCAACATAAAGTTCATTGTATCCACATCTAATTGTCAATCTATGGATACGTTTATTATTTTCAGTCTGCCTCTTCCAGGTGCTGGTTGCCCCTCGAAGTTTCCGCCGTCTCGGAGTGAGTTTCCACGTACGAGCTGGAAGCGGAAGGCCGATAGATGCGCTCCGTGGTGATCTCGATGTCCTGCACCGAGACGCTCTTCACCAGCGTCGTGTTGGGCAGGAACGAGTACTGGCCCAAGAGCTCGCCACGTTCGCTGGCGACTGTCTCGGTGCGGAGAGGCAGGGCGCCTTTGGCGGTGATCACACAGAGATCGATGTTGGAGCCAGAGCCCAGGTCGTTGAAGACGCCAGCCGAGATGGCCTGGCGCACCAGCTCTTTGCCCTGCTCGAGATCGATCTCCGGCCTCCAGCCATTCTCCAGCACAGCCATGGCAGCCAGGGTGCCCGAGCCCATGGCGGCGTACGGGATCTTGTCGATGGAGCCGCAGGGATAGATGCAGTTGATGTGCGGCCCATACTTGTCCACGCCCCCCATGACGAGGGCGGCACTGATGTGGCCCTGGTAGCGGAACAGCGTCTGGCGCAGCAGCATGCAGGCGCAGATCACGGGCACCTGTCGCCCCGTGTTCAGCTCATGCAGATCCATCTCGGCCGAGGTCATCAGCGTCATCTGTTCCGTGTCCGCAGCGGTGCCGGCGCCGCAACAGCTATGGGCGAGGGAATCGACGATTAGTTGCACGTTAACAGAATGCGTACACTGGGAGAAATGATGTTCTAAAAACAAGAATGAAACTCTGCTACTTGAGAATGTTTCGATCTTAGGAAAACATTCTCAAAACATTCTTGAAACAAGAATTCATTCTAAAAACATTCTTGTAACAAGAATTCATTCTTAATTGTTTCGATCTTAAGAAAACATTCTTGAGACATTAATTCATTCTTAAAAACATTATTTCATTCTTAGATGTTTCAATTTTAAATAAACATTCTTGAAACGACAATTCATTCTTAAAAAGATTCTTAAAACAAGAATTCATTCTTAAATGTTCTCGAAACAATAATTCATTTATTCAAGATTGCTTTCTTAAATGTTGCGATTTTATATTTTATTCCTAAATTTCTTTGATGATTAAAACGGTCTTGTTTAAAAATCTTCTTTAAAGAATTTTCTAAGTTCGAAAAATTCCTAAATTTACGAATTGCATCGTCTTAAAGAGCGAGTGTTGTAATTATCTTTTTCTCATAATTCGGATACAAAACGGTTACTTTGAAAGTAACAAGTAAATATTATTAGTAATTAACCAATACAAATAAAATATATATACTGAAATAATCTATTATCAGTAATGTTAAGTCAAGAGTTTGGTTCTTGATTCAAGAGTTTCGTTCTTGGTCTTAGCACGTTTTTCTCACAGTGTAGCTACTTACTAGATGTGACTCTGCAGCCGATGGATCTTCGAGCAGTTCTTGTCGGACACAATGGGACCTTCGGTGGCGCGTGTGTCGGCGCCCAGGATAACGCCATCCTTGTAGATGATGCCCACTATGGAGGTGCCAGTGCGCACTGCCTGAGGCGGCTTAAAGCCCTGCCTCAACAGATCGCCATTGCTGCAAATACAATAAATATTAATTTAAGAGAATACTTTTGGTAGCCACTGTGGTGCACCGCTTGCTGTTGACGAAGCTGAAGCCGCGACAGACTTCGGCAGGATCCAAATTGGTGAGTGGGAATTCTGAGAGCATTTTA
The DNA here is from genome assembly GCA_035045625.1 of Drosophila formosana. Taxonomy (NCBI): domain Eukaryota; kingdom Metazoa; phylum Arthropoda; class Insecta; order Diptera; family Drosophilidae; genus Drosophila; species Drosophila formosana. The sequence goes on along the minus strand of JAWNOW010000921.1, from coordinate 535,969 downwards.
CAGAAATTTAGTTGAAAGCAAAATTTATGTTTCTAATATTGTTTGGAGTCGAGATTCGAATAATTTCAAAAGCCTACCATAAATAATATCTGAGAGTTGGAAGTGGCGAGCTCTGCGACTGCCTTGCAAATTGTAAATTGCAAATTTGCACTTGGCCAACAAATGTGACAGCGCCTAATTGGTAACTGTGGCAAGTGTGTCTGCACTTCCCTGGCCATCTTCAGCCTGACAGCCGAACAGCCTCATCATCGTGTCTGCCTGCTACGCAAAGTTTGTCCAGTTTGTCCGGCTCCGACGATTATCTTGACCCATGACATGACTATCATCTGCGTCTGCACATCACGTGGGTGTTCTCGAATGCGCTTTTCACTCATTTTATTTCAATTTCCTAAACTTTATTTGAATTTAATAAATTTTATTTAACTTTAATAACACGAGTATACGCCGGAAGGTGGCTTTTTAATTAAGCAATAGTCAAATTATATTTTACGTCTATTAAGAAAATAAAAAAAAAATCGAATTATTAAATATCTGTAAACTTCGAAACTGATAAAACATTTCATTATCTTTATTCACTTCTCATAAATGTTTCTAATTCTTCGTAATTGTGAAATATGCACATATATTAAAATTAAATTGCATGTGCATTATGAATTAAATAGACATCAACTCGAGAGCTAATTAAAGTATTAATTTTAACATGAAGCAAGAATTATATTAAACATTGCTTTGAATAGGATATTTTTTAATAATAATAATAAAAATATGAATTAAAATGCATGTAGAAAAAATATAGATTAGAAACAATAATAAATAAAATGTGTTATACAAAATCTACAAATTTCTACACAGTATTATTATTTTATTGTTTAAACCTATTAATATTAATCATCTAATCTAATATTGCGTAAACAGCTTCAGAGATTTTAATTTCAATTTGATATTAAAAATGTTTAATATAACATTATTGCTTCAGTTACAATTTTTTATTTCCTAATCTTAATTTAATATTGTAACTACTTTAATGTTGGCTGTTTACCTTCGATTTTAAAATGAAACCACAATCATCATATCAATTCGAAATCATATTACAAAATATTCTTACCTTAATAAATAAATAAAATTTATTTAATTCTGTTTTCATAAATGCGTTCTTAGACGCGTGCTTGCTTATGTGCAGGGTATTTCGAAGTTGACCATTTTGGACCAATTAAATTAAGCCTGTTTAGTGTTTTGTTTAAAACGACGTCTATGCAAATAATCGAATGCGAGTGCGACAAATGGGTAAATAGGTAAAGTTGTCATTGTCACTTCCGGCAATTCAGCATATTGAGCAATTAGGCCAGATATGGCGGGAAAAGAGCTGAGTCGGCATCACTGTCGTTAATCACTGATAAGTCTGATGCTGATGAGGCAGCCCGCATGTTGTGGGTGAGGGAAATGCGGAATGTGAAATGCGGAATTCGAAATGCGAAATGCGAAATGTGTAATGTGGAGTGCGGAGTCCTTAATGCCGAATACGGAATGGCGCAAGTAAATCAATAAAACAATAGAACACTTCGAGGGGGCTTAAGGAGCAGCAACAAAACTGAGTTGAGCACATGTCGAACGAGTCAATTAGCATTAATTAGAGGCCCGGTTATATTTTAATCAACACTCGGAGTCTCCGACAGGGGCTTTAGAGAGCTGCAAGACAGCCGAACCCGCAGCGACAATGCATTGCAGTCCATCCTGCTATGCAAATGACACACGCTTTGATTGGCCAAGGGGAATCAGAATCAGAATCACCATCAGGGATTGGGAATGGGAATTGTTGAGGCAGCTGGACAAGCTGGAGTTGCGAATTGCAAATCAGGCGACCAACTTTTGTGCAACTTAATTACGAGGGGCGAAGGGAACGCAACTGAACAGAGCCGTCGTCGTCTTCTTCGAATGCCGGACAACAGTCCAATCGCCAGTTGTCAGTTGCCAGTTGCCAGTTGCCGGCGAACTTCAAGTTGCAAGTTTACTTAAACAATTTTGCGCTGCATTTGGCCAAAACTTTTATAGAAACATCAGCGACAACAACAACGACAACAACATAGACAACAGCAACAGCAACAGCAACAACAATGCCGAATCCGATGCCGAATCCGAATCTCAATCCAAATCCAAACCGAATGCAAAAGCAACTTTCTTTGAGCAATTTAGATTTTTGCTTTTGGCATTCGAGACCAGAGCTTCTCAGACAGTTGGCCGGCCAGTTCTACCCGTTGTCCTCGCTGTCCTTGTTGCCAGTTGTGCCCCATAGCGATTGTCCAGGGAGGTGGGCAGACGGAACAGGCGAACAAACTGGCATTTCAATTAAATCGCCGACGACTCAACTTACTTAGCACCGCTACAACTTTTGTCTCGATATCGAAAACTCTGGCGATAACACTGCCCAGCTAGACTTCGGATCTCCGTTTGCCCCAAATGCTTGACCTATTTAAGTTATTCAAGACAGATCTAAATCAAGCAACATATTGAATACATTTTTTTCGGATTGTTTTTAAAGCCTTTCCTAAACCAATTTTCTTAAAAATGTGTAATTGAATTTAGACATTGAATTCACATTTAAAAATAATTGTAATGCTAAGAATTTAAATACAATTTTTGTTTTTTTTTTAAATACTTTTTACCTCTCATAAATGTTGTATATTATATTCCTTATTTTTCACATTTTAAAGTGATCCTTTATTCTTTAAATATTCTAAGAGTTAATATTCAATATCTTGTGATTTTTTAACACTTTTTTTTCGTTTAAAAAATTTACTATGTAAATTTAGTTTATTTTATCACATTTTAAAATGTATCTATTACATTTCTAATTTATTTCTATCACATTTTAATACAATTCAAATAATTGTACTATAATTCTCAATAAAATTCTTCTTTTTTCAACGCATAAATGCATATTGTTATGCTTTTTAAATTCATTTCCCTAAACACATTAACTGTTGCTGTAATATTGTGAATGTCTCATATTGTAATAATGTAAAATACAATTTTTTATTAAAAATAAATCTACATCAAAAGTTGTCAAAGAAAGCAAAGCATTTTTATTGCAATTATTAAATCAAAAAGACTAATTGTTGGACGCTTTTCTTCAAAGGCACAAAATTAAGTATACGCCCAAGTGGTGGCTGTTTGTGTTGCACAGTGTAACTGATTAAGAAGCAATCAATATACATTTTTCAAAGTTTATTTCTTATGCACCGCAACAATTTGGCAGCGAAACTTTTCGACTTTTGGCACAACGATCGATCGTGGCTTTTGTCCTGTGTCTTGTGGAACGAAACCAGCGACGAATACTCGATATTTGGATTAGGTAATTGCACACAGGCAAAAGCCTAAGCTTCGGCTTAGGCATAATCCGAGATGCAATCTTAATGGCATTTGACAAGATTGCTCATGCAACATATCATGGCCGTAAGCGATAGCAGCCCGAAGGGATCTCTGTGCTATCTGTTAATAAATCATTTGGACGCCAACGCGTCATTAATGCCGCTTAAGCTGCTGTCGGAAATTTGGAAGTTTATTAGCTTGACTGCCAGTCTAGACGCGTCGCTGTTGCCGCCCCCCAGCGAAGATGGGCTGTTGCCACTTCTCGTGCCTGTTCTTGGCTCTCGGTTTAATGTCCGCAACGGGCTCAGTTCAGTCATTTGGCTTGGGGGGGGGGAAGCGAGTCGACAAATTTGAGTCAATGGCTTGGAATCGTGATATCTCCCGCCGACAAAGAAATCCCATGCCCATCCCCATCCCCATCCCCGCCGTCTCGGCCAAATGATTTATGCAAGCAACAACAACTGACGCTGCAATTTGGCCACATAATTAAATTAGTTATTGCTGAGCAAACCAGAGATACCCTGCACCGCTGACTGACTGACTGACTGGCGGAGCTACCCTCGAAAAAGTGCTTGCGTCTAATTGAAAGAATTGCTGGCATTTGGAATTGAAAGTTAATTTGGGTGCAGATTGAATTACGATGTGCAGACTCTTGCATATTTAGATCTGGCCACATGCTACACCGATTTGGTGTGTACATGTGTGTGTGTGTGTGGGTGTGTGTGGGTGTGTGCAACATGTGTGAAACAATTAAAGCGGAATTCAGTTTTGGTTTGGAGCATGCACATCGAATGGCTCCCAGAGTCACGGATGCCTGGCGAAGGCAAACGAACGTTTGTAGTTGCTGCGGTTGCCGTCGAAGTGTCGGTATCTTGCCACACACACACACACACACACACACACGCAGCATGCCACAACCACAGTCAGAGATAGACACAGAGTCAGAGCTGGAGCCATGACCTTAGTTATATTCATATGCTGCGACTGCCACATAATGGCAAGCTACAAAAATACTCAGTAAATGCATAACGAGAAGGAACAATAAGCAAATCGTTAAGATTCGCAAACTTTGTGCTCCACAACTGCAACGCACACACACTCGCACACACACTCGCACACACTCGCACACTCACACACACACACAGTATAGAGAAAGAGCTGCGAAGTAGCTTGGCCATAAGTTCAGTGTTCATTGCTGTTGCTCTGAGCGGCTTCATCTCCACAGCCATTTCGTATGACCTGCCATGCTCATTCAGGCAGGCACACACACACACACACCCCAATACACACACACCTGGCTGTGTGTGTGTGCTTTCTTTGCCATAGTTGCGTTCGCCGAGGTTGTGGCTGTTGCCCTTTGGCTGCGGCAGGTGTGAAATGCACCTCGCGCACTGTGGTTCAACCGCATATCCCAAGCATTTTTAAACTTCTGCCAACGAAAGTTAATAATTAAAAGACTTTCAGCCATTTACTGCAAAATTATTTAAATTCGAAAGCCACAATTTATGATCGAGACAAGTTGTAAGTTACAACTAACGAAAAACCAAGTTAATTAGCTGGTGAAAACATCTACATAATTTTTTATAAATACTTGTATATAAATTAAGTATTTTATACAGCGTATTCAATGTAATTATATATTAGCATTGAAGTTGAATAAGCGACAAAACTAACTTGAAATAAATATAAACAAAATAATTGTGTTGCTTTAGAAATGTTTTCAACATCAATTGAAATCAATATTTATGGTTAGCCGAGTTAAGCTGAATTAAAATTTAGCTTTTTTAAAACTCAAGTCTGATAACTAACAATACGAATATGTGTATAATAATAAATGTACTATTGAACTATAGAATTTAATTCTAACCTACAATTAACTAACTAATAAAATAGCTAAATATTAAGCACAGAAATGATAAGTTTTTAATTTTTTCGGGCATTGAAGCCAGTTGATTATAAACATTTATTTCAATAAAGTTAAGTTTCCAAAATATCGTTGAAGTTTATTAAATTATTAATCTATACTTGAATGATTTGCACTGAAGACCAAAATATTAAGAGCTGACAAATTGTGTAAAAAATTCGAGTGAAAATGAAGTTGCAATCTAAACTTGCTCTAAATATGAATTTCACTCCCTAATAAGTATCCAAAAATGTCTAGGGAAAAATCAACAATCTGCAGAGCATGAGCAGAGTTGTCAGAGTTTTCACAGTGTTACTTTTGTTATTCATTAATTAAAATGTTAAAAAGTTTCGTTTGCTTCCCAAAGCGAGAGCTGCACTTGCAGAAACATCAGAGTTTTATGCACAAATCGATTCGATATTCTGCATAGCATAATAAATTCTTTGTCTTGACTGATTCACTGACCGCAATATCAATGAGTAGCTTCAAATTGTAGCGATCACAATATTAGTATGCCATTATATATTGCAAAACTCCAACTAAAATCTGTGTGTCCGAAGCCAAAGTTGGTATGAAACAGCTGCAGGTCAAAATTACAACAAAAAATAAAACATTTGCTTGTTGTTTGAGCAGAACGTGAAATTAAAACTAAATGCTGAACGCAATATTTTGAAACTAATTTACATATATGTTTGTGAGTATGCCAATCGACAACTTTTGCGAAGCACTGTGCAACGTAAGGTTGCAATGGCCATGTGTGTGTGTGTGTGTGTGAGTGCAACAGCCGTGTTGCATGGTGCATGGTGCATGGTTGTGCCCGTAGCTGGCTGAAGCTTATGACTTAATAAATACTTCGCAGTGTGCGCAATGTGGCTGGCAATTTAATAACGAAAGCAAACGGCATGTAGAAACAGAGCACAGGAAAAAGGAGTAAAGGAGTGTGTGGAGTGTGAAGAGAAGGTGAAGGAGAACAGCACAAACAGAGAAGAAAACAACACTTTTGATTTACCCCCTTATGGAGATGCCACATGGTGCATGCCACATGCCACATGCCACAGACGACTACGAGTACCAGGATCTGGTTATTTGAATACGTATTTGGTATTTTTAGCACTCAACTTGTGATTGAAGTACATTTCACACACGAGTGCTGTAATAAAGTGATATAAAACCCATTAGCAGCACACGCTGCTTTCTAGTACTGTCAATAGAAGTGCGCTCGTAAAGCTCTTCGATCATCTGAAACTTTATTTTCATGTCTTTATTCGCATTCTTTGCGATGAACTCAAACTTGAAAGCACAAATATTGCACCATAAATGTAATTTTCCACAAATATATGCGAATATTCATGTTGGCCCTCGATTAATAATGCAGGCATGGCAAACAGAATAATCAGGCGTTCATTAACATACAGCATCGAGTTAAATAATTCAACTTAATTACAAAACCATTTTTCATTTTGCAGAATTCTAGTGAAATTTAATACTGTCAAAGTAGCAATTAAATGTACAAATCCATTTTAAATATTTTACAATAGCAAGAGTTAAAATTCAATTTTTGACATTCATCAAATTGAGATATATTTTATTTTGAATTAAATTATTTTTCTGATAAAATTATAAATATAAAGAACGGTTTAACATTCACTTAATTTAATGATGAAAAAGTGCAAATCAATATGAAATATATCAGAATTGTTATATTTGGAATCAATAATTTTGTACATTGATTACAATTAAATTATAATAATATTTTTCTGATTTCACTCAACAAAGTTTTATCGAATATTTTATGAAATTACAACAAAATTAAAAATATTGATTGTCATTCGTCTAGTTACAAAAGATGTTGTACATTCACTAGACATTAATTTAGTTATAAAAGCTATCGACTAAAATTTGCAAATCAATATAACATATTTCGTATTTGGAATATTTGAAATCAATTTTTTTTATATTGATTGACATTAAAGTATTCTACAATTTTCCTGAATAGAATGACAAAAATTTAGGAATATTGATTGTAATTCCACTATATGAGATGAGTTTTTGTAACAAAGTTTAGCTGGATATAATGAAGGTTTCATATTCACTAGTCCTAAATCTAGTAAATCTAGAAAATCACTATAAAATATTTAAGAATTGGAATATTTGGAATCAACTATTACAAATATGACAAAAGGTTTCATATTCACTAGTCCTAAATCTAGTAAATCTAGAAAATCATTTTAAAATATTTGGGAATTGGAATATTTAGATCAACTATTTATTAAATTGAGTTAAATTAAATTATTATAATTATTTCCTAAGTCGAATATTTAATAAACTTTCAACGAAATGAACAATTTTGATTGTAATTCGACTGATTGAGATGTACTTTATTTTGAATTAAATTATTGTATTTTGCTGAGTTTTCGTAGCAAAATGTTTGCTGGATATAATGAAATGACAACAAAATTATAAATATGAAAAAAGGTTTCATATTTACTGCTAGCAAAAATATGATGGAAAAGAACATGAAAAGATAAGAAAATGTAAAAGAAAGTGAGTGCGATAAGTGCGAAAGCGTTGAATGATCCCTAAAAAATGAACTCTATAAACTGCCGGAAGTGAACAAAAAAATGTGCCTTAATTATGACATAACAATTCATCGATTATCAGGAAGCCAAATTGCCGTTGTTGTCATTATTGCTGTTGTCTCTGCGTTTCTATTATTTTTTTGTTTTATTTGAGTTTTTCCTTTGTTGTTCTGTATACTTGGGTTGGGTTACGTGGAGGAGGAAGCCGAAGCTGTCCGTTAAGTATGCCGGGGTGTAAATGGTGTGCGCGATGCTGCTAAATATTTGTTCTATCAAATTCAATTAAAGTTGACATGGGTTCACAGCTGGCCAGGAACGGACCAAGGAGGAGCTGGGCATAGAAGAACAACTACCATTTGGCTGAGCCGCTGGCTAAGCCGATGTCTCGTTGGACACACGGGCAGATGGTCCGTGTTGAGTGTGTTGAAAGTCAACGCTGCAGTCCCAGTGACCGCCACGACCTGAGTGAATCCAATTTTTGATTCAATTTCAACGGCAAACACACTGGGCGAGAGCAACGAGCCAAAAAGCAAAGCAATCTCAAAGGAAGGACTCGCAAAAGATGCTGCAGCCGACCATTAAGGCTGGCTGGCTGGCATCGTCTCTGCAGCGATACGCACAGCTCAGCAGGCCGTGCTCTTCATGCTGGTAACGCCCTCGACTCTCGGCCTTTTGGCCCCTTTGGGCAGCAGCAGCAGCAGCAGCAGCATCATCAGGAGTAGCAACAGCAACAGCAACAGCAACAGCAGCAGACGCAGCGTAATAAGACAGCCGGAGCAGAGAAAGGTTCCATCGGCCACGGCGTTTCTCTTTTTTTTCTTGCTTTTTTTTTGGGGGCAATTGCTGTGCTGTGTTCCCTAAATTAAAACAGGCACACACACACACACACACACTGAGAGAGATACTCACACACTCACAGCGAGAGAGATACACAGCAGAGCGTGGGGAGGCGGGGCAGAGAAAAACTGCCTTTGCCTCGGGGTCCGGAAGCGCAAACACAAAATTTACAACTGGCTGGCGATGCTCCGCTTTTTTGCCAAGCTGCTGCTGAAGTCCCATTTTGATCTGGCAACAGTTTGCAGCAGAGCGACGAGAGAAGGAGATGTGGACGGGGAGATGGAGATGTGGAGTTGGGGCAGGCAGACTGGGGCTGTGGCTCTGACGACGCGTCGTCTCTTTGCGGCCCCCTCTGCAAGTCGCTTTTCAGCTGAATTCCGTTCCGTGGCCGCTGCTCGAGTGTAAATTTGCTCGTTAAATTTGTTGGCACTCTCGACTAATTTGCACTTGCAACGCAACGGACAGAGAGGCATGCGGCCTTACCACTAACCATGGCAGAGAAGGGAGCCCGAAGGGGGGCTGGAAAGTAGTTGGAAGCTGTGAATTGCCGGTTAAGTTTCTGCATTCTGGTGGTAATTGAAAAGACAACTGGCCAGAAGAAAATGACCAACAACCGAATATGAAACTAGAAAGAAAATAAACAAAACTAAATCCACTTGTCAACATCATTTCCTTGCAAAACTCGTCGGCATAGATATATCTCAGATAACTGGCGGAGTGACCGCTTAAAGGCGGCTATAAAATGGAGACTTGATTATACATTTTTAAATTCTACGGACGGTTTAAGATTTATCAACTTTGCCATACGCACTTCGCATATAAAAACCTTCGCACACATAATGGATATAAATAGATTACTTTTGCTATATCGATTATCGATTAATTTGTTGGCTCAAATTGCCGGTGTTTGCGACCTTTCCATTTTTTAATTGCCGATTTTAATTAAATTGATGTCTGTGCTCAATATCAACGCGAAAATTGCATGTTAGCCTTCAATTATGTAATATACTTTCAGACGATTTCAGTACTTTTTGAATAATCAAACACCAATTGGCGAAATTTAGTAATTGAATAGCATAAAATTTTAAATTTGTATTTTAGGTGAGCTGAATTTATTTTGTATTTCGTATTTCAACCTTTTTTACCCTAAACATTCGATGCATATAATTTTAAATAATTTGAGCTATAAATATATGCAATATTTGTTGCGTATGTTAACATCTATTTAAATGAGATGCAAATATTTCATTCAACTTTAAATGGTTTAGCCGCAATTGAAATTTGTTATTTAAAAAACGCTTTAAATTGTTAGAATTTTTTGTTAACCTAAACATTCGGTGTGAATAATTTTAAATCATTTCAAGATATAAATATATGCAATATTTAAACATTTATTTCCATTATACTGCCCAACATTCGATGAGCTGAAAATATTTCATTCAACTTTAAGTTATAAAATTACAATTGAAAGTTGTAATTTAAAAAACGCTTTAAATTGTAAGAACTTGTTTTTACCCTATGTGAATAATTTTAAATCATTTCAAGCTATAAATATATGCAATATTTGTTGCTTATATATTTAAACATTTATTTCCATTATACTGCCCAACATTCGATGGGCTGAAAATATTTCATTCAACTTTAAGTTATAAAATTACAATTGAAAGTTGTAATTAAAAAAACGCTTTAAACTGTTAAACTGCCATTTAAGATTAAAAATTCAAAATCCAGCAGCTTTGCAATTTCAATTCCAATTTGAAGTATGCATTTGTTTTGGTCCAATAGGCGTATACTTGTTATTAGAAATGTTGCCTGAATACTTATTTGTTTTGTTCAGCTGCTGATTTCTATGGAACGCAAAGAAGACCGTCAACAAAGGGAGGACGAAGATGACTAAAAACTGCTGAGGGAGCCGCCATCATAGCCCAGCTCATCAGCATGCTTCGGCTTCATCTTCAACTCTCCGCTCCGCTCTGTCACGCGTTCAAATCATTCGCAGCCACCGCAATCGTCAACTGACAACTGGCTGTGGTTGAGGTTGAGGAGGAGGGAGAGCTAGAAGTATGCCGATGAAATGAATAATTGTGGCACATTATGTTGCATTGTTATTCGTCATCGGCAAATCAGTTGCTAAATTAATCGTATTGAATTCATTGGCAGGCCACGAAGCCATCCATCCGGTCGACTCGACTCGACTCAACTCGACTCGGCTCCATTTGCGCAGCTGTCTGATTGATGGCTCTGGATATTTTTCGATAAATGCCAAATGAAGCATTGTTCCATAGGCAACAACTTTGCGGAGGAGGCTGCGATTGCGATTGCGATAGCGATAGCGAATGAGGAATGAGGACAGCTCTGGGGGTGGGAGGCAGAAGCTCAGTGATTACAGCGCCCGGTGGCGCCTATTTGCGGACTAAGTCTACGATCTGGCGGCTGGCGGCTGGCGGCTGGCGGCCTCATTATTATGCAGCTCATGAGTCTCGTTAGTGGCAAAGTTATATGAGCATACATCAGCAAGCCGCACAACTTTGCAACATGCGGCAGAGTCTGGGAGATGCGGATGCGACTTGCAAGCGGAAAGTGTTAAGCACAACCAACTTTCGAGATAGCCACAAAGAAAGAGAGTGGGTTGTTGTTGTTGCTGGTCCAACGTCAACTAAACTGAGCTGAGCAGCGCGTGCAAGTGGCGGAAGTGGTGCCGACTTGACTTGGACTTAATTCCCCCCCGTCCCAGCCAAGCTCTGGCTCTCCACCAACTGGCCGCACACAGCATTGGAGTTGCTCGTCGCCTGCTCTCCAGCCACAGAAGTGGAAGTCGTGTCGCAAAGCTTTCCCAATTCGCCGCAAATTGTTCGGGGCGAAGTTGTTGCCTCACGCACCGCCAACACACGCTCGGGCTCCGTTTGGTTTGGTTTGGTTTGCGTTGGTTTCGCTCCGGGTTCGACGGCGTTTGTATGGGGTTTTGTTTTCAACAAATCGACTATGTTTGCAACGTGGCCCCCCAACTCCCTCTCCGTGTCTCTGCTCCTGCTCCTGCTCCTGCTCCTGCCCTTGTTCCTGTCGCCATCGCCACTGCCAAGCTTTGAAAGTGCCAAGGAAAAGCGCAACTACACAGCCAGAAATGCCAAAACAAGTGTTGAATAAACATTAATCTGGGCAAGTTACAAGCAATACAAATAGTTCTTATTTTATTTATACACATTATTTGTCATTCTGCAGCAATTTAAGGTGGGTATAAATATTTATAGAATTCAAACTATAACTAACTTACTTACTAATAAATAATATTAATGGAATTAAAACTACAACCAACTCACTTACCAATAATAAGCTGAAATCAGAATATGTTTGAATAATACTATTAAAATTATTTGAAAACAATAGATTAGAAAATAAACAAAGCATAAATACAAATTATTTAATTTCGAAAATATTAATTGCAAATTTAGGTGTTTCTTTATATATAAGTTTTCCCATAAAAAGTTTACCCCAAAATATAAAATAATATTTATGTTTAAGCATAGAAAATTGAAAGCTTACGCTTAAACAGCCTGAATACCTCAGTTGGTCTGGAATAAAATTAAAAAAAATTGAATTTACTTTTAGATTGAAATGTTCTCGTATTCTTAAATTTGTACTATTTATTTAAACACTTTTGAGAAGTATTGAACTTATTTAAACACAAGGGTTTGCTATAAATTTAAAACAATTTAGTGCAAAAAGTAATTACAATTTGATTTCTCCTTTTTATACCCGCTACCCATAAGGTAGAAGGATAAAGTATACATATTCTTGATCACCATCAACAGCCGAGAAGATATAGCCATGTCCGACTGTCCGTCTGTATTTTACGGTCCAGAACTCTCGACTGTGGCTTTCTTACTTGTTTTTTTTTTAACTTTTGTCGAATACATAATGAATGTTGTAATACATCTATGAGCAACTTTTTGTTGTTCTTTAAAATTGTATTTTCTTTAAGCATTTTTTTAGCTATCTCGTTGGCAAAAAAGTTATTATTTTTGGCTGTATTTTATGTTTTTCTTATTAAACTGTTTTTTTCACTAGCCTTCTGGTAACATAATCTATTTTTACATTGAGACAAAAATAACAAAAATTATACATGAGATTAATTACAGAATGTACATATGTGCTATATTGAGCTGACTTTTTCTTACAACTACATCTATTTTTATACTGAGGAAAAAGAGAAATATAATCCAAAGGTTACCTGCTCTATGAATACGTCACTTAATTGCATTAAATATGTAAGAATCAGCTAGATAACAATTTAACAATTACAAATTATATTTTATAACATTGAATTACAATAATGAATTATTATTTCACAGTATTGAGAATGAGCTTCATATACCGAGCATTGGCGATGTGGTGAAGCTTTAAGCTGCCGCTTACCTGGAAAAAATTGCCAATCCCCCGAACATTCTGGCACAAAGGCTGCCGAGAGGAAGGAGAATTTTTGAACTGCGAAACAGGCGAAGACTACAAAGAGTCGACCCAACCGATCTGCCTAGCAGCTCAATTTTCTAATTTTTTCCAATAGTATAGATTTTCCAAACAACTAGACTTAGGTCAAAATATGTAAATATGTACATATAGTTTTTGAATTCCGTCAATTAGTTGCAGTATAAGTTACTAATAATAGTAACAGTAAGCTGCAGAACAATTATTTAATAATTTTATAATTTCTACCTAAATAAATGTTTACCTAAAACAGAATGATAGTCCCACATACATAAATATTTGTGTGTGGCGCGTAGAAGTATGCTATGCTTTTCTCGTTTCTCGCAGTGTGCAGCACTAAGAGCCAAAGTGGCAAGCAACAGCAACAGCAGCAGTTGAACGGAGAGTCGAGTCGACAACACGATTAGCTTTAATTAGCTGCAAGTGGACAGGCAAGCAGAGCACGAACTGGACAAGGACAATGAACACATTGGCCCAAGGAATTCAAGTGAATGCCTCCAAGACAAACACAAAGCGTCCCCCCCCCCAAAAAAAAAGGAAAAAAGAAATGCCAACAAAAAAAAAAAAAAAAGGAAACGAAACGAAAGCGTCTGCAATAATTTCGCTGAAATTCAATTATCCAAGTTGCCGTCGAGCGGAGAGTGGGCAAAAGAGTGTGGCAGCTTGGGAAGGCTGGAGACTGGCGTCTAGAGCCGATGCTTATGAATTATGTGGCAGCTAATGGGGCACAAATGAAGTCCAAAATGCGAATAGATATCCAAATGACTGATTTGTGGCAATGGCGTGAACAATTGTGGCTTGATTTATGGCAACGGCAACGGCAACGGTGGCAAGGTGCAGAAAAATCGTTAAGTGCGGCAAAATGCGGACAGCTGTTTAGTCCGTGGACCCCTCCAGTTAACTGTTTAACAACAGCAGCAGCTGCGGCTGTGGCGGAGAGCAAAATGCATCCCTCGGGTGCAGTTGTTGCCGTTGTTGCATCTGCTATATATAGTACTGTGTACATGCTGTATATAAAGTCGAGCGGGAGTTGCGACTCCATCGTGTGCACTCAGCTGACCGAAAGCGCAACGCAACACAGCGCAGCAATAATTAGCAGCAACGGGGGGAAGGGGGTAGAGTGCGAAGAGGCTGCAGGCGAATCTGGAAATTCGTTGCAGTTGCTGGCCAGCTGCGTGACGGGGCATTTTGTGCGCTGAACTTAATTGAAACGAGCCAGCGCCAGCTGCAATTATTTTTCATTCTAATTCGAGTTGCTCCCCCGGCGAGGGGGGCAGGAGCGGCCAACCAGGAGCCCAATCCGAAACCCATTTGGCCATTGGCCACGTTCGGTTTCCATTTCAACTGGCGCTTCAGCAACCGCATCGCTCAGGTTGCGTTCTTGCGTTGTTGTATTCAATTTCATTTTAGTTGCAGCTCGAATTGAATTTCAATTGCCAGCGCAACAACAACAAGTCAGGTGGCTTTGGTCACAAATTCCACAATGTGCCGCCGTTGTTGCTGTTTGGCCTCATGCAATTTTTGCGTTTAATTAGCTGCAACGTCATGCGGCTGCACGGCAATGTGGCAGCGTTGCAAATGCAGTTGCCGCCGCCGCCGCCGTCGCCGCTTTGGCCATATGCCAAATTCGTGTCTGCAACTGATGCAATATGCAATTTGTGCAGCCATGTTGCAGTCCATCAACACCTTTTTATTTGTCGCCACTCGCCACTCGCCACTGCCCATCGTTCTCTCGCCCTGCATGCCACAAAAATTCAATTGCCACTCACACTCACACTCACACTCAGATATGCATATGTATGGGCAGTGTGAATGTGAATGTGAATGCCGGCGCGATTGTGAATACGTATACGCCATGGGGCACGCAACGTGAACTGCGCGCCCAGAGTTCGCAGCTGCCCCTCGAAGCGATGCAACGAATATACTACAAGAGTGACTCTATGTAAATTTCTAATTGAATTTCCCTTCCTGTCCCCCCCCCCCCTCATCATGCTCTTCCCTTCCCCAGGCGCGACATCGACACTGCCACCTGACCGGCGGCTCTTTTCGCAGCCAACAACATCAGCTGACAACATCAACGCCACTCGCCCTGTGAACTCTGACCCTTTAGAGATTGACCGACACTTTCACGGGTCAACTCTATGCGCTCACCCGATCAGCATTACTTCACCAACAGTCCATAGTTATATAGCAGTTATCTGAATCACTTTTTTTTGTAAGTTGTTGCCCATGATGGCAGAATATTAAATAAATATATAATGAATAAGAAAATATAATGTTCACACTAAAATAAAGCAATTAATTGTGTATTGTACTTTTTAAAATATAATATTTGATATAAAATATTATATAAAATACAGACACTTAAAGAATGTATTAAAAATATATATTTTTTAATTTGAGATTATTGTTAAATGCACAACTTTCCTCTTGTCGAGTCTTAAATTGTTTTCTTGGTAAGTGTACATTATTTTCTTTTATAACTTTTTTTTCAAAAAGATTCAATTTTAATTTACTGAAAAATGTTCAACTCCTTTCTTTATATAATAATTCATTTTATGTAAAATTTTTTTATTTCCATTCAATTCCCTTCACGAGTTTTTGTATCAATAATTACTAAAATTGAATAAATAAACAATAAATTCAAATATACATAAAAAATTAATATATTACCTCTATAACTTTATTCCTTATTTCATTTCCAACTTATCAAACAGTTTAAAGATAATTTTGATTTGCTCAATATAATATAAATAATATATATTAAAAGCCAATTTTTTCGCTAAACATTATTTTCTTTGTTGATTTTTAATTTGAATAGTATTTCATTAGTAACATAAAATATTTCAGTTAATAACAATTTGTAAAATTCAGCACAAATTCATATTGTCACATTATATTTGAATGCATGCAACATAAAAAGAGATAATTAAGTTCATATATATGTGTATAATACAAATACTAATAATTATAATAATAAAAGCAATTATAATGAAATTATATTTTAATTTAACAGCCCGTTAATTGCCACTTCATCTGCTATAATATTATCGATCGAAACGAACAATTCTAAAATGTTATATTACATTTTTGAGGTTTGTTTTATGCATTCAAAATGGTAAAAACGAATACCAATAATAAAATGTATAAATGTAAAAATAATAAAATTATGCACTTCATAAAATATAAATTAATTTAGCTGTTCCAACTTTAAATACTACTTCATCTACAATAATACTAAATGACTAACTATCTATTCTATTATTTTTATATACAATTTTGGGTTTCGCTTAAAGCTTTCGAATGTGAGTGCGATTGAGATTGCGAATCGTACGCAACGAAAATAGTTTTGGAGACTCGGGAGAGACTTGCAGATTAGTCGGCGCCTTAAAACTTAAAAGTGCAATCAGAGTAGAAGAAGCGGCCATTAAATGTTTATGGATGAGTATGTTTGCCCATTTTCGCCAAGCGACAGGTAGCACAAGCCACATGCAACACGCAAACTTGGCTCCTCGACCAAATTGCAGTCCCCAAAAACCAGGAGAGGAGAGCGAAAGAGAGAGAAGAGAGAGAGAGAAATGAGTCTAGCCCCATCAACTGCTAAGCCACAAGATGCTGTTAGTCGCTTGAGGCTGCAATTTGGGCAGGGGAGACGAAGCAGCCAAGAGCAACAGCAACAGCAAAGGCAACAGCAACATGCCACATGCGGCATGCAACGCTTTGTGGTTGCGGCAGGCAACAAGGACATTGCTTCCACTCGAGGGTGACTCCAAGATCTTTGCCAAATTGACTTTGATTTGCCGCCTTCGCACTCAGCTCCTTGCAATCGCACATTGACCGGGGATGAAGGCATTTGCTCGTGTCCTGAATGCAGCCATTTTTTATGCTTCGTTGCGCAACAGTTCACACACACACACACACACGCAGCGAACTTTTGCTGTCGCCAGAATCGAAGTGCAAGTTTCCCAGATCCAAGTCGAAGCTGAGGCCAAAGCACTGCGATTGTGAGAGCGCAATCTATAAATATCTAAAAATCCCATAAAACTCAAGGACGTGGCAGGTGGCAGGTGGCAGGTGGCAGGTGGCAGGTGGCAAAGGGATATTGCAACGAGCTGGGCGAGCCAGTAAATGTCATCATTGCTCGTGTGTGCGAGTGTGTGTGTGTGTGTGGCTGTGAGTGCAGGGGCGTGGCAGGTCGCCCCTTTATGCCCGATGCCTACCAATTGACATGCGGTTGCAATGCTGTGGTTGCTTTCCAATTGATCAATTCAACAACGAGCCGTGGATTATCAAAACTTCGATGTCAGTCGTCAGACGCGACAGAGACACAGATAGAGAGAGAGAGAGCGAGAGAGGGAGAGCGACACACTCATGAGTGCGATTGCGAGTGCGAGTGAGTGTGTTCGTTTAGACAATATTTGTGGATGATTGCATGCTTGTGCAAACGGCTTTCATGTACGTGAACAGCAAATTTATTTGCACGACTGCAATGGATGCTGGCTCCATTCGACTGGATCGAAAAGGAGACGAGGCGGGGAGGCGGGGAGGCTGTGATGGTGATGCTGATGCTGATTCCCTGCGCTCTCGATTCTATTTCGAAATTTGCCTGCGAATGCGCCCGAGTTGCCCTGTCAAAGTTTGCCATTTCCAAATGCTGCTCTCGCCAGGTCTGACGTGCGCCATAAAAGTCTGTTGCATAAACCAATTTCGCATTTGTTCGCACAAATGCAACTCACTGGCCTGAGACTGCCTTCCTGCCACCCTCCATGACTGGCTGACTGACTGACTGACTGACTGACTGACTGACTTCGCTTAGGCATTGACTTTTGCCAGAGTTTTGGGCGTCGTTTTTTTTTTTTTTATTTTTTTGTGGGATCGGGCTCTTTCAGCGTGTATTCAATTGGGTGGGGATTATGCAAACGTTTGAGGCTGTCAACGCAACTTCTTCGCAATCGCATTCGCAGTCGCATTTGGAATCGGAATCGCAATCCGGATTCGAGGAGCCACAAAACGCCCCACAACAAAATCGTCGCTGATAACGTAAACCGCTTTGATTTTTATTTAACTGCACATTTCGCTTAGGGCGTCGCAGCTCCAATTTCATCTCTAACCAGCTCACCACGATGCCATCTCTGGCATCTCTGCCATCTGCCATCTCAACCTCGCCAGCATCTGCAATCTAACAATTTCTGGCCCGATTTCCCATTGACGTTTAATGGCAACTTGTGGAGAATTCGCTTCTTTTTTGTTTTGCTTTTTTTTTTTTTTTTTTGTTGCTCCTCTTTTCTGTTCTCTATCTCTCTCTCTCTCTCGCTCGCATCGCTGCGGTTTCACGAAATTTACCAATTTCGCCAGTTGGCAATTTCACAATTTTCGCAACGATTTTCCATTTTCCATTTCACGTATTTCTTTTATTTATGTATTTATTTATTCGCTCGCTGCTCAGTTGCCGATGAAATTGATAATTTATAAAATTGCTAGCAAATGTCAGAGCAAATGTGCCCTACCTCCCACCTCCCCCCTCCCTCCCTCCACCTCCACCCCACGCACTCAGCGATAACTGACAACAAACCTGCCAACTTCCACCCGACCCCCGACCCCGCCCCCAAACTCGTGCCCGCAACGCCCATCAATTTGTGTTAAAAGTTGCCGCTACAATTTGCAAAAAATAAATATAAAAATACGAGTTATTCACTAGCTATTCAAAGGTATTCGTATTTGCCAATATAGACCAATATCAAACCAGTCTAAAGTGCTCCTAACGGGGCTCGCCCCCCCCCCTTCCCCCTCGACTCCCCCGACATGCCATCAATTCCATGAATAGATTGGGAACTGCCAAACAATTGTTAGTATTTCCAGCAGCCCGAGAAGCTCTCGCCTTTTAATTGTCTATTAATGGTTAACGTATACGTAATAAATCCCAGCAAATAAACAAATAACTCAACCCTTTTTTTCATGGCTATAAATCAAGTGTGCTTGAATAACTCTTTAGCTTTCTTTTTTGTAATTGAATTTGAATGAAACATTCGAAATATAGTTTGTAATATTTATCAATTGAAAGTTAGTTTTCATGACCTAAATTCAGAACAAATAGAAATTCTCTCAAATTTCAATGGTGCCTCAAATATAATTTGTACCAATAAATCTAATTCTCGACTTTTAATTTTAATGTCCACTTAATATATTAAATATGTTAAATGTAAATCTCCATTAATTTTACTATATTTGCAATAAGCTTTAATGTGCTCATTTAAGTAAATAGATAATAAGGAAATTGTGAATTTCAATTGTTTTAAAAATGTTGCTAGCTGTATAAAAATTGTCGGTTTGTAAACTATTTTAGATTACGAATTATTTATTGTTCGAATACACACTTCTAATGCAGTGTTCGAACAGTTTAACAAACAAAATATTAAATATAATAACAAGTATTTATATTATTATTATAACATGTAATGTATACAAAGTATTTTGGAACAAATGTTAACAAATAGTAAATTATCAAATTGCATTCGGTTTTTTTATACTTATACTTCTAGATAGACAACAACTTTTGTTATTATTTTGTATAGTATTTAAATTTGTTGTAAAAAATACATGAATTAACTAAACAAAAATCTTGTCACCAAAATATAGCATATTAGTTGCACATGTATTATTTTAAATATTTGAAATTAAGCTTATTAGTAATATTTATACTTCTGAACAGATAGCTGATGATACGAATTAATAATTGCTTTTAAGTATATTCTAACATATATATGTATAAGCAGTTGGCCAACTGTTGAACCCAATCGAATCAGTTGCTAAGCTCTTGAGTGCAATAACAGTAGTTATTGGCAGCTAAAGCGTTGCCATAATCTTTGACAAAGCCCCTCCAGAATCCTATTGTCTCATCAGCAGTGTTTGAGTTGCCTCATTGTCCTGCGGCTTGGCCGGAAATCCAATCGTAATGCGAAGGTGTTTAATTATGCAACTAGTCTGATGAAACATTCGATTCGACAGTCACAAGCTGTAATTGTTGTAGTCCTTGGCAGAGTTCGAGTCCTGGACATTTGCCTGGATTTGAGTTCGAGCAGAATTATGCGCAGTTCGCCTGTTGCATTTACTTTGTGCTCTAAGCAGTGCAATATTTTTCACTTTTTCCACCATATATGCTATACGTGGCATGGAACTTGTATTTCTTGCAGCACTGCGAACGTGCCACACATGCTCCCAGGAGTCATGGTTGCCACTCTCCACCATCCCCTTTGTCTGCCTTGCCAGGTTGCGTATTTATTTGGCGCTTCGCTGCTTTTATTTTTTATTGAAATTTATGATTTCTGACACAAAATTTATGTTGTTTTGCATTCAGCGTCTCGTGTGCGAAAGTCTGTGTGTGTGTGTGTGTGTGTGTGTGTGTGAGTGGGAGTGCGGTTAAAAGCATAAAATAAACCTCAAATGCTCGTAAAATGGCATACGTACAAAACCCCAAACGACCCCCCAAAATAAAAAACTCCGTAATGCCATCGCCATCGCCATCGCCTTCATTCTGCCACGCTTCTTGAGCCCTTCCGGTAGTCTAGCCACGACACACACAACGCTCTCGCCCCCTCTCTCTCTCTCTCTCGCGCTCTCGCTCTCTCTTTCACTCGCGTTCTCTGGGGCTGTGCGGTTTTAAGCTGCCCGTGTGTACGGGCAACGAGCGCGTGAATTATTTAATTCGAATAAATATTGAAAACTCAATTTTTTATGATGTTTTCTTGTTGGTTTATTGCGCTTTTGTGGTGTTTTAATATCGAATAACCTTGCCGACGACTGTCTCCATTTGTAGCTGTGTGTGTGTGTGTGTGTGTGTGTTTGTATTGGACAACACTCACACACACACACACACGCACACACACACAAACAGACACACACAGACAGGCATATAGAAGCAGGCGTGTGCGAGCAGAAATACAAAAATAAAAAACAAACGGGTTTTTATTTACTATATGTGTGCACATGAAAAACACAAAAATTCGCTGGCAAATACTACTAGAAATACCCTGTAAAATACCCTACATTGGCTAATCAAATTGCCGAATGGATTTGAGTGAATTTCGAGTTCGAAGGCGCCCAACGTGCGATTAACACTCTCAGGAAATTCAATTACATGAACTGTCCTGTAAAATACTCTACGTTGGCTTATCAAATTACCGAATGCGTTTAAGAAAACAATTTATTTTGCTGGCAAATACTGCTAGAAATACCCTGTAAAATACTCTACATTGGCTAATCAAATTACCGAATAAGTTTGAGAGACAACTCTTGATAAGAAATCAATTAATTTTGCTGGCAAATACTGCTAGAAATACCCTGTAAGTAACATTCATTGGTGAATCAATTTATGGAATTGCGACCTGCGACCAACGCTCTCGGCTTTTTATGCGTCGTTGCGAAATCACCAAATTATGCTACTATAAATACCCTGTAAAATACTCGACATTGCTTCAACAAATTACCGAATGTGAATTTCATGCGGATTTAAGTTGTTGCCAAATTTTGTTAGCTTTATAAAAAGAATATTTAAGATAACGAATTATTTATTTTTCGAACTAACATTCGTAATTTAGTGTTTGAAAAGTCCAACCAACAAACTTCATCATATTACTTTTAATTATAATATTTTTTAACCGAATGTGTTTAAGGGAATTTCTAAAGGCGCGAGCAACGCTTTCAGCTTTTAATGTGTCGATAAGATAACACCAAATTGTGGTCAACAGTAACTACTTGAAATACCCTGTAAAATACTCGAACTATTACCGAATGCGTTTAAGTGAATTAAACCACGAAACCGAGTTCAATGTGTAACATAATTTGTGCAGCTTTAATGACGAATAGATCAAGCTTAAGCAATGCCTGTATTGTGTGTGCTAATTAAATAATTTGACGAGTTGAGCACTTGGCACTGTTAACAACCTTTGCAGCTTTGAATTCAGACTCGAAACCAACAAGACTGATGATAGTGTAGCTGTCTTTGAGGCCAACAACTGGCATCTTGACTGCACACAACCATAAGTTGACTGCATACACATTTGCCATGCGAAATAATCCCCAATAGAGGAAAATTGTGTAAAATTTGTGTTGGTCTCACTGATTAAGGATGGCTTACTGCCTGCAGGAGTTCGCTCCGGGCTCCAAATAGACACCCTCTGCTGTCCGTCCGTCCAGCTGCCTTTGGGGATACGCTTTGAAAGGCGAAAGATGTACTATATATAGATAGAGAGAGAGAGAGAGAGTCGAGTCTAATATGTGCGAAATTTATCAACAACGATACTGTCGGGCACACAAAGAGCACACAAGGCAGGATGAAGCCAAGCGACATGGAAAATCGCAATAATAATTTTGCAGTTCAGGCTTTTGTGCCGAGTCCCAGTGGAAGAGAGAAGGAGTCAAGCGGTCGGGGGGGATTCGAGCTGTAATACGCTTGGACTTTGTCTGACCAGCATATGCTGAAGCATGCCAAGTGGACAATTGCATATTGCATGCTTACTACAAAGAGACAGGACTCGACTGGGCAGGAGGACTGAGGACCAAGGACTGAGCACAGTGGCTGCAATTATGCGAGATTTCTGGCAACCGCAGGCGCTGCAATCCGAATGGAAATTGAGATGGCCATGCTGAATAATAAATATAGTATAGTACTAGTATTTGCATATGCTCAACTAAGTATAACTTATATTTGTTGCTGCTTGTTTAGTAGTAACAGAGTAACAGAGTTTGATTAAATTGTACATTTGCATTTACACAGACACGTCTCAGATCCACTCTCGGCGTTTAACTCGTTGCTCCAATTGCTATGTTATGTAATATGTATTTGCTATATATGTATGTATGTATTTATATATAATACGATAATGTGGGCCCATGGTCCTTTCTGTGTTCTTTGCGGTTTCTTAGGTACTTATGCGCTTCTGTCCATCAGGTTGCTTGGGTCCATTTCTAGCACTCGACGGGATGCAGCAGCCCATGCACATGACTGCCGACCACATGTCTGTGATTCAGAGAGACAGAGACAGAGACGTTAGAGACATGGGAGACAATCATAATCGAAACTTCTATCACGTACCTCAGGTTAAGTCCTTTTGTGCTGATTTTCGAGTAGAGCGCCAGCAGCAGCAGCGCCTGTCCGGCCATCAGCAGCCAGTGCTTGCTGCACACCTGGCCGATCCAGCTGCTCGACTTGGGGGCCAGTGGCGCCAAGTGGCCGTTGCGATAGTGCTGCGCGAAATCTCGTCGCATTTGCTCTGTCCCGCTTGGGAGCTGCCGCCGCGTCTCGTCACGCTGCTCTCGACGCTCCCGTCTGCTGCTGCGATCTGCGAACTCTCCTCGACTCAGTCGCTCGACACGCTCTTGATCTTCGCGACGATCTTCGCGACGATCTTCCCGCTCCTGTCTACTGTCTTCTTCAGCGAACTCTCCTCGACTCAGTCGCTCGACTCGCTCCTGATCTTCGCGACGATCTTCTCGTCGCACTTCCCGCTCCTCTCTGCGGGCAAGTTCGCTGCTCTCTTCTAGTCGCTCTTGTCTCCTAGCAGAGTCCTGTTCCTCTCGTCGCTCGTCATCACGAACACCCCGGCGATCTTCCCGTCGCACTTCCCGCTCCTGTCTACTATCTTCTTTTCCTCGACTCAGTCGCTCGACTCGCTCCTGATCTTCGCGACGATTTTCCCGCTCCTGGGCAAGTTCATTATTCTCTTCGCGTTCCTCTCGTCTCTCGTCGCCACGAATATCTTTGCGATCTTCTCGTCGCACTTCCTGCTCCTGTCTACTGTCTTTTTCAGCGAACTCTCCTCGACTCAGTCGCTCGACTCGCTGCTGATCTTCGCGATAATCGCGACGACTTTGCACGCGTTCTTCCCGTCGTACTTCCCGCGCCTGTCTGCGGGCAACTTCGCTGCTCTCTTCTCGTCGCTCTTGTCTTCGTGCCATGTCCTGCTCCTCTCGTCGCTCACGATCTTCTCGTACCTGTCTGCGAGTGTCTTCACGATCTTCTCGTGTCAATTCGACACGTTCTTCGCGTGCCTCTCGACGAGATACTTCACGCTGCTGCTCCCGTCGAAGATCGCCTACTTCTTCTCGTCGCTCACGCTGCTCGCGTTCTTCCCGAACTTCATGTTCTTCTCGCTGCTCACGCTCCTCACGTTGCTGTCTACGCGTTAAATCCTGCTCTTCACGCCGCATATCAAAGTGACTTTCACGATCCTGTCGACGCGTTTCTTCACGTTCCTCTCGCCGTTCATTGTCGGTTTCTGCTCGTCGCATATCTTCTCGGTCCATTCGCTCAACACGTTCTGCAGGGTCTTCGCGTCGAGATACTTCACGCTCGTCCCGTCGCATGTCTTCAACCCTTTGGGATGTGTCTCGGTCGCTGCGTTCCTCTCGTCGTTCCTGGCTGCGAGTGAGCTCACGATCTTCCCGTTGCATGTCTTCACGTTCTTGTCTGCGTTCCTCTCGTTCCTGGTCGTTGTCTGCTCGACGCATATCTGTCCGATCTTCACGTTCCTGTCTTCGAGATACGTCACGCTCTGCACGCTCCTCTTCACGACGATCCTGACGACGAGCCACGTCCCGCTCCTCTCGTTGCAAATCGCTGCGTTCCTCACGCCGCTCACGAATTAGTTCGCGCTCTTCTCGCCTGCGATCACTTCGCTCTGTTCGATCTTTACGTTCCTGTCTGCGAGACACATCATTTTGTTCCCTTCGCATCACTTCTGGATTCGCACGATCCTCTCGCCGGGACACATCGCGATCGACTCGTCGCAATTCACTGCGTTCGTTGTCTTCTCGTCGCATATCTGCACGAGCCTCGCGATCCTGTGTTCGGGTTACGTCACGCTCTTCTCGTCCATGTCTGCGTGACAGATCAGTGTCTTCTTTGATGCGTTCCTCTCGTCGCTCTTCTCGTTCTTGTCTGCGAGAGAGATCATTTTCCACACGTCGCATGACTTCACGGCTTTCACGTTCCTCTCGTCGCATTTCGCTGTGTTCACGTGCCTGTCTACGAGATGTGTCCCTCGCTGCGTCTACTCGTCGGATATCATCACGATCATTGCGCTCATCTCGTCGCTCTGGCTCATCGAGAACGTGATGCCTGCGGTTCAACTCAGCATCTTCTCGTCGCATATTCTCGCGGCTTTCACGTTCCTGACGTTCCTCTTGTCGCATATCGCTGCGCTCCTCTCGGTGCTGTCCGTCACGTCGATCCTCTCGTCGAGACACGTCGCGTTCTTCGCGCTCCTGTCTGCGTGAGAGTTCAGTGTCTGCCCGTCGCATATCTCGACGAGAAATCACACGCTCCTCTCCTCGGCGATCGGTTTGCTCTTCTCGTCCTTCCACACGTTCCTCTCGTCGTTCCCGGTGGACTTGTTCTTGCCTGCGTGAAGGATCAGCGTCTTCTCGACGCTCGTCGCGTTCTTGCCTGCGATTGATTTCTTCTCGTTCATCCATTCGCTCTCGTGATTCGCGTTCCTGCCTGCGAGATGAATCCAACTGGCGTTCACGACGTTCGTGGCCTTCATTCCGTTCATCCCGCTCTTGGTCACGTTTCTCGTTCTGTCTGTACACCAGATGCTCGTCGTACTCGTCCAACTCGTCCATCAGGCGATGCAGCGCCTCCGCCGTGCACTGCAGTCCAAGCTGGCCGCAATGCTGGCCATCGGAGCGACCAAGACCACGGCCAGAGTCCGTCTGCTGGGGCCTGGCCAGCTGGAGCAGCATGATGAGTATGTTGAGCCTCAGCCATCGTGGATTAGCCGCCATGCTAGAGTGTTTGCCTGGAGTTGGATGCCGAAGTTGGTGGTTGGTGGTTGGTGGTTGGTGGTTGGTTGTCGTTGCTGCTGCAAGCCGTGGCACTCGAATGAGTTTGGCAGCCACAACGCTGGCTATTTATACGAAAAGTGTGGCAAGCACAAGGACACAAGCCCACGCACCGAGCAGCAATTTCCTGTTGATTGATTCAATTTCGCTTATCGCACATGTGCACCAATGCGCTCCGACTTGCCAGGACTCCAAATCACAATTTTCATGAATGAAATTGAAATTGAACTGGTTCCATTCCGAGCCGTGACGTCATCGTTAGCCAGGCGTTAAAGTTGTGCAGAGCATAAACAAGGCCCTGAACTTGGCCAACTTTCGTTTGGCTGCGAAGCTGGAAAGATGGGTGCAGAATGGCGATAAGCGGGTTTCAATCAAAATCAAATTAAAGTGCAATGAACAATATGTCGGGCAACAACTGGCAAATAAATGAATCACAATCGATGCGCAGCTAGGCGTAAAATTGTCTACAAGCCCGACCAAATGCGGCCCAATCGAGGGGGAGCAACTATAAAAGGCGCCACTTGCCAGCCACGTTATTGGCAGTAGCATTTCAACCAGGACGTGTGGCAGTGCCACACGGCGGCGGCCTGCCACGCGGTGGCAGCGACACCCGATCTGACTACCCTACTAGCAAGGAAGATGTGAATCCCTGACATCTGGATGGCAGGACACTTAATTAAGTAAACAACAAGTTGGAAATTCGGTACATTTACAGATTGTAAGAGACACTGTTAACTGCTTATAAAATGGGTGTATTAATTGCTTATCACACACTTCTATACTAACTATCATATATACCATATAACATATATAATATCGATTATTGGAGTGTTATGTAACCAGTTATGAATATCCTTAACGGTTCAATGCCGTAGTTAAATGTTGCTGTTGTTTGGGATCGTATTGTCAACAGAACGACGATGTCTTCTTATCCACAATTCGAATATCTTACTCTACTCTCTTTTATAGAAATAAATGTATTGTACTTAATATTCATATTACTACCTTACAAGTTGTTATATGTATGCCATGCTATAAGACGATAACAAGAAGCACATATGATAATATTATGCAAACCAACAAAAAAAAAAAAACGTGTCGCTCTTCGGCACTTAGCTAACCAACTTATTATAATCATTTGAAATCATACAAGTTCTATGTATACTCGTAAATCGCATAAATAAAAATAAACTTACCTTATCCATGTGTTGAGCAAACGAAAAACTAACAAATGTTTCAATTATTTACAGTTCAGATTGAAGAATAGCTTTAATCGTGGGAAGAAGTAAATTTAACAGACATTATTCTGAAAACAATTTTGAAAATAAAGACAATTATTTATTGATTTAAGATTTATTTCGTATATAGTTAATTATGCTTTGGTTTTTGTGTTTTGTTTTGGTTTCTTCTATTTGTATTTGAAATCATTTATTTATTTATTTTTGTTTTTTTTTTTTTTTGTTGTACAATTTAGCAATTTGACATTCGACTTGAAGTTTAATCGGCTAGGATTTTGTTTATTTTGTAACTCTTTTTGAAAGTGTTCTTTTTAGTACACTAATACACGCAAACGCATATGTTTAAAACTATTAAGAACACTATTGTCGATCCCATGCGACCGCTTGGATATCCTATACTCAGTTCAGAGATGCTTCAAATCTTCTTCGATATACAATATATCTGAGATATATCTGTTAAGAGAGCTGTGGTGCAGTTGAAAGTTAAAACCACATCAAACATTCACGACAGTTTGCATTTAGTAATTGTAGATTTCGCAATTTTGAGTTGGTTTTTGCACTTTGAGCACATTCTGTCTATATGTTTAGATCGCTTAGGCGGCTGGTCATTAAAAGGGGGGAGAATACAATGTTATGCCATATTAGATACGTTAACTTTGAAATACGTTTGGTTTTTGCTGCTTTTGCCCACAGCATGCTATAATCGAACGTGATGCTTTGCAAATTCTTGATTCTCTTTTATTTTGTTTTGGATGGACAGCATTTCTGACGGAACAACTTCATTGGCAGAATGTTTGAAGACGCGAGAGTTGATTTTTCACACAATCGATTTCACTTGCTATCTCATCGCATCTCAAGATGCGCAAGAGCGGGAAAGAGATGCAACTATTGCTCGTATGGTTGTCTCGCTCCTTTTGGCATGTTGTCTCTGTCGATGTCGTGTATCGTGAACAATTCTACATCAAACACTTTTTGGTTTCGTTATTTAAAATATATATGTACCTAACTCGTTTAAAAACTATCATAACCTTCATCATTAGCATTACCATTATAAATAGTATTATTGTAATTATTATTATTATTTAAAAGTTGACCTTTTGCTGCAAACGAGGCAGTGAGCGGAGGGCTTTCACTTTCCACAAAAATTGCCGTACAATCTCTTAATTTGTACTTAACATATTTGTATACATACATATATAATTTGTTAATAATACATATTGTAATTGCATGCCCAAAAAACACAACTAATCCCTACACAACACTAGATCCGATATTTACAAATAATTATGAATTATTGTGAGTGGGAAAGAGGTCGATTGATTACTCGCCTCCAACATCAGTTCAATTGACTGCTGAACATAAGTATCTATCTGATTTAAATACGACAAGTATTCAATCTATCCATTGGGCATGGGTCTAACAACATTTTGCATCCTCTTAAGTGTACTAAATATCTTTTGTGTGACTTAAAAAACATAATACAATTTGGCTGGAACATGCCTCAATAACGAGTACTCTCGAATACGATTTACAAAAATATGAGTATTATTGTAACACAAGTGTTAATTTGCATAGTTCTTGGTTTTTTTTTTTTGGGGGGGTAGCATTTTCAGTACAATGTGAATAACAAACGAATATCTGTATGTTGCACTCGGTGAATTTTGATTTGCTTTGATTTCTCACGTCTTGCACACACAGTTGAATACTGCTCCTCGATCAGTCACACTCCAACTTGTTGAACTTGTTCTACTTGTTGTTGTTCTCCTGCAACATGTCCTCCAGTGCCCCATTCAGTCTGCCCTTGCTCAGCGCCTCCACGAGCATGTGCAGGCGTTCCTCTCGCTCCGAATGACGCCGCTCCAGCAACGACACCTGCAATTACACAACATCAATTACAAGTTTTTTTCCAATTAGTTATTTTATATGTGCAGTTATTACCTTGGCTTTGAGGGCGTAGTAATCGACGGGAACCTTGCGCCGCTTCTGTGTGGCAAATGCCTCTTCGCGCTCGTTGAGGCGCTGTTGCAGGATGCGGACTGCCTCGTTGCACGACGCCAGCTCACGCTCATGCGCACTCTGCAGCGTCTTCAACTGCAGTTTGCGAAAAATATGAAATTAATAACACTGTGCGATCAAACAGTGCGGCAGCAATCGACTTACGTCCTGGAGCCGCTTGTCGTGCAGCGTTTTGTAGTCAGCCTCCAGCAGATGGTATTTGTTCTGTGCCTCCTTCAGGGCCTGCGTCTCCGTGGTGGGTGGCACATGGTCCTGGTAATGGCCCTGATCGTGGCCACGACGCTGAACAGCTGCAAGGATAAAACACAAATCCAATTATTAGACAACACATTTAATTATATCAGATACACGATATTCAATTTTGAGAAGCATTTACGAATTATACTGCGATTAGTTGGTTTGTACTTCTAAATTGAAAGTTTTTTTTTTGTAATTTTTGTTTCCTTTCAACATTAAATTAAGTTCTTTAAAAATCTTGTAATTTATTTATTGGCTGCAATTTGATAAAAAATTCCAATTCATCAATAGTTGTGCTCTATGAATAGCTAATAAACTTTCAGTTGAGAGTAGGTGAATAACAAGTTGTTTTAACGAAACTTCAAAATTATGCAATTATAGTAGTTGGAATCGGAAATGAATTCTCGGAATTTGCAAATCTTATCTGAATGAATAAATCAGCTAGATATAAGCCAACTATTATAAATCAGAGTACAGATATATTAGAGATAAATAATTATATTTAGCTTTAAATGCTTTCTATTGTTAATTACGCTATTTTATAAATTGTAGACCAATAGCAAACATACATAATTATATATAATGATTGCTTATAATTTGTAACTCAAATGTAAATAGATATATGTAATTCTTTACTAGAAAATTCAGCCAGGGTTTAACTTTAAAACAGACGCGGTAATTTACTTACTTCAATTTTAAACGAAAACAAAATAAAAAGCTAAAACATTATTTGTATGTATAAGGCTACTTAAATTCAATCGTTATCGGTGAAGAAAACCCATAAAATCGTAAACTTTAAAACTGTTGAAAAATCGTTCGAACATCATAGTTTTTCTTGGTCACTGTCAATTTTAAATGTTTAATTTATGTATTTAAATATTATTTTCAAACCCTGCTAATAGAAAAAGGAACGAAGTTGATGGAAGTTTGCCAAATTATCGTGGATATCATTTTCATTCGAAACTAAGTTGTATAACTTCGTAATGGAATCAAGATCACAACAACCAGCTATATAAAGGTATCTGGTTCTCACGTAGAGTGGCGATTTGAGTGCAACTAAACCGAAAACGATTCGGACTTATGTAAGGCATGTCACGTGCCAACCGCTTGATCGCTGGATCGCTTGATCGGGGGTTCAATGTACGCAGACCCTAAATTTCGAATTGAAATTTTCACAAATAACGACAACGGGGCAGCAAAAACAAAAACAATAATAAAAAGCCAAATAAAAATAAATATACAATAATTAAATAAGAGCCAAGACTGATTGCATAACTGGCGGCAAATGAATCTAAAATTTGCATTTTTACACGCGCTTAAAATTAAAATAGTTATTTATGTTCGTGATGTTGTCGTTGTGGCTGTTGCCGTTTTGTTGTTGTTGCTGATGCTATTATTAACACGATATGTATATACATAAGTGTTGCCGCTTAAGGCATTTGTTTTTTCTTTCTCGATAAAAATTATGAACAAAACAAATGTAACAACAGCAACATCGTCGGCCGACTAACAAGACATGAAATTATAAAACTTGCGCGCATGCGCAAATGACAAGCAGCAAACGACGCGTCGCGACTTGTTGTTATGCTTTGCCCCCTTCCTCCCTCCCATCCCCTCCCCTCCTCAGCGCTCCGCAACTCGACGCCATCCATCGAGCCTGCCCCCAAGCAGCTTTGCCGTCCATTGGGGCCGGTCCGACGTCGTCGTCGTCGTCGTCGTCGTCGTCGTCGTCGTCGTCGTCGTCGTCGTCGCCGTCGTCTTTGACTTTGACTTTCGCTTTCGAATTTTCTTTTCTTTTTCTTCACTTTTTCTCTCGCTCTATCGGCGCAAGAAAACAACATCAAAACTAAAACTAAGCAAATTCAAATCGATAAATGTAAATAAACGAGTCGCACACTCAGGTGACATAACCAACTGCCCGAGATGCCCGGATCGGCGCAATGCGGGGGCGGAGACGCAGCCATTAGGCATGCGAACGTGTTTCGTTGTAAAGCATTTCTTTGAGGCATTTAAATACTCGTATGTTGGACGTTGCTCTAACTCTTTAACTGCTGCCGTTGGCCGTTTGAAATGAGTGCAAAAAGTGTTCGGTCAAAAGGCCGCCCGAAGCTGGTCATACCGGCCTGAGGAAGCTATCTAGAGGGGCGTGTGTGTTCAGGGGGGGACTGGGGGGGGGGGAGGTAGAAGGCGAGCACCAACAACAACAACAACAACAGACGACAGCCATGTGCAATGATTTATTCCAGCAATTTATTTGCGTGTTGTTGCCTCGTCTTTGACTTTGTGTCTTGTACGTGCTGACGACCAGAGAAAGTCCATAAATTACTCTACAACGACCACTGGCGACCGAGTGACACACACACACACACACACCAACACACACACACACACAGAGACCATTATTCGTGTATAACTATTATTAAAGCTTGGTGCCTGCTCGCGATACCATTTGTTCCCACCGTCGATACAATCGCACCGCAATACTATCGAAATAATCCAATTACACATTTAACATTGGCAACAAAATTAAAACTAAATTTATAAACAAAAGGACTATAGAGTGCGTATTTTCATATTTTAATATTCAACACAGAAATCGATTGCAGTCAAATACTATCGACATCTATTCCACCCACTAAATACTTTGCTACTTTAAAAAGTTACAACCAAAAAATCAAAATGTAATATTTATTACGTCAATTACTAGAAAACGTTAATAATGATTATTCAAAATTTGTTTATAAACAACAATCATAAAAATGAGAACCGTTTAAAAATATTGATTTTAAAGTATTTTCTAAATGATTTTATTAAAATAATTCTAAAATCAGAAATTTGTATAGAAAAAAGCAAAAAAATGTATAAACCGAAAATAATAATTATTTTTGTTTCAAACAAAATAAAAAATCAAAACAATAATAGATAAAAAATCACTTTCAAAATTATTTCATTATTTTTTTCAGCTTCAGATTTGTTCTTCTGAATAGAATGACAGCCATGTACTTTGATGTAAACTAAAATATATCTGTCATATTTCTTATAAGAAAATTCAATAACCAGCGATTCGTTTCTCATAATCTTATATATAATTAAATAATTTAATTATATAAAAATATATTTGTTTATGAAACATTCAGTAACTGGTGACTATTTTGGATAACATGCATTACAATAGCAAATCAAATAGAACAATTTAATAAATAAGTTTATTGAGAAAAAAAAACACTGACTACTATCGATCAAAATAATAAGATACTTTTCCATTTGACTGCCTAACTATTTCCTAACTAGTTTTGATAACTTGCATTACTATCACAATTTTATTAAAACAATTTAATAAATAAGTCTATAAGAGGAAAAACGCACTATACACTTGTGACTACTATCGGTAACAAAAAACAATTTACTTCTGCACTTAATCACTTAACCAGATTTGATAACTTCCAATTCCATCACAATTCTATTAGAATAATTAAATAAAAAACGTTGTTAAACGAAAAGCGTACTATCGACTTGTGACTACTATCAAAAGCTTAAATAAGTTGCTTCTGCCTTTAATCGCTACTATTGCGTAACCTATCGTTATACTGTCTCACGAATCATATTTAAACGGAATTAATTGTCGGTCACAATTTGCAATTTACCTGCACTGGAGCCAACTGCTCCGCTGTCGCGCTGCAGCTTGCGAATGGTCTTCTTGCACTCGTCCAGCTCGCGAGTGAGACGCTGCATCGCCTTGTTCTTGATGGCCAGATCGACGCGCATGCATCGCACCGAGCTCAACAGCTGCGAGTCCTCCTTGGCCGTGCTGTGACCCTGACTCTGACCCTGACCCTGACCCTGGCCATGGCTGAGCAGCGAGAGCGTCGAGTCCGACTGCGAGATGGGCAGCTTGGAGCCGATGGCAATGCGACGCTGAGTGCCGCTCTGCTTTGAGTTGGGTCGCGACGTGTTTGGCGTCGAGTTCGCAGTGCTGCTCGTGCTGCTGCTGCCAGCAGAGTGCAACTGTTGCTGCTGCTGCTGCTGTTGCTGCAGGTGTTGCTGGCAGATGATGCTGGGCGAGGGGCAACCGATGGTGTTGGTGCTGTGATCACGCATCGGGCCATTCGATTGCGTCTGTGTTCCAGTGCTCGTCGCCGTCGCCGTCGCCGTGGCCGCCACTGGCAGCTGGAGCGGCCAATTGGCGGCCTCCTGCTGCTCGGTCTGAGTGCAATTGTTGTAGTATCTGTCGGCACGCTTCTGCATGAAGCGATCCAGGGTGCGCACCTGCGACTCGATCTGTTCGTTCAGCTTCGTGTTGATCTCCTGCAGGCTGCAAGAGAAAACAAATGCGGCAAAGATCAGCTGACATCACTGATGAGCCAAGTGGGCGCCACTCACCTGAGCACCTGGGTCTCCAGGTCGGCGATGTGCGTCTCGTATTTGGCCTGCACCGAGTTGAAGCGCGCCTGCACGTTGGCCAGTATCTGTTGAGCCTTGCGATCCTGCTCCTTGGCATCCGACTCCAGCTGGGCGATGCGCTGCTCCAGCAGCTTGCGACTGCTCATGTTCTCCTGGTCGTTCATCGAGCAGATGCCCGGATTTTTGGATGCCACTGCAACAGCAAAGTGAATATTATTATAGCTCAAAATTATATTTCAATAATTGCATAATGAAAAAAACAATAAAATAATCATTATTTTCTTTCAGCGCAAATACAATGATTATGGAATGACTTTAATAAAATAATTAAAAATAAATTTATTTAAATTATTTCATTTAAAAAGCATGTAGTAAAATATCATTATTTTGGATTTATAATATAGTCGCATAAATGTGAATAATTTATTTTAAAGTCGACTATGAACAGTGGACATTGAACAAATTTATAATATTAAATTAAGACTGAGAAATAAAAAACTGTAAAGTACATATTAAAAGTTTTAAAGAGTTATTAAATTATGAATTTAAAAAATTAAAAAAAATTGGTATTATGGAATAACTTTAATAACATCAATTACAAATTAATTATTGTGATTGAAGAATATGCAAGAAAATAAATTTAAAAAATAATGATTACTTTCGATTTACATTTTCTTGCTCAAATATAATGATTATGGAATAAAATCATCTCTAAAAGGAATTTGTTGCTTTCACATTTGATTTCTCAGTCTCTCATTTATGTATTAAGCGATAAAATAGAAAATATAGCTTACCGATCAGCGCCGATACTGAGTCCGGATATTTGCGCATCAGAATGCGTTCCATTTCGCGACACTGCCGCTGCAGATCCTGGATGATGCGCGCATCCTTGTCCTTCACATCCGCCGCCTGGCGTCGCTCCAGCTGCGCCTCCTCCAGCTCGGCGCGCAGCGAACGCTCCAGCTGAACGGCCTCGTCGCGATCGCGACGCGCCGACAACAGCTCGGAGCGCAGCACGCCGGCACACTCGTGCAGATGCTGCACATCCAGCTTGAGCATCTCGGACTCGTCCTGCAGCCGTCCGTTCTGCTCGCGCATCGCGCGCTGCGTCTGCGACAGCGATTCGCTCTGCAGACGCACCGAGGCGAGTCGCTCCTCGGTGTCCTTGAGCTGCTCCTGCAGCTGCTCGATCTCGTGCATCAGCGCATGCTCCCGGCTCACGCTGCAGCCGATCTGTTCGATGGGCGAGCTCAGCGTGCTCACCAGATGCTTGGGCGAGCTGCCCACGCCCTTCTCACAGTAGCTGGCCATGGGCGCAATGGGCTTCTGGTTGTAGCTTCGTCTGCTCGACAGCGACGCCGACACCGAGACGGCCGCCTGGCCGGAGCTGCGACGCGAGTGGCCGCCAAAAGTGGCGGCACAGTCCTCCGCTTCGGTAATCTCCTCCATCTGCAGCAGGGCCAAGCGCGGCGAGCCAAGAAATGGAATGAATGAAAACAGGGCGGATTAGTTGAGCTCGTGAAAGTGCGCGCCTGGCAAGTGCCGGCGCCTTCTGGGTGTGTCAAGTGTTGGGCCGGCAAAATAGCAACAGCGCAACAACAATAACAATAACAATAACAAACAGCAACAGTCGCAATCGCAACACCGGCAAAACAATGAGCATCAGCGACGCGTCTCCACCCGACACCAGAGTCGAAGTCGAAGTCGACGTCGACGTCGAAGTCGACGCCGAGACGTAGCCAAAACCTCAACCTCAACCTAAACCTCAACCCCAGCCCTGTCCCTGGCCCCTCCCACATCCCTCCAACACTTCCTTAAACGACAAAATAACAACAAAACCAGTCGAAGCGAAATAACAACGGCAACAACAACCACGCAACGCGCTGCACAGTGGTCAAAAAAAAATTCAATAATTCATTTGATCCCACAACATTTAACATCAATAAAATGCCATATTTACCGACAAAAGCTTGAATAAAATAATCAAAAAATTATACTTCGACTTTAATTTCACACCTTTTTTTTCCACAATTGTGACTAAGCAATTTAAGCAGTCAGATTTATATATGCTTGTAAATACTTTAAAGCAAAAAGGAGGCGTTGTTTCCAGCGATGACATAATAAAAAAAATAAAAGAATTATAGGAATGCAAATCCTGGATATATCAATAAGCCAATAAACTGCTTACAAAAATACGTAATCAAATGTTATATAACGTAAAAACTCTGTTTGATAATTAGAATATAAATATAGATAATACATATATAAACACAAAACGCTTACTAAAACAAATTATTGAGGACTATTACATTTATATTAAATAAATAAAGTGTGAGGTTTAATAATAAAACAATAAGTGAAAAGTTTGAAGGTATTGATTAGCACACAAATAAAGTGTGTGAATGTAAATAAATACTTATACGGTAATATAATACAAAAAAAAAAATAAAACTAATGATCACAAAAGTATCGAGGGGTACATAAAATAATTTAGCGCTAAAGACAACTGGTGCTAAGACATGAAATTCATATCTAGCTTATTGAATATATACATATATAATATTTAGAGTATAATTAACCTGAAAAATCGGTTGGTTTCGATGGCTACATTTTTTTTTATTTTTAACTTAAAAAAATATTTGTAAGATAATTAAAAAGTGTAGTATGATAAAAATGCAGAAAAAAGCTTGGTAAAAAACATACAAATATTTATACAAATTAATTGCCATAGCTTACAATAACAATCTGCAAAATCGGTTTTTTTCTAAGGAAATATTTATTTTATATTTTTAAATGAAAGCAAATTATATTTTTTATGAATATAATGTGTAATGTAGCCACATTTTTTTTATGAATTATTTATAACTGGGCAAACAAAATAGTCGTATATACATTAAATAAAGTGTGCAGTAAAATTAAAATAATAATTTTACAAAACTAAATAAAATAAATGCATTTGCAGGGTATACAAATGATATATGTTAACACGAGCTTTGTGATTATATTGCAAGTTAGTTTACCATAGTTGCCCCACTGTGCGCCTCGCTTGTTCCGTTCCCGATACGTAGCATGCTTCACATACTCATAAGCGGACATCTGAGTGTGTGTGTGTGTGCAAGTAAGTATTTAACAAGGGTAAGCGATGACGATGAAGAGCGCGACAAAGATAATTACGATGATGTGGGTGTGCAGCGGCAACAACAATAGCAACAATAACAACAACAGCAGCAGCAGCAGCAGCAACAACAACAATGCACTCATTGAAAGAGCGGAAACATTGAAGAAGAAAGTTCGTGGCTCGTTGTCCCCAACTTTGTTTCCACCCACGCCAAAAACATCTCATCACCATCTCCGGCTTCGCCCATTGTCCAAGTGTGTGCGTGTGTGTGCGAGTGTGTGTCCGTATGTGTGTGCATCACTTTTCAAGTCTCATTACAAAGCGCTTGTCTCTCTTGCTGTTGTTGTCGTTTCTGTGTAGTCCACTCGAAACACGCTCGCAGTCGCAGCACTCTCGATTTCATCGCCCAGCTCAGCGATAGATTCTACCTGGAAGGCATCGGATTGGGAACTCCCCCACACACCAACACACATTAACACACACACCAACACACACACACACACTACTTAACTACTAGCCCAGTTTTTTTTTGTTTTTTTTTCGACTGTCTACTCCCAACAGGTATTTATTTTGGCATTTGCCGCATTTACACGTATGTTAATGATCTTTATGTACGTGCTTAGTTTTTGTTTTGCTCGCTGCGACTAATCCCCACTTTCCATTTCATTTACCCGAACAAGAAAGCAACTAGAAACGACCAAAAAATACAGTCAACAAACTAAAAGCGCATGCATTAATATTTAAAGTTATTTCATTGAGATATTTCGAATTTTGGGGCAACTGCTGTAATCGATCATCGACTTGACTTCCAACTATTTTAGACTCATCAAGTTTTGAAAGCAGCAAACCAAAGTCTGTCACTCAACCGAAAACATTCGGTGATTATTTTGAATATTTTTATGTCTTCTTTTTATAATCACTTCAGTTACCCAGTTATTAGACTAGTTCTCACGATTCCAGCGATTCACAATGTGTAATTTGAAATGCACTTATGGGAAAGCTGATGGACTTCAAGATACAAATATGGATGAACTTTAAACAAAAGTAGTAAAGACTATAACTACAAATTTCATCACAAATTAATTATTATAAATCTGGGCCAGCTATAAAAATGCTGTTGATCCTTTAATATATTTTAAATATATTTATTTTTAAGAGCAATTTATAACTATTCATTTTAGAATATCTGACGGACCTCAAACAAAAGCAATAAAGATTGTAACTCAAAATGTCATAGTAAAATAATTATTATAAATCTGGGCCAGCTGAAAAAATGTTGTTAACCCTTTGATTTAAAATATTTGTATTTTGAATAGCAATTTATAAATATTTGTGCTAGGTTTTTCATAATAAATTCATTTTTTTGCTGGTAGATGTAGTTTTCTGTATTGGATTTATTTTAGAATATTGCTGGTACATTTTTCTGCTGTTTCTCGGAGACGATTCTTTTGCATGATATATTATATATATGGATCGATGGCCAAATGGATTGTGCTCCACTTGTAAATGACTTGGTAATCGAGGCGCGATGGCTCTTAAATGGCTACTCATGCTTATGAATAGATCGAGTGCTGACGAGTGCTCGTGCTCGTATTAAGGACAATTTCACTACTTGACGACTTCGCTCCACTTTGGATCACTTCACTTCAGTGGCAGAGTAATGTTTAAGTCGATTGGCGCTTTGCAATTACTTGAACTCTCGCTCTTCCCCAATTGTCATTTGATAAACACAGAAGTGTGTGCGAGTGTGTGCGAGTGTGTGCGAGTGTGTGTGTGTGTGTGAATATAAAGTGAAAGGAGCGGCGATTGATTAGAGAGCGAGAGCAGATCAGAGAGTGTGGGTAATAGCAGCAACAACAGCAACAACAACTCTCACTGCGTGTGTTTGTTCAGTAATCATGTCAATGCGTACAAATTGGAAACTTTTCGAGCTGGGGCCCGAGATCATGGATCATCAGTCGTCACGTCAAGAACTCTGGCAGCGAAATGTGTCACTCGTGGGTGCGTTCCGAAGCCTCAATGACTGCAGCAGTCAAACAATAGCCGACAAATGTGCCACATTTAACATTAACAGTTAAGCGTTAAGCGCTAAGCGTCAACAATCTGAAGGCTGCGGCACGTGGCAATTAACACTTTTCGATCTGACATCGATTCCCATCGTTATCGATAACAAGATTGACTAATTGCCGCTGCGATCGCAGAGATTGATCACAGCCATCGCCGATCGCCGATCGCAGGAGTCGTTAAACGGAAAGAAAGTCGAGCAAGATTATTAACTAAACCATTTAATATTCATGTCAGCGCATTTGTCAGATGGCAAATATGTATTCACTTGATTCGTTGCGAGTTCTTGCGAAAAATTGCGAGAAAGTCAATTGCAATTGTTATTAATTATTTAAACAGCAGTCAAACGCTTGCAATGCATTGTGCTATATTTTCGCACAATATGCATTAAATCTGCCAGCAAAGTCAAACAGATCAACAAATTGAAAACAATTTGAAATGTTGTTTACAACAATAAATGCGGACTGAGTATGCAAACATTATTAATTAGGATTTAAATGTTGTTATAGTCCCATTAAAACAAATAACCAACATTCAATTTTGGCCAAGATACAAATTTTGTATTTTTGTTGGGCTAACAAATTAAAAAGAATTTTCGCAAAAATATAAAACAATAATTTGATTGTCATATGTCTTGTTTATTAATTAGTAACTAAATATTTGCTGTCCCATTAAAATAAAGAAAGAATGTAAACAAAAAAATTTATTTTTGCATAATATGCATTTTATATTCCATCAAAGTTAAATAGACTAACTAATTAAATAGGTATAAAAACATTTTAAGCAAATATAAAAAATAATTGTATTGGTTTATTTATTATTTATTAATTGGGAATTAAAAATTTTGTAGCCCCATTGAAATGAAAACCAGCAATTAATACATTTTGGCAAAAATAGCAATTAAAATAATAAATACAATATTTTCTACAATTTTCATTTTAAATTAAATTAACTTTTTTATATATTTTATAATCCAATTGAAATCAATTGCAATTTGGAATCTAGGCAAACATTACAAATTTATGTGAAAATAATATTAACAGTTCTATTATAATTTGATGTTATTATTATTAGTTATATGAAGACAATTTGTTGACTGTAAAAATAAATAATAAAAAATAAATAAGAAATCCAATATAATTTTATTTTTATATTTACACTCGATCGACAATAAATAAAAATTGAATCTGGGCAAAAGTTAAAAATTGTTGTGTAAGCTGATTATGTAGAAAAATGCTTTATATTAACTACAATAATATAGCTCAAAATTGTTGAATCTTGCATTGAATATTAAATTGATTTGCAAACAAATCTATTTTAGGTAAATCGTTGTTGAAATGGAAAACGTTTGTGCGTTGTGGCTGTAGAAATTCTTGTGGGGATTACGTATTGTGTTATCATTCGGAGACGCGGCACAAAACGTTATTGTAATCAATCCCTGAAAGAAAGCGAGAGCGGGCGGCGTTGGTGTTGCGATCACATTTGAAAATTAACATAAAAGATCCGACAGCAGCAGCAGCAGCAGCCGTCGCATTTATGAAGATTCATGCAACCGATAAGCTGTCCGCTCACAAGGAAGACAGCGTCGCAGTCGCCGTCGCCGTCGTCGTTGCTGTCGTCGTCGCTATCGACGTCAACGCCAACGTCGGTCGCAGCAGCAGCGATCGCAGGCAGCGACAGCAATGGACTTGTCGCTGTTTGTGACCATAAGAAATGAGCGACGGCGACCGTCGCATTTACATACATAACACGATTGCCGCACACACAGAGACACACCCATACACACACACGCACAGAGAGTCGCGCTGTAAAAAGCTTGAGCTGTGTGTGGAGAGGCAGAGAAAAATATCGAAAATGAAATGGCAATACTTTCCCAGCGTTGGTATAAAAGCGCCACTCCAGCAATGGGACATGTCTCATTACGGTTTAGTGTTAGATCTCGCCAAGATGCACGGCGCGAGATCAAGAGCAAGCAACAACAACAACAACAACAATAACAACAGAAATATGACAAGAGGGATGCCGCTTTATGCTGTGCCGCTGCTGCTGCTGCTGCTGCTGATCAGCCAGACAGCAGCAATGTCGCTGGATCGCTTGGCGCTCGAGCGCAACGAGCTGCCCGCCCCGG
Organism: Drosophila formosana; assembly: GCA_035045625.1. NCBI lineage: Eukaryota > Metazoa > Arthropoda > Insecta > Diptera > Drosophilidae > Drosophila > Drosophila formosana. The sequence goes on along the minus strand of JAWNOW010000921.1, from coordinate 494,760 downwards.
AGGCCGCCGCCGTTGTGGTGGACGACATGAAGATGGCCGCGGTGCCGGCGAGCGGCAACACGGATATGTACATGCTGGTGCCGGAGTCGGTGGCCAGCCAGCTGGACGACACGGAGCATGTGCATCGCAACACCATCGATGGCGGCGACAGCGACAGCGACGCCGCCGATGCCGCCGAGCAGGCCGATATGCTGATGCTGGAGAGCGACGACACGCCGGCCATGCAGCTGATCGAGCTGCCCAGCGACATATCGCTGGCCGAGGCGCAGACCGAGTCGGAATTGGTGGCGGAGTCGCAGCCAGAAGCGGAGGTTGGCGCAGCGATCGCATCGCCGGAGCTCATCGAGGAGCATGTGGTCGAGCAGCCCGTCGAGGGCAGCCACGAAGCGCAGCTGGAGAACGCCGAGCATGCGGCAGCCGAAGCGGCCACCGAAGCGGCTCAAGTTGTGCCCAACTCAGAGTCGGAAGCGGAATCGGAATCGGAATCGGAGTTGCAGGCGGATGAGTCTGAGGCGGAGGTAGCGGCCACAGAGGCAGCGAGCGAAGAGCCCAAGCTGGAGCTGGAGCCAGCGGCTGAGAACGAAGTGGACACCACCGAAGCCTCCATGCTGCAGTCCATGGCCGAGGGCATCGAGCAGGGCCTCAGCGCCGTCATGAGCGACCTGCTGCCCGAGGAGGCTGCCCAAGAAGCTGCCGCCGAGGAGCCCGAGCAGCAGCCAAGTGAGTTTGTGCCACAGACAGCGTTGCCCGAACTGGAAGTCGACTCTGCCACCGAGCAGCAGCTGCAAGAGGACGACAACGAAGCCGCCATTCCTGTGCAACACGATGAAGAGGCAGCTCCATCGGAGCCAATCGAAATCCAAGCCGAACCTGCAGTCGAAGCCGAGACAGCTGCTGTTGCTCAACCCGTGGCTGACAATGAACACGAAGCTGAGATTCCAGCCGAGGCTGCAGCTCAACCAGAAGCTGAGATTCAACAAGACGAGGTCCAGCCTGAAGTGGAGACTCAACCTGAAATTGTAATTCAACCCGAAGTGATTGCTGAACCTGCAGCTGAAATTGCGACGGCAACTGAAGACGAGGCGCAATCCGAAGCGCAAGCTGAGGTGCAACAAGATGCTCAACCCGAAGCTGAAGTGCAACCTGAACCTGAGGTTCAACCCGAAGCTGAAGTGCAGCAAGATGCTGTGGTGGAAGCCCAACCTGAAGCTGAGATTCAAACAGCAGCTGAACCCGAGGTCGAGATTGCAGCTCAACCAGCAGCCGAGCCCGAAACGCAGCCGGAAGCTGAAGTTGTAGCACAGCCTCAACCAGAAATCGAAACCGAAGCTGAGACGCAACAGCAGCCAGAGGCTGAAGTTCAACCGGCAGCAGTCGAGCAGGAAACACCACAAAACGATGTCGAGGAAGCCGCAATTCCCGCTGCAAGCATTGAACCCGAAGTGCCCAAGGAAAGCGAAGTGTTGGAAACGCAAAAGCAGCCCGAGATTCAAGCTGACGAGGTTCCCGTCATCCAAGCTGATGAAGTTCCCGCCATGCAGCCCGAGATTCAAGCTGACGAAGTTCCCGCCATACAATCCGAGATTCAAGCTGATGAAGTTCCCGCTAAGCAACCCGAGATTCAAGCTGATGAAGTTCCCGCCACGCAGCCCGAGATTCAAGCGCAGCCAGCGGAACAATCCATGCTGACGACAATTATTCCCGCCGCGATTGTGCCACAGCTGCTGCCGGAGCCGGAGGCGAGCCAAGTGCTCGACAGTGTGCTCAACTATGTGAACGCCTCGTTCATGCAACACCAGGAGCCGGAGCTGCAGAAGACCGAAGCGGAGCCGCAGGCAGTGAGCTCGAATCTGCGTCGCTACGACGGAGCTCAGGTGTGGCGCATTGTGGTGCAGACGGAGAAGGACAAGAAGATGGCCGACGAGCTGCAGTCCAAGTACGACGGACAGCTGTGGAAGGAGGTCAAACAGGAGGTGGACTATCTGCTGAAGCCGCAGGTGCTGGCGGCCGCCGAGCGTCACATTCGTGCCGCCAACTTGTCGCGCATTGTGCTGATCGACAACCTGCAGCAGGTGATCGAAGTGGAGAATCCGCCGGCGGAGAAAATCGCCGAGTTGCAGAACCGCAAGGGTGAGTAAAAAAGGGGCGAAAGGGTTGCAACAACTTGTCGCAAAGGGTGTTGCCATAAACGAGCTTTTAATGCAGCTAATGGCCAGGGGGCGTGTGAAAAGTCATAAAGCAAAGTGACAGCGAGGGCCCAGAAAAGAGACATCGCGACGGCAATGGCAATTGAGTGACAGTGGGCGACGTCACAAACTGCCACCGGCAGTTGCAAGCACGGCACATGCCATGCACTTGACTGGCCACGCACCGGAGGTGGCGCATAAACAACGCCAAGACACTTGTTTAATCAATAGCAGACAGACAGACAGACAGACAGACACGCAATTTCCTTGCGCCCTTCCGCAGGCGATTTCTTCAGCTACCACTTGACACCAGGGGGTTGAAGTTGCAACATGCTGACCTCTCCTCTCCACCCTTCGACAGGTCATCGTCTGACGTGGCAGGCGTATCATCGGCTCGAGGATATTCACGGCTTCATCGATTACCTGGCCAAAACCTATCCCGACATCTGCTCCACCGAAATCATCGGCTACTCCGTGGAGAAGCGTCCGCTCAAGATCCTCAAGTAAGTCGCAATCAGCTCGAAAACTTCTCGCAATTTGTTTATCACTTCGTCCCGCAGAATATCGAATGGCAAGCCACGCAATCCGGCCATCTGGATCGACGGCGGCATGCATGCCCGCGAGTGGATCAGTCCCGCGACCGTCAGCTACATCGCCAACCAGCTGGCCGAGGGCTTCGACGATCAGCCCAAGCATATGCAGGACATTGACTACTACATTCACATCGTGGCCAATCCCGATGGCTACGAATACTCCCACACCACGGATCGCCTGTGGCGCAAGAATATGCGCGCCCATGGCCGTCAGTGTCCCGGCGTCGATCTGAACCGCAACTTCGGCTACAAGTGGGGCGGCAAGGGCACCTCGGCCAGTCCCTGCTCGCAGACGTATCGCGGCAGCAAGGCCTTCTCCGAACCGGAGACCTTCTACATTTCCAAGTTCATCAGCGGCTTTCCGCGCGACACCTTCCAGGCGTACCTCTCGTTCCACAGCTACGGCCAGTACATTCTCTATCCCTGGGGCTACGACTATCAGCTGACCAAGGATCGCGCCGATCTCGATCGCGTCGCACGCCAAGCGGGCTCCGTAAGTCATCCACTTTTTTCTCTCTCTCTCTTTCGCTGAGCTGACTGATTTATCATTGGCAGATCATCACGAAGTCGTCGGGCATCAAGTACACGGTTGGCTCGTCGGCCACAACGCTTTATCCCGCCGCCGGCGGTTCGGATGATTGGGCCAAGGGCATCGCGGGCATCAAGTACGCCTACACCATCGAGATGGGCGACTCGGGCCGCTACGGGTTCGTGCTGCCCGCCCACTTCATTGACTTCAATGGCAAGGATGGCTTCACGTTCGTCGACACCGTTGCCCGTGCCATCCACCAGGACAGAGGACACGGCAATGGATCCGAGGTGGCCGGCAGGAGCAAGAGCAGCCGCCGTCGCTTCCATTAGTTGAGTGGACCACGCAACTATAGTAGTAGACTTTAGTTCAATACTTTTTTTTTTGTTTCTGATTACGCGTCCAACTCATTTTTTTTTTTAATCTTATTTATACGAGACTATTTATTTATTTATTTATTTGTAACTAGACAAATTGAACATTCGAAGAATAGACTGAGACATGTTTATTGACAAAAATCCACAACAAATGCGTTTTTCTTTAGCGAGCCACATTTCAGAGTAAACTGTGAACAGAACATTTCACTCTGTCAACATTATTTTCATATTGTTTAATAGAGTTCAGAAAACTAATATCAGAAAAATGTATATCTCTTTCGAATATTTTATATTATTTTATAGAGTTCAGAAAACGAACGCAACCAACTGAATTTATTTTAGAAGAATATACATATTTTAAAAACGTTTTAAAATATTATTAATTTAATAGAGTTCAGAAAACTCACGTAACTAACTGAATTAATATCAGAAAAATGAATATCTCTTCAACACTTTTTTGAATATTTTGCATTATTTCATAGAGTTCAGAAAACTAACGCAACCAACTGAAATAATTTCAGAAAAATCTACATCTCTTTAAAGCTTTTTTAAATATTATTTATTTACATTTGGTAAATTCATTTAATAGTATTCAACGCATTTCAGAAGGCGAACGCAACTAACTGAATTAGTTTCAGAAACTTTACCTCGCTTAATACTATCGATTGAAGTAGATTTATGAAACTCAACGGATGATAATTTTGTCGTATTTCAGTAGCTCAAATTTCAACAAATCAATATTTAAGCTATTTGTTCAAAATATGTCCGTCTACAGAACAATAATAACAATGTTAGATGAAAACATTTGACATAAAACATACAAACTTAATATGGTTTGCACATGAACATAGTCTTATAAAAATATAAGTTTGTGCATAAACGAAAAATATTTATCTGTGCAATCTTGAGACAATGTTTCATTTGTTTGGGTCGATCGACTGCAAGTTAAAGCCAAGTTAACCACGCCAAGCGCAGCAGCGAAGCGTGGAGAAAGGGCGAGACAGAGAAAGAGCGAGTATAACAGAATGGTTGATGCGTATAACAAAGTAAAAGTTTGGCAAAAACACAAAGTGGCAACAACAGCAGCAAGAGTGATATATTTAAGCTATGCTAATTTCGGCCCATTGTGTGGCCCACAAAAATCGGAGAATTGAGAACACGACGATGGTCAAGAAATTTGGCCGTTATTTGTCGATCTCTCGCCGCATCGCCAGCCAAACTGAATCCAACGGCCACACGAGCAACAGGTTGCCAGCGATCTTGCAGACTCGACTTCCCCATAGGATAAGCAGCAAACAGAACAGAACAGAAACTGAAGCATGCATTACGCATACGTCACGTGGGCTGCAATCTGCATTTGTTTTGCCTTGTCGACAGCGACAGCAAATGAAGCCTTGAAGCCGCGTCGCTTTGAGCTGTCGTCGCATCCGCGCACCCGAGATCCTCTGGTGCGATTGCCGTTCTTTGGAGGCGGCGTGACGCAGCTGCTGCGGTACTTGCGACCCATGGAGCAGCAGCAGGGCAAAGGGCGACGATCCGCAGTGCGATCGGCGCTGGACGAGAACTACGTTAGCTATCGGGGCGATCAGTTGTGGAAGCTCAACTTCAATGGGACACGCAGGCGAGCCGACAGCTCACCGGATGCGCAGTTCAATCATTTCGTCGAAACGTTCGGTAAGTACCCATGGCGATCCATCGATCGCAGCCATTATAAGGCGATTAACAAGCAGGCAAGTTGCTAGACGGCGAGATACCCGCTAAGCGATCGAATTATATATCTCAGAAGTTTACTAACTGATCGACGTAACGATCTCATAAATGAATTTTAAAAATATAATCGAAAAAGGGCTTGGCAACGATCTCGCTCAGAGAGTTTCTAGCACCTTTAAATGCATGCAAATATTATAATAATTTATTATAATATAATATTTTATTTAATACCTACTAAATAATACAGTGTGACCAAAGCTAAGCGATCGAATTATATATATCAGAAGTTTACGAACTGATCGGCACAACGATCTCATACATTTATTTTAATAATATAATCGAAAAAGGGCTTGGCAACGATCTAGCACAGAGAATTTTCAACTTCATTTCTAGCACCTTTAAATGCATGCAAATATTATACTAATTTATTATAATATAATATTTTATTTGATACCCACTAAATAATCCAGTGTGACTAAAGCTAAGCGAACGAATTATGTTGCTTAATTTAAATGTATTATGTATAGCTATAAACATTATTTCGGTTGTCAAAAAGGGGCTTGGCAAAGATCTTAAATTAGCTCAGAGTGTTTTTAACTCAATTTCTTGCACTAGAATATATTGTACATATTATTAATATTTTTTTTATTCTTATTTAAAATAAGAGAAAACTCTACATTTTAAATAAAAATAATACTATGTTTACATTTAAATTATGTTTATTTAAAATGTAGAGTTGACTCTTATTTTAAATAAAAGTAATTGAATTGAAAACACAATAGTTAGTTGCAAATTTAAATACAGCAAATTTAGAAACAACTTATATTATAATTTTCATGGCAGAACAGAAAATTCGAATTTTGCATCAGTTATAAATTAATACGACATGGACTAGTTGTTGTAATTAATTAATAATATTTTGTTAAATAATATTTAGCTATTTTAAATATGCAGCTAAAATATCTATTTAAATTTCCTATTTATTTACATTTCAAAATATTATAAAAAATATGTAGGCAAATAATTGGCAGCAAATTAATGTAAAATGAATTGGCAATTCATTTGGGATTAAATAAGATTTAATTAGATTGAATAGATCTTCAAGTAGTCAATTACCAATCAAAAAAAGCAAAGCTAAAGATGTTAAGTAAATACCCCACTAGTTGCTGGCTGCCGGGTATAGGCAGCAACAACTTCCTCTGCGTTCCAACGACATTCGAGAAAGAACAGCTTAAAGTGCGTGCTTTGGGCTGTTGACCTCTTGGCCGAGTGACTCGCTGGCCCGTGATTAGGCCAATAGCAAACAGCTAAATAGTGGAACATGTCAAGCGTTTAACGCCCAGCCACTGGCAGCGACCAACAGCTCACAACAGCTCACAACAGCTCACAAGAGCTCACAACTCAGAAATTCACAGCTCATACAGTTAAGCAACTTGAGAACCAGGTCTCTACGCATAAAATTGGCATTAATCAATGGCAACAACAAGAGGCAACATCAATTTCAAGTTCGATGGCAGCGACGCGAAAGATTCTTTGTCAAAAATGTTGACCTTCTGGCCAGCGAGAGCAGCGAATTAGTTCTGTTTGCGTAGCACGATCGGCATGATGTTCAGACCGATCGACGTAGCTCTGCTGCTGGGTCTACTGGGTCGCCTGGCCGTGCTGGAGTCGAGGCTGCTGCTCTGGCGCAGCGTCACGGTGCCGGAGATCTGGATGCTGAACACCAGCGAACTGTACGAGGCGACCTTCGAGCGCCTGCAGTGGCTGGTGCCCACAGATCTGCGACGCTTCGACTTCATGTCGCCGGGCTCGACGTATCAGATCAATCGACGCTATCGCAACAGCGCCTCGGTGCGTCGCTACTACGGCCATCAGCTGTGGAAGCTGCACGAGACGCGTCTCGGCCAGCCCAAGTTGCGCGCCTTCATAAAGTACTTTGGTAGCGATGTGTTTGTGTCTGTTTGTGCATGCGACTTGCGTTTGATCTGTGAATCTGTGACTCTGTTTTGCAGGCAGCGAGGTGTGGAACATCAATCAGGATGGCATCGACATTCTGGTCGAGCACAAGAACGTCGAGGCCGCCCAGCTGTACATGGAGAAGACCGCCTTCAGCTACAACATCATGATCGACGACATCGAGACCGCCATCGACGACACCTACACCGAGGTGGGCGACACCGAGTTGGACAATCCCGGCTCGAGCGCCAACTACTCGCTGCCGTGGCTGAATCGCGAGGGATCGCTGCTGGGCTGGCGTCGCTACCACGACCAGGGCGACATCCAGCAGTTCCTGCAGAACATCCTCGAGTCCCACTCCGATCTGGCCGAGATCGTGCAGATCGGACTGACGCGCAACAAGCGGCCGCTGGAGGTGATCAGGTGTGTACGCCGATTGATCGATTGATTGATTCGATTCGATTGATTGATGCTGTTACTGTTACTGCTGCTTTTATAGTTTTAGAATCACAATAACAGCAGCTGCAACGCACGCCTGTTACGATCACTATTACGATTCTGTTGCTGTCAATGCAACTGTTAATGTTGCTGTTACTTATAATAACAGCAACTGCAACCGATATTTACTGCGACTGTTAGTAACACTGTTAATGTTGTTCTTACTGTTAGTATAACTAGACGCAGATTTAATAACACCAACCAAAGCTGCTGTTACTGTAATTGTAACAGAAACTACAGTACAAAAATATTGTGACTGCAACAGTTAGTCTTAATGTAACATACAGTGAAAATTACAGCAAGGAAAATCTATATTACTACAGCTAATGACACTGTTACCGTTGCTCAAAATATTGCTACGACTGTTGCTGCTAATATTACTGCAATTTTTAGCTGATTTATTCTCTTGGTCTGCATTCATAATATTGATAGTATTAATTTCATTGTTGCCTTCTTATTTTGCAATATTAAACAGCGTAATAATGTTGCTGTCAAATTTGGCTTGAGTTCATTATTACAATTTATATCTTTTTTTTAATTTTAAAATTTGAGTTTTTAGCTGATTTCTTTGAATATTATTTTTTGAGTTCAACACTAAAATTGTAAATTAGTAATGTAGGCAGTTACTCTTACAATCTTTCTTACTGCTGCTGTTATTGAACTACCATTATTGTTGCTGTTATACTAATAATTCAAACTATAAATTAATGCTGCTATTATTGTGATTCTCACTGATACTACTAATGTTGTTATTAGTTCTTTTACTAATATAATTTAATGTTACTATTCTTAAAGTTACTACAACTGTTACAACTTCTGTTACTGTTAATGTTGCTACAACTGTTACAACTTCTGTTACTGGTAATGTTGCTACAACTGTTACAACTTCTGTTACTCTTAATGTTGCTACAACTGTTACAACTTCTGCAACTGTTAAAGTTACCAGAAAAGTTATTATGACTGTTCCAACCACTGTTAAAACATCTGTTAATCTAAATGTTACTGCACCTGTTACTATTAATGTTACTACAACTGTTAAAACGTCTGTTACTTTAAATGTCCCTGCTGTTGCTGTTGCTGTTACTATTTTTGCATTTGTTAGTGCCAATCTCACTGCTAAATCCCTTTCGATCGCCTCGCACAGAGTCTCCAATGGCAACCCCAAGAACTGGGCCGTGTTCGTGGACGCCGGCATGCAGGCACGTGACTGGCTGAGTCCGGCCGCCCTCACTTACGCGATCTCGAAGCTGACGTGGCTGTGGAGTCAGGGCCAGGCGGAGAAGACGATGCGCCACATCGACTGGTACTTCCTGCCGCTGGCCAATCCCGATGGCTATCAGTACTCGCGCCTCACCGACCGGCTGTGGACGAAGAACCGCAACTACGACAGCGACAGCGGCTGCTACGGCGTCAACCTGGATCGCAACTTCGACTACAGCTGGGGCCGGGCGGGCGCCTCAACGAATCCCTGCATGAATCTGTATCAGGGCGCCAAGAGTTTCTCGGAAACCGAGACGCGAGCGATGCGCAACTTTCTGCTCGGCATGCGCGACTATTTGGGCGCCTACGTCTCCTTCGGCGGCTACGGCCAGGCCATCACCTATCCCTGGGGCGACGCCGACTACGTGACGCCCAATCAGCGCGAACTGCGCCACACAGCCCGCCAGGCGATGCTCAATTTCCGGCGACTCAATCACGCCGAATACAGCCTGGGCAGCAGCTATCGCCAGAAGCTGGCGAGGCCGGGCAACTCGGCGGATTGGGTGCAGGATCGCATTGAGCCGCAGTTCGTGTACAATGTGTTCCTCAAGGATCAGGGGCGTTATGGGTATCTGATGCCGCCGCAGTATATTCTGGAGTCGGGCGAGGAGGCCTTCGAGTTTCTGCGCACGATAGCTCAGCAGCTGTCGCTGACTTAACGCAATCATTTCATTGTACTCATTAATATTTATGCTTATTTATTTGACACTTTTTTTTGGAAACATAATAAAAAAGACACACGAATGAAACGCGAGTTTCGTTTTTAATGTTCGCACAATAAATTGTTTTCGTTTTGTAAATTGTTTGTCGATCGTTTATCGATTAGTTTAGCTCAAAAGATTATAATCATTAAAATTAGGTTTGATTTGGGAAAACTTTGTTCTAAGTTAGTGATTTTTGTATTTTTGAAAAATAGAAAATTTACCTAAAAAAATCATGATCATAGATTCTATAAAAAAATTTAATTTCATTTGGAAAAAAAAATCGTTCTAAGCTAGTGATATTATTATAACAAAAAATAGAAAATTTAGCTAAACATCGTAATCATGGGAAAACTTCATTCTAAGTTTGTGATATTTTGAAAACAAAAAAAAAAAGAAAATTTGTAATCATATAGGCTATAAAAGAGTTACATTTAATTTGGGCAATCTTCATTCTTTGACAAAATACATAAAATATATTGTATAATTTACACTCCCTGACACACACAGTTTGCAAATCTTTAATCGCAGTGAGTGTAAAGCAAATCACATTTGCAGAGCTCACTTGGCGATTTGATTGGCATTTATTAATCGATTCATCGATATGCAAATTGCAACTTAATTATAGCCATAAAATGCGACGACACAAAACTGGAATCGAGTGAGATTTGTTTGTCGTAACTGTGGAAAGCAATAAAAAATGGTATTATGCAAGCGATTAACTTTCCAGTCTACCATAAACAAAATGCGGATGATTAAAAGGAATCGATGACTGATGTATGATATAATCAATTCGCCTGCAAACCCTTGAGTCATTGTTGTTTCGGGAATGGGCATAATGAACGTCCGCAATTAACAAAATTCAAAGTGCTCGCTTTGGGATTCGGCAATTTGCACTGCTTGATGGGGAAAAGCGTTGCATGCTTTTAGGCGAAGTCGACAATGCTCCGAGCGAGTGAAGTGCAAGACACAAGCGATGCAATTTCATTTCGATTTCAGTTAATCGACGCGAATCGAATTATGTAAACGATCTACATATATATATATATATATATGATTTTGGGCGCCAGGCAGACCAAATAGAAAGCACTACAACAGAGAATAATATGTTAAGTGTGAGAGCGAGAGCGAGAGCGAGATTGTGGGTTGGGAGCTAGTTCGACGGCGGGCGAAACTTTCACTTTCAATCGCGTTTTGAAAACCAGTAAAAGACAAATGCCGCGACGGGCGAAACACAAATAAATATATACATGTACGTATGTATTATATGTATTCATTTATTTTTACATGCATATAGAAATTATGCGGGGCAGGCGAAAGGCCTTCGGCAGCCAGCAAGTTGCTTGCAGCAAAAGCTCAAAGCCGCGCAAAGAAAGTGATTTGGACGCCGAACGCGTTACCAAAACAGGTGAGAACTCGCCCGCCAGCCAACTGCCCGACTAACGCACACCCTGCAATCGAACAAAACAATCACAAAAGACACCACAAAACTCTTGGCCTTCATCTTCAACGCTTTTGTATAACTCGGTTTTTTGTTTAGAATAAAAACCGCATTCAAGTTCGAGTTGAGTTTCAGTTGCTGACGGATTGTTGTTCAAATTGTAAATTGTATGGCCACAATGCTCTGTTGATGTTGCAGTTGGCAGTTTGCGGTTTCAAAAGGGTAACGCACAAAAGTGAAAATCTTTTAAACGAGCACAACAATAACAATACGCAAAATACAAAAACACAACAAAATATGGTAGAAGACGCTGAAGAGCAGAAGCCAAAGAGAAGAAAATAAAAAAACCAAATTGGACGGGGGCATCAGCATCAGCATCAGCATCATCGTGTTTATCATCATTAAAGGCGGGCAAAAGAAAGTAAAAATATGACAAGTGGGTCAAAAATTGCGCCGTCATACACATAAATACCATCATAGACATCAGCATATTTACATAAACGATCATAATACGCCATGATCGCCAGATTAACACACTTGCAAGAATAACATCCTGAGAGAATGAAAATTAACAATTCGAGCGTGACTCGGCAGGAGAAATGCGAAACTTTCACGAGAGGACAAGTCGAGGACAAGTTCGAAATGTCGCTGCTCAACTGAATCGACTCAATTAAACCCAATTGTAAACAATCTCTCTGTCTATCTCGCTCTCGCTCTCTCTGTCTCTGTCTCTGTCTCTGAATCTGCCTCGCACGTTGGGTTATCTGTTGGGTCAATTCCCAGTCATCAGTTAACAGATCTGCGCTCATCGGTTATTCCCACCAACAGATTATGTTGAATTTTGCAATGAATAATACAAATTATATATGAGCAATTGATTAAATTAAAATACTCTGCGAATAGCCAAGAGTCTCAAAGAGACGAGGCAAATTAAATCATTTTTATTTTATTTATTAAATAAACTAATCAATTTTATTTAGGTTCTATTTAATATCATTTTTAGCGACCTTCCCCCAAAGAATTCTTATTTAGTTTTTTCGGCATTAATATATTATTATTATTATTAATTAATTTAGTTCCCAAATATGCTAAATATATATTCAAAGTGTATTTTCGAGCCGACTGCCGCGCAAATATTTCCTTTTTTAGTTTTCATAGTATTAATATAAATTAATTAATTTAATTTAATTTAATTTTTCCAAATATATTAAACCTACTTCCAAAGGGTATTTTCGCGTCGACTACCGCCCAAATAATTCCTTTTTAGTTTCTATTGAGTTTATATGATATATATGAAAACAAATATAATCAGCATTCGTTATACAATGTTATTGTTAATCACACTAAACAGTTTTCGTATACGTGCTTTGAATAATACTCGCGAGGTTATTAGTTGTAATTAGAAGCGTTATCAGAACGAAACAAAAAAACAACAACCGCAACGAAAATTAGACAAATGAAAGGTCGATTTTGGAACAACAGTGCGCAATTATAGATTTTGCTCAATACGTTATCGAGCTGGCCCATTGTCCGCTGGTGTAAATGCAAAATGCAAAATTCAAATTTATTTTATTGCATGCCACAATGCAATTCATTAGGGAATATGGAAAATTTTCATAATACAAATCGCTTTGATGGTGACACTGAAAATTTCCGCTAAAGCACGATTTGTTCAGGTGTTAAATAATCAAGCAAACTGATTGTGTATGGCCCAAAAATAGAAGTGTTAATTTATGCTAAATTTTAAAGCTCAAACAGTGCCGAACGCTGTGACTGCCAAACTGTAAGTTTCGAGATAGGCGAGTGCAAAGTGCATCGCATGCTGCTGCTGCGCTGCTCACACATGGCTGCACAATGGCACAATGGCGGTGGAAAGAGGGGGACGGGAGGAGGCGGATTGCGATAAAGCTCATCAAACACAATGTAAAAACGATAGCAGCTTCACCAGAGAGTCAATGTCGCATGGGGCCAATGCAATGCGAAGCATCTATTGCCACCCTCACCTCTCACTTGCTCTCCCACTCTTTGACTCTCTCTCTGCACACACACACACACACACACAACAACAACAACAACAACAGTTTTAAAGTTTATTGTTGTCTTTCTGTAAGCTTTAATCTTACTAAGCGTGACTCTCTCGCGCTGCGACGTCGTCGCTTCGCTGCGGCCGCTGCTGCTGCTGCTGCTGGCGACGCTGGCGCTGCGCGACCGCGACTAGAGCAGCGACTGCGATGCGGCTGTCATTTCATTCAGTACGCGCCGATCGCTCCAAGATCGGTCGTCAGCCAGTAGCGCAATTTTTTGTCCAAAATTGTTTTTTTTTTTTGTTGTTTTTTCTGTTGTTGTTGTTATTTCACTTTCTGTTGTAATTCTGTTTAACGTATTGGTTTTTTTACGTTGCTCGGTCTCTTTTTTTTCCTCTCCGATTTGTGCGTTTTTTTTTGTAATTTTTTTGGTTTTGTTTGGTTTGGTTGTTTTTTTTATTTTTTTTTTTTTTTGATCGGGAAACGGCCCTCGCATTGCGGCCTGGCTTGGCTTCATATAAAAATTGAAGCGCACACAAAGGCAGCATTTAGTCTGGCACAGTCACTGGCCTGCCCAGTGTCACAGTCACAGTCACACACACACACCACACACACACACACAGTGAGAACAAGAGGTGTGTCAGCAGCAGCAGCAGAAGTGACCGGCAATTGCAGCAGTGGAGAAGAACAAGAGAGGCGGCCGAAGAACGCGCATCAACAACAACAAGGAGATAAAATGTAAGCGAACAAGAGAAGAAAACAAATGAAGTGAAATGCAAGTGTGTGTGTGTGTGTGTGTGAGAAAGTTAATGCGGATGCGTCTGTCTGCATATTTAAAGTGTACTTCGCCTACCTTTCGCACCCAGCATTGACATCAGCAACTCACACACACACACACACACACACACACACACAAAGGTATCTGTACATTCACATTTTGCATTTACACATTTCACTGTGGGACGAAACGCGCTCAGCATTCGCACAACTGCAACAAGTTTTCGATTTTCGATTTTCGATTTTTACAACTCGACTCAAGGCGAACTATGCATTCGCTCCAGTTTCAGAAAACAACAAAAATAAACTACAACTTTAATGTAGCTAGAGCTGAAGGTCGATACTATGTATATCCATACATATATCTATCAATCATACGCATCGCATCGCATCGCACTCTTCTACATTTGTTTGTTTAGTCCCAGAACCAGTTCTTGGTTCTCTGGGCTGCTTTCTGCACTCGAAAATGAACTAAACAAACAAACAACAACAACAAACTTTAAAAGAACTAACAAATCTAAACGGGTCGTTGGGGAAAATTAGCACAATTGCGTGCTAACCAAAAGCGACAACAGTTTCGAAATTGGCTTTTTGGTTGAGCGGCCGTTTTCTATTTTCATATCCACAACAAGACAACACGCAACGGACACACAATAAAAAATTTATAAAAAAAAAAAAAAAAACTTAAAAGCGAGATTTAGACCACTCGTAATTCCGATTCTGTCGCCGAAATAATTTCCAAAAATAATAAAAAAAAATATATATAAAAAAAAGGCATTATCATTTGCATCGGTATGACGCGATTGCTTAATGCATACAAATGTTGCAAATGGATTTATTATACGAACGCCAGTAGCTTTATACAATAGTATACTATCATATATAGTATAGAGCAGCCCAAATCAAAATTCCATATCAGTTGTCTGCCTAACGAAAAAATGAATAAAAAATCCGCGAATCGAATCCATCGGCGCCAGACAACGCCAACAAAATACAACACACACGCTGCACTCGAGGCAGATTTGCGACTTGATATTGTAACATTGAACTTGGCCGTTTGCTGACAGCTCTTGGCCAAGGCCAACAAATCGAGTAAGTCGAGTTACTCGACACAACTCGTGCCACACGGCCAACACTTTAAATTGGCCAACTTGAAAACAAGTGATGTGGAAAATTGAAAGGTTTCTTTTTTTCGTTTACATCAATGTCGATTGACGGCAATTGGCAATTCTTTTGAGTTAATTGAATGCCAATATAATTGTCAACAAATGGGCATCGATGCAACAAAAATGTAAATATCTGCAACCTTCTCGGGAAACCAAAAGCTCTTAACATAATTAAATGCCGACAAACATAAAGTACTGATAAGATATTGTTTCATACAGACGATGACAATGCGGATGGAACTGGGACTGCTGCTGGCAGCGTTGCTGCTTGCCACGGTCGGCGGCACAACGAACAGCTCGCTGCCGAACAACGGCATTCCCGAGAGATTCGATGAGACGCAGCTGTGGCGCATCTACAACATCACCGAGGCCATGCAACAGAGCATACCCGTGGGCCAGGTGATGGAGCAAAAGTTTGGCGGCAACATCTGGAAGGAGAACTCCAAGTTCCTGGACATCTCCATCGCCAAGGAGCATGTGAAGGCGGCGCGCAGTTTTCTCGACGCCCATCGACTCGAGGCCGAAGTGCTGACGGACAATGTGCAGCAGCTGATCGACGAGGAGCAGCTCGATGGCATCAATGGCACCCAATCCCTGCCAGGCAGTCGCACAAGTAAGCAACAATTTTGGCTGCGCTCCCACTGCGTTTTTCTAATCCTTTTTGTTTTTGGGGGGTGCACAGACAGGGCGTCTCGCAGCGGCAGTGGCATGCACTGGAAGGACTACCACGATCTGGAGACGATCTATGCCTTCATGCGCGAGGTGCGTGCCAAGTTCCCGGAGATATGTCGGCTCTATACCATCGGACAGACGGCTGAGGGACGCGATTTGAAGGTTTTGCGGTAGGTGAACATTAT
Source organism: Drosophila formosana (assembly GCA_035045625.1). NCBI lineage: Eukaryota > Metazoa > Arthropoda > Insecta > Diptera > Drosophilidae > Drosophila > Drosophila formosana. Next base: position 478,685 of record JAWNOW010000921.1, on the reverse strand, counting down.
TTATTTTTGTAGGGAATTTAGGGGGGTGACAAACTATATTTAAACAGATCGATTCGGCGGATAAATTGCCAAATTGAGACTGCCTAAAAGCATGCTGCATTTTTGGTCAATTTACAAACTGCCGCCCGAAAGTAGGCAACAGTTTTTTACTGCATTGCACTGCATTTTAAGTACGTCGCCTAAAAGCATGCTACATTTTTTTTCTCTTGCCACCCACAGCATCTCGGAGAACCCGCGCGAAAACAAAAAGATCTGGATCGACGGCGGCATACACGCCCGTGAGTGGATCAGTCCCGCCACCGTCACCTTTATACTGTACAGCCTGATGAGCAAGTGGAACGAACAACCCGAGTATATACGCAGTAAGACCTGGTACATTATGCCCGTGATGAATCCCGATGGTTACGTCTACAGCCGCACCAGCAATCGGCTGTGGCGCAAGAATCGTTCGCCATCGAAGCGCAGCAACTGCTTTGGCGTCGATCTGAATCGCAACTTCGACATCGGCTGGAACGGTTATGGCTCCTCAACGAATCCCTGCAGCGACACCTATCGCGGCACCTCGCCCGCCTCCGAGCAGGAGACCAAAGTGGTTGCCGAATTTCTGGCCAAGCGCAAGAACAATCTCGACGGCTATTTGACGTACCACAGCTACGGCCAAATGATCGTCTATCCGTGGGCCTACAAGGCCGTCAAGGTCAAGGACTCGAATTTGTTGCAACGTGTGGCCAACATAGCCTCCGATCGCATTGCCCAGAAGACGGGCACCTCGTATCGCGCCTCGGTGACGCACGAGGTGCTCGGCATTGCTGGCGGCGGCTCCGACGATTGGAGTCGTGCCGCCCTCGGTGTCCAGTACGTGTACACGGTGGAGTTGCGTGATCGCGGCACCCACGGCTTTGTGCTGCCCCCCAAATACATCAAGGATACGGCCCTGGAGGGCTGGATTGTGGCCGATGCGGTGGCTCAGGCCATTGCCTAGGACAAGGGCCATAAGTTCTCCCTCTAATTGCTCTAATTGTGTGTGTGTCTAATTGAGTGAATGTCTATTTATGTATGCGTGTACATTGTACATATGTAAAGTGAATAAATTATATAAATTATTTGTTTAATTGAAGATGGTGTTTTTTTTTGCTAGTTATTCTAGCCTGATTGTTTATGGTTTTCATAAAAATTAATTTCAAGTTGAGTATCTTATCAAAAAAGAGCCAGATTTATTATGAATTTTAATTTTTGCTTGCTCAAAATAAAACAAGAGTTATAAGGCTTGTGCTTTTGCCGATACTATTTCATATCCTTATAAATAATGGTTTACAAAACTAAAAACCAGGCCTATTTATAGTTGAGGTCCTTTTTTTTGAACAACAAATCAAAATTTGTATAAATTTTTCTTTATATTTATTCAGAAATGCCAATGCTCGCATTGGATTTCGATATAAATATTTGTATCTTGATGATTTAAAAAAAAAAAGAATTAATAGCTATTAACAAGAAAACCAAAATGATACAGTTTGTTGCGTGTGTTGAATAAAATTTTATTGCAGTCTATCGCTGCTTACATGTAAAATGTGTGATTTAAGATAGCTAGAATAGGAATTTTGGAATAAGAAAGAAACCCAGCACTTTTTACGTAAATTATGTTTTGTAAAAATTGCAGCTTCTTAGCTCTTGGATTAATTTTTCACTCAGTCAGACATGCAAAACAATTTGATACTTAAAGATGTGAATCGAACAGTCGACATTAAAACAAATAATTTCGATTAAAATGATTTGTAAAATATTTAAACTATTTGGTAGTATCTACATATATATTATAAAGCTGGCATTTGCTCTAGGAATTAGAAAAAGCCCAGATAAACTACCAAAAGATCAGATGAAAGCTTAATAATTATATCTCAAGTCTTTAAAAATGGTTTTGATGCCGTCGTTTCCGTGTCATTTTTGTCATTATTTTTACCTCATCGGACAACCCCAAGTTATTATATTGAATTTGAAGAGATCTACTCACCGTATCCTCGTCGTCGTCCGTGTCGAGCTGCTGGGCGAGCAGCTCGTTGCCATTGTGTGTGTGATGCAGCATATCCTTGGGCGTGGACTCCTCGGAGATGACCGATTCCGAGGGCAGATTCTCAACGAAGGCCACAAAATTACCGTCCGTTTGTGGCGTCTGAGCTTCATTCCCAGTTACAGCTCCAGCTGAGGCTGCTGCTGGTGGCGACTTCTGCTCCACTTTGGCCTGCTTTGGAGAAGCGAATGTTGGCTTGGTCGTCACATGCTCAATGGAGCGTGTGTAGCGTGTGTTTAGCCTAATGCTGTTCTGTGGTGATGACAACGATTGCGGCGACGACGATGACGGCGTCTGTCGCTCCAATTGCTCGCAACTCTTCAGCTGGACACCAGCAGCAGCTGGTGCAGTATCTGTATCGCCATCGTTGGCGCCTCCCAAACGCAACTGCTGCTGGATGAGACGCTCCGCCTCCAGCAGCAGCTCGTCCACGGATCGCATGTCTGTGTTGTCGGAGAGGCGACTGACCTCCTGGAAAATGCTGTCGGGATCGGCTGGTTCAATGTTGCAGTCCTGCTCCTTGGCCAGAAACTCAATGATCGAGCTGCCGCTGGTATAATCGAGTGCGTCCAAATCCATGCTGGTCACACTGGCCACGGTGACCACGCTGGTCACGCTGGCCGTGCTGTTGTGCCGTTGTGGGCATGGACGTTGTGGGCGTTGGCGGGACACCTGCGTCTCCTGCTTGTGTGGGCTGAGCACCTTGGACATGGCGCCTCCTCTCGCTAACCTTCTTCCTCTCCCACTCCCACTCTGTCTTTTTCTCTCTCTCACTCTCCCTCTCCGTCTGCCTGTTATTACTATGCTCACTGCACTCAGCCTCCGTATGTTTTTGTTTATGCCTTATTTGTTGTTCTCCTCTCTTCTTCGTCCTTTCAACACACTCTTTTCGTTTTGGGCCTTTTTTTAGTTTTCTTTAACTTTTAAGCTTGACAGAAATTTTGTAACCGACTGTCGTCGCACTCGATTTAGTGGTTTGCACAACTCATAAAAAAACAAACAAACAAAATAAACTTTTGTACTTTTATTCTCGCATCAGATAGAGATGGAGAAATTTCGATGGCACGCACTATCGATATATCGATGTTTTTCACATTTGTTTCCTAACATCGATTTATTATAGCATCGATGTTATTCGCCACCAACTTTTTTAATTATTATTATCGCATAAATTTACTTTTAAATTAATTTGGAAGCGATTTTCTTCCCTCAAAGCTGTATTCAGTAACAGCTGCGTTGCAGTGTGGCCGCAAACGAAGATACTAAAGTATATATTCTAACGCTGAGCAAAATATACCAAAATACTGCAAACCCATCAATTGCCCATGGTTACACACTCATTCGGTACATTTTTAATACGCGAGTAAAAAGGCGCGTCATTTTGAACAGCTTGTCATGGGCACTTAAGTCACCACAATCCATTGCTTATATATATACAATTTGAATTTTATCGACTTTTAGGAAAGGACAATTAAAAAAAAACACCATGGTTGTAGTCATTACTCATAATTTGAAATAATTGTAAAATTGCAATTCACTTCATTTGAATTTTATTTAATATTTTCTTTTGTTTTCTGCAAGAACAATATTTATATGTATAGTGTGTAATAGTATCCTTATAATATTTTTCACATTATCGACAATTTTAAAACAAAAAATAAATACATATATATTTTTGTTCCCGAAATTGTTTTTCTCTGTGTTTATATCTCAGTTGTAAGCCTAAATATGACATTTCTTTGTTAAACATACACAATACATACATATACATACATTGTTTATGGATAGAGTTCTGTTTCACTTAAATTGTAGTTTTTGCAATAAAATAACTATATATTTTCTTATTCTCTGCACTCCTTTCATTTTCCACCCTCAAATCTTTTTACATGTGTGTGTTTGTGTGCTTATAAAGAGCGTTCTACAATTATTAAAAAAAAAATGGTTCAAGTGTACATATACATACATATATATATATATATATATATAGCATATATTATAATGTAATAATTAGTTAATAATATAGAAATAGAAACATTAAATAAAACCTAAGTTGCGCTTCATAAAATCGTTGAATAAACAATATGTACAATTGATTATTTTGTGTGTATGTGTGTGTGTAAATAGAATAATAGTTGCTAATATTGCTTATGACTATATAACGTACACATATCAGTAGTAATTTGGATCATTGAGTGGTTTGTAGTGTTGGGTGTGTGTTTGTGTGTGTGTAGTATAAACGCTGACCATGCTCATGAAATTTGCTATCACTTTTTTTTTGTTGTTCAATACAATAGAATACAAAAACGCTAAGCTATATAAACCAAAGCCGAACAGAGCAGAGCACTATAATATTAACTATATCCAATGCAGCAGTGTTCGAATGTGTGTGTGTTTTTGTGTGTGACTATATAGATTACGCATCGATATACAAAACACATTCATACATAATAGGAAATTTAACAAATATTACACATTATGCAATTGTCTCTCCTATTTTTTGCAATTACAATTTACATAGTTTCATAGTTTGGTGGCAGGCTTTCGGTTTATTTTTTGGCGACGACGGCGCACGAGGAGCGTAAGTGAGGTGGCATGTTGCATGCAGTATTGATTTATTTGTGTTGCTGCAGCTGCTGCTGCAATTATCTGTGACTGCTGTATGTCTTAAAGACGCGTGGCATGCTGCTTCCGCTGCCACTGCTGCTGGTGTTGCTGCCGCTGCTGCTGCTGTTGTTGCTGCCACGCATTCCCACTGGTGGCGATGCAATTGTATCTTCCGCCGATTGCACATCGTTGTGATGATGGTGATGCGTTGTTGTCTCCAGATTCAGAGGCATCGCGTGATCATCAGCATGCTCATAGATATAGTCGCGCTTTTTGAAGTTGTCGATGATCTTCTTTGTGGACTTCATGTGCGCCACAAACGCTGCCTCCAACTGTGAAAACAAAAGTGACGCGAGTGGTAATTGAGATATTTAGTGAGATGCATTTTTAATTTGATACTCACGCTGGACGTCAGGTTCATGAAGGTGTGATATTTCTCCAGCACACCAACGATCTCCTTAAAGCTGTTGCCACGCAGCTGCCGTCGCACGATTGTCTCGTACTGCTCGTTGTCGGTGATCAGGTTGCCAATTAATATGGCCGCGTAGCTGCCCTTTAGCGTGTGCTCCATGTGGTGCCCAGCGCGTTGCACAACTGCAATTAAACAAAATGCGAAATTAATCTGGAGTCTTAAGCAGCGTTACAAATTGCACATTTCTGCTGTTAAACTTACGATTGTTGACAGTCTCCTCGACCTCCTCCTGCTTCTTTTTGCCCTTCTCGTTGCTCTCGAGGAACGCATCCGTATTCTTCTCCACAAGCCTGCAAACAAGCATATAAATTAGTTAATTATCTCACTCAATTTGGAGGAAGAGCAATGGGCTTACTTGGCTAGCTCCTCGCACTTGTAGAAGTACTCGAGCAGAGCCTGGACCGCAGTGACGGACTGATCGCCTGCAGATGGATTGTCTGCCACGTATTCACCAGGCGCATGCGCTTGCATCAGCGTGGCACGGTTGGGAGGCGTGTGCATGCACAGATTGATGAGCAGCGTCAGAACCTATAGAGCAACCAAGAAACAGTTGAATTATCAATTAAAAAGGTTTACAATTAACATAAGTAGAATTAAACGAAATATTTTAAATGAAAATTACATTTAATAAAGCAAAAGGTATTCTGACTTTACTTCTTGTTGTGATTGACATGAATATTGTGGATTAACATATGGATTTCTCCATAATAAGCATTGGGCTGGAGTTTCGTTGTCCTGATGTGTATCTGATTGAACATTTTATTTGAGTTGTTTGATTTCCATTGGTTTATTATCGGGAGTTTGACGTCATCTGTTTTCCATGACACGTTTATCTCGTAGTGTTTAGCCTTTTGAAGAATTTATCATACCGCCTATTGCTAGCTGATCTTTAAGTGTCTTATATATGTTCACTGTGCACACAGCAAAGTTTTCAATACTAAACTATATTTGGCAACAAGTAAAATGTGCTGTCTTCACGTTGGTTTGGACCAACCTAACTTAGTTTTGGACAGCATGGGACGAGTTTATCTTAGTTTATGACTGCATGTGTTGTAATCAAATGTCTGACTAATTGGCTTAAATGAAGTGATTTTAAATGAAGTAAATAAAAATACAAAATAAACTAAATTGACAGATGGATAGAGTGCTGGTACTACTCACCAGTATGCTCAGCTCAAAGACACAGCGATCGGGAATGTAGTTGGAGGCGAGCAGCAGCAGATGGAAGCTTGTCTCGATGACATCGCTGCGCTTGCCGAGCAGCTCGGCGCCGAGCGACGGCTGCGCCTCGTTGAACGTGTGCGTCAGATTGATGAGCACCTTCATCACAGGGATGAGCAGTTCACGCATCGCGACGCCCGGATGCTCTTTGCTGTTGCTCGTCTCCGTCGTTGTCGGATGCAGCACCAACTGCCGATCACAGAGTCGATACAGAAGGCACAGCGTGTCCACCGCCCGCCCCTTGGCAAAGGTGAGCATATACCGCTGATTTGCCTCGTTGTGTTGCGTCACATTCTCGAGGACACGCAAACAACGTGCCACCGTCTGCATATTGTCGAGCAACGCTGGCTGCCAATTGATCAGCGCCATGTCCGTCGCCGAGGCGCCGGATGAGATGATGGGCTGGCAAAAGTCCGATATTGTCTTGATGATGTGCTCCAAGCCGCCGAGTTTGCGCAGATCCTCCTTGAACCACTCGCCAGCACGCTTTGAGGTCAGCGAGAGCAGCGTCTCCATTGCGAGCGTGCCAACCGTAATGGATTCGACATTCAGATGCGTGCCCTTCCCCTGTGCCTTGATCTCCTCGCACAGTTCGCGCACCTTCACCTTGTTGCGTTCGTAGTTGGCGCGATCTGTGGGCGCTGCCACGCCCACGCCCACACCCTCCGCCTCCAGCAGATTGATCATCAGTTCGAGCGAATCGCGATCCAGATCCATGTTGAGGCCCTCCTGCGACAGTATGTACATAATGGCCGAGGTGCACAGGCCCAAGCTCAAATCCTTATTCGCATCCGACAGCGCCTATTGAAGGAGTCAAGAAAGTGTATGTTAGTTAAATGATATGGTAAAGATTATATTTATACTCTTTGTTAAGGAAACTAGGAATTACGTGAACATATGTGCACATGCTGATGATGGCTGTATTTAATCAATTTGTGGGCAGTCGTTTTCTTTATGTTTATACAAGATGTGTAAAGTTTTGCGGTTTGCAGGTCACATCTTTGTGCTATAAGTGGGATGTTGGCTTCTTGGAGTAGATTGTGAGTAGGGGTGAAGCGGCGTGCATCAAGGGCTAGACGGATGCCTGCGTGGAGTTGTTTGTTTAGTGTGCTCTCATGGAAGTGTCCGAAAAGAAGAATTGCGTAGTCTATTAGTTCGGTTATAAAAGGAGATTTTAAGTGATGTTACTGTGAGAATTTGGCTACTGTTGAAACTAATTGTGCAAGTGCAGTTGGGTTTATGGCATTTGGATAGGGATAAAGAAGCCACTGGGTACGATCTCCAGTTCTTGACTGTGTGCAGTATGCAGTCTAGGTTGCAATTTGCGAAATAGATAAGTTGTGTGAAGAATAAGTCGATCTTGACAGATTAACTGATATGGATGATCATCAACGGAGTTAAGTGTTAAGTTTTGAATATATGTATTTATTTTGGGGGTCAGTTCTCCATTGATGACTGATGTGTCTTTGTGAGACTTAGTATTGAGATACGTTTACGTAAAGTACTAGACTTTCTTAAGGCCGAACTATTTTCGATCCCTGACATTTACGAATAGTTCCAGCTTGCAATCCACTTGAGCCACTTACCTTGAAGAACTTGGTGACCACACCGTGAGCACGCACATGCATCCGGAATGCGGGCGTCATGCATTTGGTGGCCAGCTGCAGGGCGGATAGACAGCGAGTGGGCGGCGGATTGTGCGGCTGCAGGGCATCGAGTATGTACTCGACATCGTCGTACATCTCCTGGTACTCGCCAATCTCCTGGATCTGATGCGCCGTCTTCACATTGCGCACCACCGTGTAGTACTCCTTTGTCTTGCGATCCACACGCAACCCGGTGCGCTCTCCAGCTCCACCGACGCCGCCAGCTCCAGTGCCTCCAACGCCAGCAACGCCTCCTCCGCCGCCATCATCCGCGCTGGGCTCCAAGTCCAGGTCAAAGGCGTCCGCGGAGGTGGCCGAGGCCAGCGAGGATTGCCCACTGTGCGCCGGCTTCGTCTTCAGCTTGCCCAACGCTGGACTTTCGCCACGCAACGCGGCACTGCTGCAGGTATTGTTATGATTGGAATTGCTGTCGCCGAAATCGCTGTAGATGGCATCGATGGCGGTGCTCTTGCCGGCGCCCAAGCTGTCCGCCTTGGCGCCGCTGCCCGCCGTCGTTGTGGACGCGGACGCGTTGCTTGCGTCGCTGCCAGTGCCGCCGCCATTCGCCTCGAGTGCCGCATCCCAGCTGTGCTTGTACAGATGCCGCTTGGCCACCGTCGCCTGTTCCGCCTGATCGGATGGCACCAGCGCGCGGCTCTTGAAGATGCTGCCCTTCTTCTTGGAGATCACCAGCTTGACGGCGCCGCGTTGCGACTCCTCGTTGCCAGCGGACGTTGTGGCAGGCAATTCGCTGGCGCTGGCTGCTGCTCCCGCTCCCGCTGCCGCCGCCGCCGCTGCTGCAGCCGCAGCTGCTGCCGCACCAGCTGCACCGCCAGCGACTTGGGTGTCCAGCGTCAGCGTGCGTTTAAACTTGTCCTTGAACTTGAAGTCACGCGGCGGCGGCGAAGACGACGAGCCATCGTGCTGCATCGACGAACCGTTCGAGGTGTTCGACAGCTCATCCATGCCGGGATCCGCGTCCGCCTCCGCCTCCAGCTCGGTGTACGGCACTTTGGCAGGCGGCGGTTGCACGTCCGCCTCCGCATCTAGTTGCGTCGCGTCTTCATCGTGCTGCCCGAGCAACTTCAACTTCAGCTCAGCCTCCGTCGCTTCGCTGTCCTTCGTCGTCGTCGTCGTCGTCGTCGCCTGTTGCAGCACTTGCGTCACCTGCTGATTCTTGCGCTTGCGGCCGTAGCTGCGGGTGGCAGCGCCTCCAGCGCCGTTGTCGGCGGCACGACTGGCTTCCGCCTTGGCTGACAGATTGGCTGCAATTTTGTTGATATTGTTGTTGGTGTTGTTGTTGTTGTTGGTGGTGCTCGCCACATTGTTGTTGTTGGCCCGAGCAGCGGCGCGTCCGCGACGCGGCAACGTCTCCTCGGTTGTCGTTGTGACAGCAACCGTTGCTGCTGCTGCCTCTGCTGCTGGTTTCTCTGGCGACTCATCCACCTCCATTTCCTCTGTCCGCTTGGCGACGCGTCCGCGTGTTGCCCGCTTTATTGTGCTCGTCGTCGTCGTCGTCGTCGTCGTTCCCGTTGCTGTTGCCGTTGTTGTTGTTGTTGTTGTTGTTGTGGGCGATGTCTCTGTCGGCTTGGCCCGCGTCCTCGTTGCACGTTGCTCCACAGCTGGCGGCGCTGCTGCCACTTCCACATTATTGTTGTTATTATTGATGTTGTTCGCCTTGCGCGCTCGTCCGCGCGTGTTGCGCTTCGGCTGCTGCTTGGCGGCTGTCTCCTCGGTGGCAGCGCCATTGAGACGCGGCTCCACATCGCCGCGCAGCACCGCCAGGATGTCCTCCTGTAGCGGCTGCTCCTCGACCACCAGCGAGCTGGCCACCGTCGCATTGTTGCCGTCCATGGTCATCAGCATGGACTCGAGACGCGACTCAATGTCGGAGGGCGGCGCCACCAGCGACGAGTGTTGACTGGTCTCCAGATCGCTGGTGATCACACTGGAGCCCCGGCTGCGTATCACACAGCTGTCCTCCTGCACCGCCTGCGCGAGCAGCTGCGGTGTGCTGTTGCCCTTGGAGGAGATGCTGCCCAGCACCGACGATTGCGAGTCAAAGTCGTGATCGGATCGCGTTGTTGGCGAGATGACCGAGCCGCGTTGTGGCTGCTGCTGGGGCGGATCACTGAGCGCCAGATGCGGCGAGGGCGTCTTGAACTCGGAGCCAACCACCGCCTCGCTGCTTGGCACAGCAGCAGTAGCAACTGTTGCTGTTGCTGTTGCTGTGGCCGCAATTGGAGCTGCAGCTGCAGCTGCAACTTGCTGTTCGACTAGTGAATGCTTTGTGTGCTTGTGCTTTTTGCTTTTGGATTTCTTTTCGCTGCGCGTCTCGTCGCCAGCTGCTGCCGCTTTGGCCGCTGCTGCAGCTGCCGCTTTGGCGATCGCGTTGCGTATCACGTCCGTCTTGATGATCAGCTTCAGTCGCTCCTTGGGCGGCTTGTCCGGTGAGATTTTCACCGTGCAATAGTTGATTTCCGGTGGTTCTTCTTCCTCTTCCTCCTCCTCTTCCTCTTCTTCCTCGTCCTCCTCTTCTTCCGACTGTTTGTTGTTGCCCTGTGACGTCACCTCGTTGCTCGCAGCTGCCGCTGCTGCTGCTGCTGCTGCTGCCACCGCTTGTGGCAAGCTCGTTTCTGGTGGTCGCAGCGGTTTCACGGTAATTTTTGGCACCACAGTGGCATCATCGTCATCGTCCAGTGTCGCCTCGATGCAGCTGCTCTGATATTGTTGCTGCTGGGCAGGCGAACTGTTTGGCGGCTCCTCGCTGTCCGTGCTGACCAGGCGTGAGGTTCCCTGCGAAATGAGACGAATACAAAATATGTACATAAATACGATGCCGTTGTATTGGAAAAATGTTGCAAGTCGCTTGCCGTTTGACGTTTGTGGCTTGACGCTTGTAGTTTTGTCGCTTGTTTTCTCAGCCGCAATTAACACTTGGACAGCAAAAACAACAACAATTACAACTGCTAAACAAACTCGCAGAGCGCGACAACTGCCGTGGAACAGCAACAAACAGCAACTGTGCCGCTCAGCAAAGTGAAAATGAAGAAAAAAAAATAAATAAAAGCAACAACAACAAAAACACACACACACACACACACACACACACACACACACACACACACAAACGCGGCACACAAAGAAGACGCAGAACGAAAGAAAAGAAAGAAGAAAAAACTCCGTTTAATGTAAAAGCGCGCGTAATTTAACACTGCGTCTTCTTGTTATTGTTGTTGTCGCTTTCTCTTTCCCACACAGCACTCGCTAAGAGCGCTAAACCAAAACAGACAGAGACGGCGCGTGCCAGCGAGAGAGCGCCGTGCGTAAGAGCGAGAGGCAAGTCATGGGGTGAGCGTCGCAAAGCGGCTCTCTCGGTGAGCACGTTTCTAACTTCTGCTGCGCGCTCAGCTTATCTTAGCCATCGCACAGTGGGCATAAAGCAGGCGGATTAGATCATAATAAACTATCGCTCAACTATTCTTTCCCACAACTTTAACAATTTGTTAAACATTTTTTTTTGATTCTTTCACAGTAATTTCTAATTTTTCTCACAAGCACTAGACTGCGGGGCTAAATATAAACTGTAACTAGCAAAATCGCTTATTGTGATTCTTACAACATTTTGGATGTTTAAAATATTTAAATAAATAATTAATTTTTTGGACATTATTACTATAGCAAAATATATTTTAAGGTATATACAAAGTTTAACAAGCAAAACTATCGCTAACTACGTGTTTTAAAAAAGTTTAGTTAAATAAACAAAAATCTAATCAATTTCGGTTAAGAATAGAATTGCGAAATAACCTATTAAATTATCCGAAAAAATGACGTATCAACTGAAGTCAAGATTAAATATTGTTTCTGATTTTCCCACATTAATGAATTAGGTTCATCACTGAATACAAATTGTAAATAATAAAATGTTGCCTTTTATAATAAATTATGTTATAAATATCACTTAACTGGTAATCACACTTATTTTATATTAAATACACTGACTCCCTGAACTATTTAAAGCAAAGTCCAAAAGCTAAGAGGCAAGAGGCTGAAATTTTGTTTTTGACGCGGAATACAAATAGTAATTAATACAACTATCGCTTTTTATAATATTATTAATATTCCTATAACAGAGTTATCTATATATTCAAAGTTGTTTGTCCCAACTGGTGTCTTGCTATCAAAGTAGAGACTAAACGGTAGTACTCTCCCTCACTATAATCTTAATATTTTACACTGTGTGATAACTGATTGACTCTCTGAACTATTAAAGCATTCCACAAGTTCCTCGGCATTATTTTGTTAAACTAAAAATATTCCCCATGTTTGCAGTTCCTTTTGAACACTGAAAATATCGAAACTTCGCCATAACTGAAGACCAAGACTCACTTTGGAAATGCGCAGAACAATTGGCGGATGTTCGGGTGTGCGCGAGGCACTCGACGAGGCGGACGCAGACGGCGGCGCATTGCCGGTGGATGCTGCACCCACAGCGGGTGCCGTGGCGGTCCCTAATCCAGTTGCAGCTGCCGCGGCACTGGGAGCCGTTGTCGGTGGTGGAAGCGCTGGACTGCTGGCATCGGCGGCGGGAGAGGGTGAGGCGGGATCTGTGGCGCCGCTGCCGTCGGCGGCACGTTGCTTGGGAATGATCAGATCCTTGCTGGACGATCGATAGCTTTCGTCCTCGTCCACCTCGCAATAGTTGACGGCTTTGCGGGCGCGTCCCAATATGCGTGATGGCGGCGCCTCCGGCTTCAGTTTCTTCTCCTCCTTCGCCTTCTTCAACTTTTTGCCGGGCTTCGGTTCGTCGCCGGGCAAATCCAAGGAATCCGCTGCATCCAATCCCAAGCTATCGCCCAACGTGCGATCGACGGCACTTAACGCACCTGGCGTTGCAGCTGCTGCAGCCGCCGATGCCGCCGCCGCTGCCTTCTTCTTGGGCGATTTGCGTTTCCGCTCTGCGGAGTTGCTGCCCTTCGCCAGCTTGAGCTTGAGGGGCGGCTCCTGATGCCGTGTCGGCGTCATTGGCGTCATCGGTTCGCCGCGCATCGGCGACGTGCCGCCCACGCAATGCGGCAACTGTTGTATGATCTGGGCAATCACCTCCGGTGGCGCCGCGTTGCGCGACTTGAAGAACTTCTTGGGCTTCGGCGGCTCCGGCACCGACACCGACATATCGTTGGGATCGTGGTCGTGCGTCGACGCTGGACTCTGGGCGGGACTGGCGGCCGCTGCCGCCGCTGTGGCAGCCGCAATGGCGGCCGAAGACAATGTGTATGTGCGTGTGGAGGTGAAACCCATTTTGCCCCATTTGCCCACAGTGCCGACGGAGCGTGCCACAGTGGGGCGATTTGTGTTCTCCTTCTCCTTGCACAGCGAGTCCAAGGGGACGACGATGTTCTTGCCCCAGCGCGACATCTTGATGCGACGCCTAGAGTGCTTCTTGTTTGTTTTTGTTTACTTCGCAGCCACAATTACACTGCACTGCAAGAGAGAGAGAGAGAGAGTGGGAGAGAATTAGCACACATGTTAAATGCAGTTATTAATCGCGGATTGTGGTTTTTACTCCTTTCGGGCGAAGAAGAAAAAAGAAAAACAACTCAAGAAGGCAACAACAACAAAGCACAACAAACGAGCTGCCATAACGGCTGCATGCGTGCGAGCGAGCACACAATAGGTCGCGTTGCGTTTCACGCACAGAACGCAAACGATTTACTATTTTGCTTCTTTTTCTACTGCATTATTTTGATTTAGTGTTTAGTAATAACAAATCATATGCAAAATATAATTATTTGCAGTTATGCATTTGTCATATTTAATGCTCACCTGTAACAAAACATTTGAGTTGAGGATGATGTTGATTCTGGTTTGTTGTTGTTGTGCTCCGTTTATTGCGTGAATGCATGTGCATATGTATGCGTGTGTGTTTGTGTGTGCGTGTGTATGCACACATGCATACATATGTGTGTGTGTGTGTGTGTTGGTCAAATCTCTGTTGCTGCTGCTCTGTATGTATGCGTGCGAGCAGGAATGCAATAAAACAGAAACAGACAGCAACGTCGTCGTCGTCGTCCGTTTGCTTATTGGCGCAATTTTGTGTTACACGCGCGAATTCTTTGCTACCTTTTGGGCTCTTTTCTTGTTGTCGTTGTTATTATGGTTGTTCCTAATATTAATTAACTAACACACTAGCGTAACTGGTTGTTGCTGCTCGCCGTTTGTGCATTTTGTTTGTATCAACTGCATGTTTTTTGTTGCACACATTTTCCACCACTTTTAACGCAGCAGCAGCAGCAGCAGAAAATCGCAAACGAATCAGGTACAACAACAGCTACAAATTATATACATACAAAACGGTTTGTGTGTGCGAAAGGTGCAATTTATGTGCATTGCGAACACAAGTTCATAAATACGCTCATAATACACATTTGCCGTATGCAAATCCAATTCAATCGGTTCAAAACACACACAAAAATATTAAATTTTTCTTCGCAACTACGATTTAGAGTGACCGAATTTTGTTTGCGTTGTTCAGCCTGTCAGCAGTGTGACCTCCGCTGCACTCCGAAATTCACTAGTTTATTTTTCTTTCGCAAAATATACTGCTTTTGCAAGGCGCAATATTTTGAATTTCTTTTTATTTTATCAGAGCAATTTTTTGAAAAAATTGTTCATCTTTCAATGTGTTACTTCAAATTAATTTGTTTTGCGTTGCAAATATACAAATTAACATAAAATGTTGGAATTGCTGCACAATATATACTTTATCCAAGATTCTGGTATATTCATACCAAAAAAATATACCAGAAATGGTCATATTGCAGACGGTCAGTGTTGCTTTTATTCTTGCGCTGCTCAACTTGCGTTCTTAACGTAGCGCATTTTGCGCTACGTGACGCAGAACGTACAGCTAACGTAACGCATTAATTCAAACTAATTGTTGGCGCCATCAAATAAATTACAAAATTCTTTTTGGTTTTTAAATTAATCAATTTCAAGTTTATTGATAACTTTGAAAGTATTTTCCGTATCTCGCTGTTCATTCACAATATACGCCAGCGGATCATCCTTACTGGACTCCATCAGATGCTCGCAAGATGTTTGATTTATGGGAAACATGAATGATAAATCAATATCGTACCGCGGCAATTTCTCTCTATAAATATTTACGATTATTAGTACATCGAACATCACGCCAAGCAATTGCCATAAATTACTTCAAAAAGGTTACCACATTGGCGCCCAGCGTCGCTTCCCGTGAGAGCAGCAAAGCGGATAAATAACGCGGATGCTTTTTCTTCTCCGCACAATGCATGATTAGACCCCAATTTTGATAGTCCGTATCCAGCACATAGGTATTGTAAATGCCCTCATCTGCAACATGAACAGTATATAATACAAAATGCTCGCATATCTCGTTGTCACTTCAAATACATATGTCTTCGGTGTGCATCCAGTGACCCGGTGTGCCAAAGTCCGGTATTAACCACGTTATGTTGCCCTGCAGCTTTTCGCGCAACGGATCCTCTGCGAAAATGTAGCTGAAATTCATCGTAATCTGCAATCGATCACACCGATATAATTATTTAGCTTTTCGAGCAGTTTAGTGAAGGTGGAGAAACAATTATTCATGGGATTTCAAACATTGAAGATTTTGAAAATAATTAAAAATGTACATTCCGATAAATTCTAGATTTTTGCATAAACGGGAACATGACCATTTTGGAAATTTAACAAAATCCCTGTGGAACCCTCATACGTGTGGAAATTTAAGAAAATTTGTGTGTGTCTGATAAAGAAATCAATTGTTTTACAATTGTCTAGTTTGTCGTTGACGAACAGACGTGGCTAAATCGCCTAGGCTGATTCAGAATATATATTTTATGCAAGCCCAAAAATATTAAAAACTTAGTAAGACTAAAACCTAAATTAAAAATAATAGAGTAGCCCAAACAAACAAATCCTGAAGGCCTTTGTTGCGCTGGCTGTTTTATTGTACTATAGAAATTAGTTCTAAGCAGCAATTAAATAAATAAAAAAATAAATAAATAATATAATATTTTCTGCTGTTGGGATGTCTACTTCAGTCTGTTTCGACAAACCTAATAGACTTTACTTTAAGCGTCTATTAAGTGGAGTCTATTCAGTTTTCCTACCTCGTCTACTTTGTAGACCCTAAATAATGAAGTAAATTTAATATTGCCTAAAAGTATCTATATTAACGTTACTCACATGCTGATCCTCGCTGGAGAAGGCAAAGTTGCTGCGCATGCAAGCGTATTCGGGGAGCTCCTCGGTGGATGCGTAATATTCGACCACGTGCCAGTTGCCCATCATCAGCTCCAGATCGAAGTTGCGAATGGCGCGCACCTGATTTGTATTATTGTGTATTTCGGGGAATAATGCAATTGTGTTAGAAAGTTGACATGAGCATAAACACACACACATAGACACGGATGCGTGCTAAACGAAATTAAACCACACACAGAGACACACAGACACACAGAAGTTGATGTGGAGCCTCGTTGCGTGTGTCACTTTGTGCATTTGTTCAATTTGTTTGTGAGTTTTTTACAGTTGACCACTGTCGACGCTGAGACGGCGTCGCTGCTGCGCTGTCAGCATTCTGTGTTAGAAAGTGTGATTGATTTTGGCATCGTTGGCCACCAGACGTTCTGAATGTGCGCCTGAGAGTGACTCGCATATTGATGAGATCACAGGTACACACATTTTTGTGGGTTCCAGTTACAATTGAAACCGAAAATTTGAAATGGAATTGGTTCACGATCTATGTGGGAAGCTCTCTCAGAGCACGTGACGATCAACACAAGACAACACAAGAGCGAATCAGCTTCGAGCTGAGCCCATTATCAAGGTTGTCCCAGCATTTTTATTTGCATTTGTGCCAAATTCAATCTGCAAGGTGCTTTTTACGAGTACCATAAATGTACTTTAAATCTGTTCTTCATTACATTTTTTAAACATCTAAAATGTTGTTGTATTTTAAATTTTTTTTGTCAGAAATAGTATTTGCAAGTTGCTTTTAAAGTGTACCATAATTGTACATTAAGACTTCTTCCTATTTACATTACTTTCTTTTGTATACAATTTAATTCTTGGCGTATATAAGAATTGTACACATTTATCATGAATGGTACATTTTAGCAATGTACTTTAAAAGTGTACAACAAATGTACATTTAATCTTCTTCCAAAATACATTAATTAGATTTGAATAAATTTGAATTCTTAATGTATATTAAAATTGTACAGTTTTAGCGAACAATAATTATACGCATTTAAAAAGTGAGAGTACTTTAAATATTTTCTTTCTATTTCTTTTAATTACATTTGTCCAAATTTTAATTCATGGTGTACATTAAAAATTTGGTACATTTTATTTAAGGTACTTTTAAAGTGTGATATTAGTCATATTTGTACCATTTAAGCATGTAAATTGAAAATTGTACACTTTAACAGAAAATGGTACATTTTTAAAAAAGTACTATTACATGTACCATAAATGTTTTCAAAGTATTTTCTATCGAATTCCATGAACAACATTTGTCCCAAATTTAACCCTTAGGTACTTTTTTGCAAGGTAATTTTCAATGTGTACCATAAGTATTAAATATTTTCATACCAAGCAAACAATTTACAATTTACAGACGACTTTTTAAATGCCAAACTTTTCTACAAATGAGTGAAAATTTGTATTCTATAGTTTTAGTTTCAAAATAATTATAAAATTAAATTTAAAAAAAAAAATTTTAAACAATTTCAAAGTAGTTACGAGTTTTAAAGGAGGGATTTTCAATTGCAATTATTCAAATCATCCAATTAGCTTGCAGTTGGAAATTTTCGGTTTCTTCGAAGTATTAGACACTTTCAGATTAATTCAAAGCATTTTATGTTGGAACTTGAGATCGGCAGTTTTAAGTGCAATACTCATTTTGGTGATACATTCAATACGTTATCAATGTGTGTCGCAATCCATAAAAATTATGTGCAATTTAATTGGAATTTCCACAAACAATTTATGCTGATATCGGGCTGGAGAAAACTTGCATCGCTTCGATCACATTTGGCTGAACTTACATTGGGACACTTCCGGCGCAGATCCGTGCGACGTTTGCTGTTGGCCGTGTAGCTGTTGTACTTCATCCAAGCATCCGCCAGATGCGGCAGCAGCGCAAACAGCAACAATGCCGCCCAATGCCACAGCGAATGCATCGCCACAGATGCAGATACAGATGCAGATAAAGATACAGATACTACGGATAGGAATAAGGATTAGGAATGTGCGGTTTATCCGTGAATTGGGAGCGCGCTCGTCTCGCGGCTGCCTTCCTACTGACTGTGCCCCATTCAGCTGCTCGAGCGGATGCCCCAAGCAGCAGTTCGACTCTTGGCGGATAAGGCGCCATATACTAAGTACATTGATACACATACATTTAAGTACATATATTTATTACACAGAATGTGCATAGATGTATGTTTCATTGAAGCGTTGTGCGTTGTTGTCGCTCTGCTGCTGCTGCTGCTGTCGCTTATTCATTATCGTAGCTGAAAATAAAACGCACACTCGATCGCTGGCGATGAGCACGCAGCCGTTTTATAGCCAGATTCAAATGCGCAATTTCAGCAGCTATCTCACACACACCATTTATCGCTAGTTTTCATTTCGAGTGTAGCTATAATAGAGTAATTTATTCAAACTTGAAAAAACAATTTAATTTTAATTTTAAGAATTGAAAATAGTAGCAAAAAATGGCAATTTAATTATTATTTCCCCATATTCTTCGAATAACTCCTATTTTGTAATCAAAATTAAAATCGTTGCTGTCCCTGGTTTATTTTGCAAGCTTACTATACTTAATCTAATATTTGAAGTATTATCAAATAAATGTTTTTATATTAAATAATATATTAATAATTTTCATTTATAGCTAAATTATTATATAAGTTTAAGTTCAGTTTTAATTCTATATATTGTATATATTGTTTTTCATTGATTAAATGTTTTTTTTAATTCAAAATTATATTTTTATTTAAATTTTGATTAAGTCTTCTTTATTAATTTTTTTAACAAAATAATTTTAATTTAAGGTTTAAATTATAGATTTGGAAAATATTGTTTTTCATTTATAAAATGTTTTTTTATTTAAAGTTATATTTTTATTCGCATTTTGGTTACATTTTGTTGTACTATTTTTGTTTAGCAACATCATTTTATTTTAAGGCTTAAAGTTTAAATTGTATGTTTAGATTATATTGTTTTTCATTGAATAAATGTTTTTTACTTAAAGTTATTTTTTTATGCAGGATCAAGTACAGTACAGTACAGTTCTAATTGTGGAATATTTATTTTATTTAAAAAATGTATTATTATATTTGTATATTCAGTTAGTTATATGAATTATATATTATTTGTAGGAGAGTAGAGTAAAATTTTAAAACTACGAAATGAAATGTAGCTGGTTTCAAGCTAAGGAAGTATCTCAACTATAAGGCTGTCTGCGGATCTAGTAGAACATTTGCGAATCAGTTGTGCACAGTGGCCACTGAGCGTGTGTTTGTCACAACAGATGCGTCATATCGATGCTGGAATGCGAGCAAGCGTCCAGTGGATGAAACAAATAATCCTTATCAGCCACCCACATATAGTACACACAACGACATCGACAAATGCCACAAATGTGTGTGTGACGTGGACCACTGTGCAGCGATACGAGACGGTGACAAGTTGTATTTTTGGATTCATTTGGCGATGGAGATGGAGATGGAGTTGAGTTTTGTAGCAACTTGCGTTTGCAGCACTTTTCAATTTGGTCGGTTTTCACTTGACGCTGCCCGCCAGAGCGGGGCGCATTGATCTCTCAGTCCGGTTCGGTGCGATGCGATGCGATGCGAAGAGATCCCTTTATGGTTCCCAGGCCCCCAACCCCAAGCGGCATCCAAGCCCTGCCTGGCAGAGCAGCCCGAAGGCGCCCAACGCATATAACTTTCTCGTGGCAACAACAAGGCGAGGGACGATGATGTGTTGATAAAGATGAAATTTGTATCCAGCGACAGACAGAGAGAGACAGACAGAGAAAGAGAGAGAGAGAGAGAGAGACAACAAAAATAAAGGTATGCAGCAAACAGGAAACACAAATTTATTCTTTACGATCGCGAGAACAGCCTGGCCTGGACACTTTCTCTTTATTGCGAAACTCGTTGGGCGGCATTTTCACGCAGCCATCGCCAGCAACGCGGCAGCGACAGCGACGCCGACAGCGACGGCGACGGCGACGGCGACGACGACATCCTCAGGTGGCGTTCGCATTGCGCATACGTCACGTAACGTAAGCGGTGAGGCAGTCGCTAACGTTAACGTAACGCGTGCTGTGCGCTGTTCACTTTCCTTCTTCCGCCTTTGCCGTTTGCCTCTCTGTCTGGTTTGGTCAGTCAGTTGGTCAATCAGTTGGTCAGTCAGTCAGTCAGTCAGTCAGTCAGTCAGTCAGTCAGTCAGTCAGTCAGTCAGTCAGTCTGTCAGTTGGCCAGCCCAAAAACGGTGCAAACTTTCGTCGTGCTGGCGCTGCGACAACAACAACATCAGCTTGGCCATGGCCATGGCCAGTTCCGGCTTTAGCGGTCATCTCCGCCATAAAACGTTGCAGACGCCGATGCAGACGCTGCCAACAGCAGCCGCAGCCGCCGCAGCTGCGGCAGCAGAGAGGCACCGAGACCGAGAGATGGACATCTCTCTCATCCAGGCGCGACGCACTTAAACGAAAAGCCGCTTTTTACGATGTGCGCCTAAAAAACAAAAAAAAAAAAAAAGAAGCGTACAAGCAGCAAAAATGAAAGAAAGAAAAGAAATGAGCGGCCAGTGCAAAAAAGGCGAGAAAACGACCAACGAGAAATGTCTCCTGATTTCGCACACACACACACACACACACGCATATATATATATATATATGTTGCATATATACTTGTTTCTGCACAGCGGACCAAGAAACAAAATCTCAACCGATAGTCGGCAATACTTTCAATGGTAAGGTAATTTCGACTCTTTGTACATACCTTTCAAATAGTTATACATTAAATATTTTTCTTTTAAAAGCATCGCTAGAAATATTCAAAAATTCGAATTAATTATTTCATATTTATTTTTAAAAACTATTACTGGAAATATTAATTTCGACTGCTTGTAAAATATTCAAATATTTACACCAGTAATATTACGTTCGACTGCCTATATGCCTATGACTATATTTATATTTGAAAACTATTACAAAAAGTATGCATTTCGACATAATTATTACATATTTAGTTTTAAAAAGTATTACAAGAAATATTTAATATTTATATATGAAAATTATTACCAGAATTTCCACTGTTTGTAAACACATTTCAAATATTTATATTTTAAAAATATCACCAAAAATATTAAATTCAACTACTTGTAAATACATTTTAAATATTTATATATATTTTTAATTATTGTATTTTAAAAGTATCACCAGAAATATTAATTTCGACTGTTTGTATTTATATATTTAATATTGCTTTTTTAAAACATTCGACTCCCTGTAAACACATTTTAAATATTTATATTTATGTTATATAGTATCAACAAAAATATTACTTTCGACTTTTTGCAAATACATTACAAAAAGTAATATATTTTATAATTATATTTTAAAAAATCTCCATTTTCAACATTTTTATATTTAATTTATTTGCAGTCTATATGTATTTTTAAACATTGTATATTACAAGTATCATCAGAAATATTAATTTCGACTCCTTGACAATGGGCTGTAACGGTATTGCAAAAAGTGTAAATTCCTGCTCGCTGTGCAATATCGAAAAACGAGCACTAAACTTGCCATCAATTCGCCAACTAGTTTATTGTGAGCTATATTTGGCTAACTATCGTGTATGCTATCGTGTACGCATTGTTGGTTCACTGGGTATCCGTGTTAACAGATGCACCGTCTTGGGAGATGAATGAAAACGACGGGCAATTGAAGAATGCGCCAAGGGCGTAGACCAAACCAGCAGAGTTGCTAACTAACCCATATTCCACATTCGAGCCCCTCGTTACAGCTGGGCGCGTCTCGTGACACGAGCACGCACGAGTCCGGTTGCAACTTGCAACCTGCAACTGTTTGGCAAACGACCCAATATAACGCAACTGTCCGCTCGGCACTCTGCTCTGAAGCATCGTAGGTAGAAGATAGAGTAATAAACATCATTGTTGGAGCCAGAGTAATGCACAAGAGTAATAGTAGTATATAAAATAAAATAAACAACAGAAGTAAAAAAAAAATAAATAAATAATTGTGCACCCACTTTTTACAACAAAAATTGTGCAATTAAAAAAATATATTGGGGGTTCTTATTTATTTTAAACAGTAACCATCGACAATCGCAACGATCGTAATATATTTTTGATGAGCCGATAAATGTTGTGTTTAACTGAATCTTTTGTTAAAAGGAGAATCGTTCGAGAACTGAATAAATCTATTTCAAAATATTTGTTATTTTTTATTTTATTTATTTAAAATTTATATTTCATTTCGAGAACAGTATAAATCGTTCTATTTTAGAAATATTTGTTAATATTTATTTTTCATTAAAGCAAATGTTACAGACATTTTTTAAACATAGTTTAGCATAGAACTTTTAAACTGAAATTTTTGGGGTATATACTATATATTTGTATTTATTTATTATTTACAAAAAAATAGTGGGAAACAAAACTTAATTTAAATAAATAAGTAAATAAATAATAAATGCAATTAGTATGTTCTATTTTTATAGAAGAAAGCCATACATTTAGTTTCCTTCTATGACAGATCTAATTGTTATTAGCAAATGACAATACTTGTTAACAAGTAAATATGACAAATGAAAAATAGAATGTCAAATTTATTTTGGCAATTAAGTACTGCAATTTAATCTATATTTTAATTGTTAAGCTAACCACATTTGTGAAGACAATCTTGATAGCAATTAAAAGTGCATTACATTAAATTATGGAGTCTGCTCTTCAGTCGAGTTGCAATTAAGTGTTGAGCATTTAAAGTGCTGCTAGACCACTGTGCAGTGGAGAAGATGATAACCACTGTGCAGAGTTGTGTGCACCGATTTCTCAATGAACACCATGAGCCAAAAGAGTTTGCCATTAAAGTTTTGGACATGCCAAGACTGCAATGACAACAGCAATCACTCGGACAACAACAGCAACAGCAACAGCAACAACTGCAACTGCAACAACAACAGCAACAAACTCGAGACCTGCAGACATAAAAGAGAAAAAGTCGTGCGTATTCGTAGAATAAGTAAATGATTATGATGCTGATGCTGATGATCATTGCTGATGTTGAGATGCTACACTTGAATGCTTGAAATGCGCCACGCCCAGCAGCAACAACAACAGCAACAACGGCAACAACAACAGCAACAGGTGGCAGCGACTCGCCCGGAATGTCAAACGTTTATTTGTCGGTAATTAAATTTGAAAATGATTTAAATTTCACCAGCGAATTTTTGGAATTGGACTTAACACTTTCTTCTCTCGATCCACAACAGATCCCCAGATACCTCGCTCTCGCTCTCGCTCTCGCTCCAACGCTTTTCAGGTGGGGCCACCCGCAAGCGCAATGTTGCATGCCCCGCAACTGCCGCTGGCCACTGAGCATGCCCCAATGCTCGATACTGAATACTGAATACTCAATGGTCAATAGTGAATACCCAATAGCCATACCCGGACTCAGCCCCAAGAGCAATCCGAAAGATCAATTCGTCTGATTGGAGATTTGTTTTCTATTTGCAATTGATTGATGTTTGGCTGGCAGGCGGCAAATGTAAAGCCAAAAGTCGCAGTCGCGACTGGACATCGTTCACTGTGCACCACCGCACCACCGCACCACCGCACCACATTGATCATCATCATCATTTTTGACCGCCATCGGCGCTTGTACAAGTATTTGTTACCTGCCACACAGTGTCTGCGTGTCTGTGTGTGTTTGAGTGCTTGCGAATAGACTCATGAGTTGGGCTTTGCCTGCAGACGCTATTCAAATTGTTTCTTCAATAATCATAATTGTGCCGCTCATTCATTTCTTTTCAATTTCCATGTCGACGCTGCCAAATATTCCGAGTTTTTGCACTGACTTCGCTTCGCACAGCTTTTTGAAAGCCTTTCTAGCCAATTTTTGGAAATTGATGCCTCAATTGAAGGAGACTGATGAATTTATTACACTTACGAATTGCCTGCACTGATTTTGTTTAAACATATGTATATTGTTTAAGTTTATAAAGTATTTTCAATTCTACATTATTCTATATTCTCCGAGTGCGAGGAATTGTTCTTTTTTACATACAATTTATTATATATTTATTTTAATTTAATTATTAGAGTGAAAGTTCTTCAAATTAAATAGTTATAATAAAATATTGTATATTTTATAACGTCATATATTTTAATCATAATATAAAGAGAAATTTAAATTTAATTTATTTTATCATTTATTATATCATTTAAAAAGAAAAGAGAATTTGCATAATATGAGATTGAATATATTTTGAAATTTAAATGCCTATACATTTACATTATTTGTAAAAAAATAAAATTTTATTGATTTTCAAAAATATCTTTTTTGCAGTGAATCGTTGCAGTTTGTTCAAGTATCTCACAGATTCGAATCAATCAGTTGCTAAAGTGTCCGCTGACTATGGAGGAGAGAGTGTTGGTCGCATCTGCTTATAGCAAGTGTTACTTTGACTATCATCTGTTAGAAACAGGCGAGTGTCAGCTAGGAAAATGTGATTGATTGACTGTTGAGGGTTTTTCCTACCAAACAACGAATATATCATGAGTTAAGTTGTGTGTTGAATCCGCATGTTCATGCACTTGCACACGCTTTGTTGCACTTATTGTTGGTCCGAGTCGGGCTGAGTTGCAACTAAATTATGCGCAGACACTGACATTTGTCGGTCTGTTCGTGCCCTACCTGTTGCAGCATTCATCTTTTGCTTGCCACAACGTGCAGCACGAGTCAATTTCATTTGTTTACGCATGCGTGGCACATTTCAGCTTGAATATTTCACATTTATTGACGGCTCGTCAATGACACTCTGTCTCAGTCGGGCTTAGAGTCAAACTCTCGGATTGGATGTTGGGCGGTGGCTGAAGCTGTGGCTCCGATTGTGGCTGACACTGAGATTGGGGTTGGGCCTGGAGCTGTGTCGGAGTCTGGGACGTTTGCAGCGTTTCAAATAATTCACTTCGTGATGCTATTTGCTGATCTACGAGTTTTGTTTTCATTTCGAAAGTGCGTATTATTATTCTTTCGTTTTGTTTTCTTTTTGTTCAAACACCATTTTTACGTGTTACAAGTAAAGGCGAAATTTGTGGACGGTAGCACAAAAAGGCCTGGAAAGTTTAACAAGGTCTTGTAAAAACTACGAAACGGATTTCGCTTTCGATTTAATTCTAAGCTGAAGAGAAAACTACTTTTCAAAACTACATTCCATTTAACGGATAAACATTTCGTATACTGCATATACAAATCATAATAATAATTGTCGTTTATAAATTGCATTAAATAATTTAAAATTAATCCCAATTAATGTCAATATTTTTTTGTATCGCATCAAATGTAAATCAATATCAATAAAAATTTGGTTGACTTCATTCCTTAACTCTGACAAAATGCGAGCTGAAAATGGTTAACTAAAATCTCATATTTGGTCGAAAAAGATAATATATAAGTATAAGTATAAGTATAAGTATAAGTGTGTCTACATATAATTAATGTGTGTAATTATAATTATGAGCACAAGTGTGAAAATCAGTTTCTCCGCTGAAGTGCGAGTATAAGTGTGCGTATAAGTGTGCGTATAAGTGTGCGTATAAGTGCGGAGATAAGTGAGAGTATAAGTGCGAGTTAAAGTGCGCGTGAACGTGAGAATATAAGTGCGAGTATAAGTGTGTGTGCCGCTTGGTAAATAAACCGCAACATGAACAATATAACAATAGTCATAATTGATGAGTGGACTTCCCCTTTTTCCCCTCCAACCGTCTATCTATAGTATCTCTTTGGTTTCTCGCAGCGGCGACAGAAGAATCTTTTGGACAGCTGCTAATTGACTTTCAGTGTTTGGGGCAGAGTTTTCGGTTGTTGCTGGCGCTGCTGAGAAAGTGAAATTGATCGCGAGGCAAGTGGCACTTGATTCGCTTTTCGTGATTTATGGGACCCCAACAGATTTGCACATTCCGCATTCCAATCCACAGGGATTCTAAGGAGTTGTCACAGCCGCAAAAGCTGAGCAGCAACAGCAGCAACAGCAGCAACAGACGTTGAGGTCGCTGCCGCTTTCTAAGCCGCATCTTAGCGAGTGATGCGATGATGCGATGCGGCTGCTGGGATGAGTTGCATGAGTTTGCAGCTTCAGCTTTTACCACGCATGCCCCGGCGACAGTTAAAAGCGAAACGAAACGAGCGAATATCAACGGCAGCAACAGCAGCAGCAATAACAATGGTGGCATCTCTCGGCTTTAACCCAATTCTTTGGCTGCATTTCCGCCGCATTGCCACTGAACTTCTCCAAAGGGCCAAACGCCGACTCCCAACCGAGCGACTCCCCAAGCGACAACAGTCAAAAAAAAAGAAAAAAAAAAGTGTCTTCTCATTGCTTAATGGCAGACGTTGCTACTGTTTCTTTGTTGCCTCTCTCACTGTTGTTGTTTCTTGTTTGTGGCGTTTTCACTTTGGTTGCAGTTGCAGTTGGCGTTGGAGTCGGAGCTGCCAATGCCATTGCCACTGCCATTGCCATTGCCACCTTGTAACCCAACAATAATGGACACATGCGAGCGATTGCAGGCAGCGCAAAGGTTATTGCAACAACAACATGCACAGCAGCAACATCGACAACATCTGAGACAACAACAACTTGGGCAACGTCAAGCTGAATGCGGCAGATGACAAACGACAAGCCACTCGATGATGGAGTGTCAATGCAATGAAAACTAAACTAATAAATTGTGAGAGCGACCCAAATAGCTGGCTAGAAACTGGCGTGCAAAGAGGATTTACTGGGCGATGATGATCACGATGGCTCGCTTGACTCCGACTTTAGCTCTATGTCTGCTCTGTCTCTATGTGTGTGTGTGTGTGTGTGACTTTAGATGTGTATATATTGAGGGCGTGGTCGAGGGCGTTGCAAACTGTGGGAGCCAAAAAAAAAAGGCATTGGTCGCATCTCAATCGGATTCCGACTTCGACTTCGACTTCGACTTTAGCTCTATGCAAATGAAGTCATCAACTGACCAAACGCATAAAAATCATTTTCGGACTCCAACGCAAAACAACCAGAACTGGATCGTCATCTGAATCACAAATGAAGTTGCTGAACACTCATATTTATTACTATTTATTTATTTACATACTTCTGTTTCTGTTGCTCTCGCTGCTGATTGTGACGGATTATAGAACTTTTATGAACAGTTCATATATGAATTTACTTACTTTTTTAAATATACTTTTTCTTATAATTTTCAGTTTCTCTTTTATTTTTTAATTTGTTTTTTTTTTTCTGAATTGTGGTACATTGATAACAATTGAATTTTTAATTTGTACTAAATCTTAATTTATAAAGTATTGTTGTTCATTCATTTATTTATTTTGTTTATATGTTGTTGCCAACGAAAATATTGTATGGCATTTTTTATATCTACAAATAGTATTGTTAAATATTTATTGCCGAATATCAATTCTTTATTGAATTTTTTTATAAACAAATATTATTGTCAAATATATTAATTTTACTATTTTTAAAAAATGACTAAATGCAAATAAATGATCTATTTCCATATATGCAACATAAAAATAATCGAAAAAGGCAAAATTAGAATAAAATTTCATAAATATATTTAAAATGTATTATATATTTTTTTTTTGAATATGCACACATATAAATATAAAATCAAAATTGCCTTAGCTTTTCACAAATGCAAAATTAAATGTTGTTATTAAATGGATTATCATAATGTGATAAAGTGCAAGCTTAATTTAATATCAAATAAGCAATCGATTATCTTTGATTACGGGAAGTAAAGCAGAAGAGGCGTATACATAATTTTTAGTTGGTGTTTATTTTTATTGGTAAATTGAAATTTAAATTTACTTTAAATATTAACATACATATTTTGAACTGAGCTTATCCAACTTATAAAGTATGGGAAGCTAGAAAATGTTTATATTTTATTAGAGAGAGAATCTTTCAGGCTTACTTTCAGCAGCAAGATGCGTATTTGTGGTACGAATGCAATGGATATTACAATGTATACTTCCTGCTTGAGTGCCGCAAGAAAATAACCGTGTTTAATTAACCCGACTGCTCTCAGCTCAGCTCAACTCAACTCAACTCAACTGAGATCGGGCCGGCCGGCAGATGAAAGATGATGGAGTTGATGACAATCGGGAGAGACCTTCGCTTGGGGCAGCGCAGCACCAAATTTGGTGCGACTCGCACCGACCAACTGGCCAACTGTCCCAAGAACTCCCCTTTCCCCCTTTCCCCCTCGCACTCGTTGTTGCTGTCTCTGTTCGTCTTGTGCAGCGTGCATGTGTGTGAAATTGAAGCGCAATTCGAGTCTGCGGCCGGTGAAAGTAACAAGATACTTTTAATAAGACATCTGAGCGGCGAGGAGGAGCAGCAGAGAGAGGGAGGTGGGCAGCGTTTACTTAAGATGCGCGCGGCGTGCGCCCAGCTATTAGCAGCCCTTGCCCCTTGCCCCTTGGTCTGCGGCAAGTTGGCTTTGATATCGGAGATTTGGGAAGTGGAAACTGCGACTAGCCAAGTAGTCGTTGGATGAGCAATGAGCATGCAAAGCAGATCAGCCAACGGGCAGACTTTGTGGCGCGTCTCATCCGCGTGTTACTTAATGTGTGCAGCGATAGACAACGACAACGACAGCAACAACGACAGCAACAACGACAGCAACAACGACAGACGACAGCTTGTGGCTCGTGCAAATGGCCAATTTTAGGCGGAACCAAGTCGATTGGCGAGCGGCTCTGCTCGAGAGATGCGATGAAATTACTCCAATTTCGAGACAAGTCATTTTGGTCATATTTAGCAAACAGGAATCGAGGCACTGCTCCTAAATCTGCCAGCGGCCAACTGCCAACTGGACTTGAAATGGCGATGAAATCGCTGCTCGCCCATGCACAGTGGTGCCACAACTCTGAACACTCGATCAATTTGTGCAGGTGGCACAACAAAGACTGGCTAACCATTTAGTTTAATTGCCTGCTAATAAACAGCATTTCATTGCTGCGTATACGCAATATTATTATTACTATTCATATAGTATATATATACATATATAGTATTCACTATTGCTTTCAAAAATTGTACCAAACATTGGCTTTGTCAGAAAATTATAAATAATTTTAATAACAAATATTAAAAAGTACAAATTAATGAAATGGAAATGACAACATAAAAATTCAGAATTTCAGGCTATACAAATTTCTTACACAAAGTATAAATGCAATTGTAATTGAATATATAACAAATTAAAAGCAAAGTGAAATAAATTAAATAATTGATTCAAGCAGGAAACTTCAAATAAATTATAAATTTTAAAAAATAATTATAATTAGCAAACTATTTAATATTCTATATCGCGAAAGTTTTACACGACTTTTAAATGAATAACTTTAGTAATATAGAAATCATAATAAATAGTGCATTGAAATTAATTACAAGCAAAATATTTACAAAAATGATGACCAACAAAATATATTACTAAAATAATTAAAAATGAGTTAGAAATAAATTAATTAACATAGCAAACATTTTCGCAAACTATTATAATTTAATATTCGATTTCGCGAAAGTTTTACACGACTTTTAAATGAATAACTTTAGTAATATAGAAATCATAACAAATAGTGCATTGAAATTAATTACAAGCAAATTATTTACAAAAATGATGACCAACAAAATATATTACTAAAAAAATGAGTTAGAAATAAATTAATTTACATAGCAAACATTTCCGCGAAAGTTTCAAAAGACTTTTGAGATGAAAGTGATATTAAAATGTTGTAATAAAAATATAATATCTAATATGGAATTGCAAGTAAAATAAAGTATAAAAATGAATTGAAAATTAATGACGATTAATTGGATGAAATACACTTCCGCGAAAGTTTCGTAAGACTGCTAATCGATGGGCAGTGTGCAGCAACGCAATCAGAGCAAGTGCAGCAAAACCGCAGAGGCAAATGAAGTGGCAGTTGCAAGCGGAGCGAGGGGCAGCGACTGTGGCAGCGACTGTGGCAGCAACTGCGGCAGCAGGGAATGTATAGCAGCGTCATCGCCATTGTCGCTGGCTGGCCAAAGCAAAACCAAATGCGACGGCACTTGGCAAAAATATTTTATGGAAAAGTGGAACAATCGATTAAGCATTACAACGATGCCATCAATAAAAAACAAAAAAAAACAGCAGCAGCAGCAGCAGCAATCGGAGCAGCAGCAGAAGAAGCAATGCGATTCTGTAATTGTGGCGGACATTAGGGCGTCGAAGGTATCAAGGTATCGGTGCCACGCCCACGCACGCACAAGTCAGCTTGAAGCAAGCATTAATAAAGCGTGTGTGTGTGTGTGTGTGTGTGTGGCAAGAGGGTCAGTGTTGCAGTGTGGCATAGAAAGTGCAAACAGTTTGAGGACTTGTCGCGTCTGTCTTGTTGACCATTGCAACTGAAAGTTGCCGTCTGCCGCCCAGTGTAAACAAACCGACGAAACCGATACCAACAGCGATACCCAGACCGATACCCAGCCCGATACCGATACCCAGACCGATACCCGAACTTGGCAGCTTTTGCCGTATTTGTATTCGTGTCTTTGCCGTTGTTGTTGTTGTTGTTGTTGTTTCTCTTCTCTTCTGTTTTTGCTGCCTATCAATGAAAAGAAGAAATTTCGCCGTCGTCAGCGGCAGCGGCAGCGACGTCGACAGCGCTGCCCGCCTCGTGGTCGTCGGCGCCGTTGCGCATGCGAAGTGTTTCGCTACGAGAAAGCAGGTGGATGCAGCATTCGGCGCTTACCCACGGCGCGGACCAGACGCGTTTTCAACCACTTCGCTTGCCACTTGCCACTTGCTTGCTTCTTTGCCTCTGCAACGTGCTGCAAATCGCCACAGCCACTTGTAACACAACCAAATACAAATCACAAAATCAAACAAAAAACAACAACAAAAAAAAAAACAAAACAGCTTGCAACGAAAAACGAAAACAAACAAATAAGCCAAGAATTTTTTGTTGCATGTGCGTGTGTGTGCCACAACAAGTGTCCTTTTTGTGCCTCCGTGTGTGCAGAAGAACTTCGTCAGCGTTTTTTTTACTGTTCGACTTTTGATTATTTTTTTTTTTTTTTTTTGAGTACTTTTGTTGTTGGTTGATCGCAGTGTGAATATTTTGTGTGTGCCGCAAACTCGTTAATTGGCACCGCGTGCTGCATTGTCAACAAAAATCAACTTGCAACAACAGAACGACAACAAGCAGCGACAACAACAACAGCAACAGCAACACACTCACAGCAAGTGCTTTCGAAAGTCACAGCGAACACACACATCCTGTTTGTCGGCATTGCATCAAAATTGGAATTGCGCTGCTCTCGGAATTGCTCCGAGGCGAAGGTAAGTGCCGCTAAGCCGAAGCCCAAACTGAAGCGGCAGCCAAAGCCAAAGCCAAAGCCAAGGCTGTCAATTGGGGCCAATTGGATGAATGGACGCAGTTACTCGACGCCAACACGCGGCAATTGGCACTCGTTACTCGTCACTCGTCACTCGTCACTCGTCACTCGTTACTCGCTACTCGTCACTCGTTACTTGTCACGGTTCTTTGAGAAGGGATTGTTTGGCATCCCCATTGCACCCGGTTGCTGAGTGTGAGAAAAACACAAAGAGAGAGAGAGAAAAAGGGAGAGAGATAGAGAGAAAGACAGCTAGTTATTAAACAAATTAGTAAAAACTTAGAACTTGGAAAACATTATTGAAATTACCTCTTAATAGTTTTTGTTTTATTTATTTATTTAAAGTCGACTATGAACAGTCGACATTAAAGAAATTAATATAATTATGACTAAAAGAGTAAAAAAATATTTTTATAGTTTTATAGTTTAAAATAGAAAAAAAAAATAAATCAATTAAAATTAAAATATGAAATCTATGAAATTTTAACGTTCTTCACACATAAGACAGGCCTCCTTAAATTCAATTATTTATAGATTTATTTTCTTGGTAGATAGATAGACTCTTCAAAAATTAGAATTTTTGATAACGCATTTATTTTTTTTTTTGTATTTATGCTTATCACACATTGCTCTGAAACGGTTCAACCATAGCCAAAAATTCTATTTTAATATTTATTTTATCATTTGCCTAGATTGACCATTTTTATGGAACAAATATTTTTAAATTTTAAAACTATTCTCTATTATTTCAAATTTCCGCCTAATGCTTTATGCAGAAACAATTGTTACCATTTTATTTAATACTTCAAAAGTGCGCTCAACTATTTTTGTTTTAGAAATCGTTGTGACAATCTATTTATTTACTTTGCGTTTTTATTTCAAGCAATAATAAACTCAAATTCAGAATTTCAAAATGTCGAGTTTTTAGAAATTGTTGCGACAATTTATTTATTTGCTTTACATTTTTATATCACAAACTTAAATTCATAATTTCAAATTGTCGAGTGTCATATTAAATGTTTACTACATTTCTCATGAAATAATCTAGATTTAAGCAGCTATTGAAATCTCTGCAATTTATGGCTTAATTTATTTTTATTGGCCATCATTTAAGCCAACTCTTTGCCTTGCCCAACAAGAGTTCTCTCCACGCTCTCTCTCCCTCTCTCTCACACACTCTCTGTCTGTCTCTGTTTAACTCTGTACCTGTTTCTGCTGAAACACGTCTGTCTGTCTTTCCCTTTGGCGCTGTGTCACTTTTTCCTGTGATCGTCTGGTCGTCTAATTGCTCGACTCGCTATTTGTCTTGGCCATGTTGACGTTGACCCACTTCGGCTTGTGGAACCTATTAACACATTTCACCTCCCGACAGCGGCAGCAGGTGAATAAGTTGTCATTAAAGTGCCTCTGTCGCTTTTTTGTGACTTTTTGGGGGCGTGGCCGATGCGGGTGGATTGCTGATGGGCGTTAAAGGGCGTCGCAAATCAATCAGCTGAATGGGTCAATCAGTCCATCAGTCCAGCAGTCCATCAGTCAAGCGGCAATAAATTATAATTAACTGACAGATACATAGAAACCGGACACACCTGAAAGCGAAAACGACAACAATAAATAATAATGCTAACAGCAACAACATTAATAATAATCACATGTTGAGTGCATGTAAAAGCCACAAAGCAAACACTTTCTAGTGTTCCAACTTCTTCGCCATCTGCGTCTGCGTCTTTCGTCGTCTTCTTTGGCTGCCGCCGCTTCTGCTGGCCACAACTCATTTGATTTTCCAATAACAACAAACCATTCGCAGGTTACAACAAAAGCGCGCACATGACAACAGCAACAACAAAAGCAATAAATTAATTGCAATTTCTACATACTCGAGCAGCAGCAGCAACAGCAGCAACAGCAACAGCAACATGCATCGACAACAGCAACACTCGCAGCAATTGCACAAACAGCAACAGCCAAATATCAAACAGCAACAACAACAACAGCAACAGCAACAAAGTCATCGTTATCGTCGTCATCGTCTTGGGATCAAACAGATTTGGCTGCCGCTCATCGTCGCCTTCCTTTCACTGCAGGTGAGCAACAAGCAAACAATCTAACAACTTAACAACTTAGCAGCTCAAAGCTTTTCATCTTCACACACACTCGAACTCGCACTCGCACTCGCACTCGCACTCAATCACACTTATACTCACACTCATGTAATTAATATTCATTTGAGCTTCGTTCCAAACGCATCTGTTCGATAATTATCGATAGACGCAAGTGAAAGAAGAGCTTTCGAGACATTATCACGTATCCGCTAATTGCTTAACAACTGTCGCCACGATTACAAGTCGATTATTGTTGAATTGCATTGTTATTAACAAATTCACAAATACACCAATTGAGTGCTAAAAATTGTTGCTTAGCAAAATAATTGTTTGAATAGTTTGAGCATATTTTTACCCAGCGTCTCAATTTAATTTTAATGCGATTAACAAGCGAAACTTAATAGAAGAAATTCATTAGTCTAAATTATAAATGCAACATAATTACTGTGAAACATTTTTTACATTCTAAATCAATTTTGTATTCAAAATTAATGAATTAGTTAAAAATTTTGAATTTTAAAATGAAACTAGAAATATTTTTAAAATAAATGTTGCTTTTCATATATTTGAAATCAGCATTTATTTGAATTCATTTTGTAGAACATTTCTAAAATTTAAAATAAAATAATAAAGAGTTTATTTAATTGATTTAATTTGTAAAATTATACCAAATAGATTTTTTGAATAAAAGTTTCTCTTCTAATACTCAAACTCAGCAAACATTACTTTATTAATTTGGTAGATTATTTTTGTAATTTGATATGCTAGAAAAAAACAAATCAAATTGCAGTTTAGCAGTTTAAATTCAATTGAATTAAATGACATTAATTTTATATTTCAAACATTTTGTGGATTAATAAACATTCAACTTTGTATACGCTAACTAAATTAAATTTTTAAATAATATAAATTTATTCAGTTCGTCAAATGTCCATTTGGAACTTGAGTGAAATATTACATACAATTAAAAAGAATTTAATTTTAATGAAATTATAAAACACAATATTGTTATTAGGTTTCCCAAGTTGTTAAGTTGTATATTAACTTAGATGAGGTATTATCTGATTTTTATGATCCGCATTAATTGTGAATTAGGTGGCAAAAATGCAGCGCATTCCTCTTGGCTCATTTAGCAACAAATTGAATTGAGGAAATAATAGTGGAAATTGTATTACAATGGGCAACTGCTATTTGAGGTCGCATCATAATTGTAATAATGATCTGTAGTTGCCACAAAAGAATGTCTTTGTCCGAGATGTTTGTTAGAAAGTCTTCAATTAGCCGTTGCTTTATGTTTTCTTCACTTTTTGGCTGCCAAGTTTTAGCATGTGGGCGTCTCACGTTCCTCGGCTCAGCTATGACACAATTTTCCAATGTGCCCAACGATGATTTCCCTTTCCTTGGCTGCACGACAGCAGCAGCAATAACAATGCCAGCAACTGCTGTAAAACTCTTCCTTTTCTACTCGAAGGCATCACCTTTGAACCCCCAACCAGATCTTGGCCAGCTTTTGTCTGCTTGCCAAAAACAAAAAAAACACAAAAAGAGAAACAAAAATTGTTCGCATTCTCTGGCTAGAGAGAAGCTGGCGGCTTTTGTTGTTGTTGTTGTCGTCGTCGCTTTTTTCGCGTTTACTTTCTCTCGAGTTGCCAGACTCGAGACTGAGACTGAAGCTGCAACAACGCGGCAGACGCAGACTGCCGGGCCAGACACCACAGCTCGCAGCTCGCAACTCGTCGACATTTCAGCATTGGTCGAGGTCAAGATGAACAGCAACAACGGCAACAACAGCCGGCATCAGGTTGAGATCTGGCTGCGGTTCCGTCTCCAGCTCCGGCTGCCGCATCATTAGTTGTCGCATTAGCAGCTGGCGCTTGCAGCAAACAGCTCACGATTTGTTGTTGCAAGGAAAAGGAAAACTTGGCACACATTTAACATTTAAAGCGCCCAAGGAGCTGGCTGGCTGACTTCACCATCACACCTCTGAGAGCTGATTGCTCCCCCCCTCCAGTCGCTGTCGTTCATTACGTTCTTTTCGCATTGCGGAACCGGATCACGCGCTCATCAAACATCTAAAATCGAAATGAAACCAAAGACGCGTCTTTCTCCGACAGTCTCGTTGTTATTCATGGCCTGTTGCAGGCCGCTCCAAATCACGTCTCCTGTCCCCAACTATGCATGCAAATTGTTCCCTCTTTTTTTTTATAGTATTTTTAGAATTTGTTTTCGCAACTCGTTTGCCAATTTATCTC
The DNA here is from genome assembly GCA_035045625.1 of Drosophila formosana. Lineage (NCBI taxonomy): Eukaryota > Metazoa > Arthropoda > Insecta > Diptera > Drosophilidae > Drosophila > Drosophila formosana. The sequence continues at coordinate 442,564 of JAWNOW010000921.1, read as the reverse complement.
AGTGCATTTGCTGTGTGTGCGTCGTCTGCCACATCACTTTCTACCTAAACAGGATTGGCGCAGGATGCCACACAGCGAAACGACGTCGCGCTGATTATGTGACATCCCCAGCGCCAGCGCCATCGCCAGTCGCTTGATGCCACACGATGCGGCACGATGCCTCGTTGCCTCGTTGCCCGCCTGGGAGAAAGTTGTTTTGGCTGCGGCACAGATTGGCCAAAATACAAATGCTTTGCTTGCGATTGGGCCAGCTGCCCAGTTGGCCTCTTCTTCCTCTTCCTTTTCCTCTTCCTCTCTCGCTCTCTGTCGCTCTGTCGCTCTCTCTCGCTCTCTCAGCCAACTGCAGTTAATGTTGTCTTTATAGCCAACAAATTTTGGGTTCCCATAACTACAATCCAACAGATTTCCAGCTTGAGCAAATTCATTGAAATTCGGAATAAATAAAATGTCTGGAATTATATATATTTTTCTAGTCTACAAATTTAAGTCAATTTAAAGTATAAGTTGTTCAATAAAATGTTTCAAGTTATAAAATTAATAAGCTCTACATTTTTTGTCATGTCTTATTATCATTACAAATTAAACTCATTAACAAGAATATAATAATAATAATTAAATTAATCAAATCAATTTGGGCTTCGAAACAAATAAAAGCTTTAGCAAATTGTCATTAAAATAATTATGAAAATATTAAAAATCTTTACTTCGATTTACTTTACATCTATAAATTGAAATTCAGCGAAAATTAATTTCTTTTTTATACATTTTGCATTTATTAAGTTTATTTATTATTCTGAGTTAGCTTTAAAAATGTTGAATATTTAAGATATTTAAAAATTATTGACAGTAACTGATAATTTACCTCTTTTAATATAATCCTTATTATTATTATTATGTATAGACATAAAACTCGAATATCTTAATTTTGTAATTTATTATTATTATGAATTATTATTATTTAATATTATCTTTACTAATTTCTTAATTTGTTGCTATATGCAAAGCAAGTATAAAAATATCTGTAAGATATATATATCTTAGATCTTTAATCGTCTGAATTTATTTCTTTATTTTTAGTTGTTGCTTTGAATTAAATTCGACAGTAAAATAAGTAAAAGCTTTCTGGCTACAACTGAATGTATTTCGTGTATATAAAACGTTTTATCGAATTTCCAATATATTTATTAAATTCTAAAGTACACTAGGTAAAAGCCTGATTTTATTTATCGAATTTGTAATATACTTATAAGCGCAAGAGTGAAAAGTTTGCTACATCTTCTGTGAAATGCCATCCTCCTTATTAAACATTATGCAGTTGCTGTTGCGATTGCTCTCGTCGTAATTATCGATTTAATTGATCGATTAAATGCGCATAATTAGACATAATTACTGGCCAAAGAGATTGTCAGCGATCGCAGGCAGCTGTCTTTGGTACTCCGGTTCTAGCCTTGACATCGTTGCCACAAAGGCGGATCTCGGATGAGGCAATTGGGTCACAGCGACTTGGCGCTGGCAAAAAAGTGAAATTGTTACACTTTGCTTAGCTTTTTCTCTTCGTTCGTTTGTTGGTTTGTTTGTTTGTTGCCTTATGCAATTGAATCGCAAGTCGCATCCGCCATTCGCTGGCAATTGGCAATTGGCATGCGACATGCTTCTTGCTGCCTGCTCCCATTGTACTTAGTTTGGATGCCTGCCGCATGCTGTGTGTGGCAGCAACAGCAGCAACAGCAGCAGCACCTTATTAATGCCACTCTTCTCTTCTCTGTCTCGTTTTTTTTTTTTTTTGTCTTCTTTTTCATGTGCGACCCATTTTGCAGCTCGTTTCAATCTGGGCGGATGAGATTGAGGTGGTGAAGTCAGTCAACGGCGGCGATGCCAACGATGAGCTCACCTTGGTTATCTCCGACCATGACAATGAGGTGGACCAGATGGCACTCGAATCGGAGCAGGAACAGCAACAGCAACAGCAACAACAGCAACAACAGCAGCAACAACAGCAGCAGCAGCAACAACAGCAGCAGCAGCAGCCATCGATCGTGAACGTGCCCAAGGTGCAGGTGCATTATCCACACAACGGACCTCCGGCTCCGCCAGTTGGTCTCAATCTGGGTCCAGCACGCAGTAAGTTCCACGCACCGCAATAACCACTTCCACTATCATTAGTTTACACCAAAGCCAATAATTAAAGTCAATATAGTACATTGAAAATTCATAAAATATTATTTTTACATTTATTTTCAAACACTCTACTGCAGTTGTTCTGCTGCTCAAAATATCAAATTATTTTCATTCGAATTTTATTGTGATAATTAAAGTTATTTTTGCATTAAAAAAATCGTTTTTTTAGTTTGTGAATTCAATAGAGATTTGATAATTAGTTGGAGTTTGTTTATTATTTTAGGGTTGTACAACAATATTGCCTATTTTTAAATTATTGACTAAAATTATACCTACATATATTTGAAGTGTATTATATATTTTTTTTTAGTATAAATAACCAAAAATTATCTTTCTGAAATTTAGAATTTATTAAGTAAATGATACTAAGACAATCAACTAAAAAAGTTAGGTATTTGAAAAATTTAAAAATGAGTTTCTAACTAAGCCAAATTAAGTTCTATAAAATATTTAAAAAATTATTCTTTGTAACGAATGAAAAATGATTCTTTTATAGAACAAAATTTGGCTTAGTCAGAAGCTCATTATTCAATAATGCAATTTTTTAAATATCTTAAATCATATATTCCAAAAATATTATTTTTCTTACTGAAAATTTAAATTGAAACACTTTTCGAATCACTTTCTCAAAATACTGTGAACAATGAATAAATAAGTGAACACAAATTTTAAAATTAGTTGTTTATTCTATGCTTCATTTTCATTAACTTTGAGTTTACTGAAGCTTTGAAATCATATGTAATGTAATTCAATAGCTATCAAACTGCAATGTTTTTACATTGTTTGCAATTATTAAATATATTTACATTATTAACATTGTCTATATTATTTACATTGTCTACAATATTTACATTGTTGTGTAATCTTGGCATAATAATCACATAGAATGTAAATTATAAACCATTCTTATAATAATTATTGCTGCCCCAATGTAATCACATTTTTGTATAAACTTTACAAAGAATAAAATAAAATAAAAAATTTGTATAATTTAATCACCGTTTCGTTCACCTCCGCAGGCAACCACCACCAGAATGTGCCGATGAGCTTTGGCCAGCCCTTCGGACCGCCGCCGCCGCCCGGTGCCCAGTTCTACAAGGGGCCGCCGCCGCCCGTCCAGCGTCTGCCGCCGCCGCCGCCGCCGCCACAGCAGCAGGTGCAACAGCAGCAGCAGCAGCAGCAACAGGTGCAACAGGTGCAGGTGCAATCGCTGCCGGATCTGAGCGTGGGCGGGTCGAGCAACAACGAGATTTGGGCGTCGCCGGTGCAGGATATGCCGAAGATCGTGTCGCTGGACGTCAAGTGCGAGAAGAACGGCATGAAGGTGTTCGTGCAGTTCGACAAGCCCTTCAACGGCATCGTCTTCTCCAAGGGCCACTACAGCAACATGAACTGCGTGCACCTGCCGTCGGGCCTCGGCCGCAGCTCGGCCAGCTTCGACATTGGGCTGCACGAGTGCGGCACCGTGGGCAACACCGACAACTACAATCAGGGCTACGAGTCGGGCTCTGGAGCGGGGGCTGGCACCTACTTCGAGAACATCATCGTCATCCAGTACGATCCGCAGGTGCAGGAGGTGTGGGATCAGGCGCGCAAGCTGCGCTGCACGTGGCACGATCAGTACGAGAAGAGCGTCACGTTCCGGCCGTTCCCCGTCGACATGCTGGACGTGGTGCGGGCGGACTTCGCCGGCGACAATGTCGGCTGCTGGATGCAGATCCAGGTGGGCAAGGGACCGTGGGCCTCGGAGGTTTCTGGTTTGGTGAAAATCGGCCAGACGATGACCATGGTGCTGGCGATCAAGGACGACGACTCCAAGTTCGATATGCTGGTGCGCAATTGTGTCGCCCACGACGGCAAGCGGGCGCCCATCCAGCTGGTGGATCAGCGCGGCTGCGTCACGCGTCCCAAGCTCATGTCGCGCTTCACCAAGATCAAGAACTTCGGCGCCTCCGCCTCGGTGCTGTCGTACGCCCACTTCCAGGCCTTCAAGTTCCCCGACTCGATGGAAGTGCACTTCCAGTGCACCATTCAGATCTGTCGCTACCACTGCCCCGACCAGTGCAGCGCCGAGACCAACCTCCAGGACGTCCACCATCTGCAGGTCGGTCCCGAGTCCCAGTACGGTCCGCCGCCGCAGCTCCACGTCGACGCCTATCACGTGGCCAGCGCCATCGGCAAGCGGCGGGACGAGCGTCGCGTCCAGCGACGCGCTCGTGCCGTCGGCGCCGCAGCGTCGCCGTCGCCCACGGAGCAAGTGGGTCTCAATCGCATCATCAAGGTGGTCTCCTCGGGCGATCTGACCTTTGCCATTGACGATCAGGCGGGCAACAACAGTGGCAATGGAAACGGCAACAGCAGCGGCAATGGCAGCGGCAACAACGTCAACTCGATGCCACAGACGATGGTGTTCCCGATGCGGGAGGAGGGATTGATCTGCATGACGACGCCCGGATTCGCCATCACGTTAGTTGTGCTGCTGGGCATATTGGTGACGTCGTGTCTGATATCCGCCGTGCTCTACGTGCGACTGCGGCCGTTCGCCTCGTTTGCGGCCAAGGAGCGTGCGGTCGCGTTCACGAATCCGCAGCTGGCGGCCGCCGGCAGACTGCCGGTCATCCATTTGCCGGCGCCGGTCGATGCTCTGACCGCCGGCACGCTCTCCAAGAAGCGAGCGCTCTCATGAGCAGCAGGCGCAAGTTTCAGCGAGCAGCGATTTTCCCCTCCCCCCGTTCGCTATTCATTAGTTTAATTTTTGCAACACACACACAACAAATATTTATTTAATTATTACATTTAGTTTACTCGCCGTTCACTGGGTTCCATCTGCATCTCTCTCTCTCTTTGTCTAGCTCTTTCTCTTTTGTTCTTGCACTCGCACTGTCAGTCGCCCTCTCGCTCTCACTTCTCACTTGGTGGTAGTCATAATGAAATCATAGTTTAAGCCTAGATTCTACTTGAAATCGGTGCTAAGCCAATAATGCTCTCACAAATTCAATGTCGCACTCTCTCTCTCTCTTCTACACTCTCCATCTATCTCTTTCTCTACTTGTCTTGACTGTCTTAATATATTTATGCTACACACACTTTAGTTGTGCGTGTATTTCGATTAGTCACTAAATATTTTAAGTGCTTTAAAAATTAGTCTAAGCTCCGCTCTGTTGTTTTTCTTTTTGGACTTTGTTCCCTCTCGATTGTTGAAGAATTCCCCTGGAGCGTATCTAATTTAAACTTATTTATTTATTTATTTATTTATTTGTTACCAACTAGTATCTGCCCTGCATTCCTTCGAATATTTATTACGAGTATTTATTTATTTATTTTCAATTTTTTTTTTTGTTTTTTTTTTCGTATTAATTTACTGTAATTCCTGCAAATAGAGGAACAAATATTAAGGCAACAACACGACGTATTCAATTAAGCAGCGACACTTAATCATTACATTGTTGGAAATTGAAAATCGGAAATATTAGTAGTATGTGCTATGAGTATATCACACAACCTTACGTTGAATTCAAATCCATCTACTTACGAAATGTACGAAACACACACACATAACATTAGCTTCATTGTACTTATTATATGAGCGAATCAATAAACGAAAATCTAAAATGACCTATGCACAATTTATTTCAGTTTTATAAATTTCGATTCATGTTTAATTAATAGGCATAGCCGAAACGGTAAGTGTTGAAACATTTAGCTGATTCCATAATAAAATTTCCCATTATAACTATCGAAAATCGCGCAGTAAAATTAGTATGAAATACGTATGTTTTTTGTTCAGAAAGCAAAACATGGAAACAAGCTTTGAAAGTATCAAGAAATGGAATCATTATTATTAGTAAGGGTATTGCGACTCAAGCTGGCTATTATATTAATAAATAATATCAATTTTTAGTGTACATTAAAGGCAACTACTTTTACTTCATTTGTTTTCAAATTTTATTTAGAAGGAAATTATGAAATAATTTTTGATTTCATTGACTATTGCAGTATCCATGTAATGCTACGACACGCTTACAGAAATATGTAAAGACTTTTATCTTTGCTCTTAAGATAAACAAATTTATTTTTTTTGAATGCTGGGTGAAATCACTTGCTACTTTATTATGTTCGCCTGGCATTTCAGTTGCTTGACGTGCCAGTTTTTAGGGGATCTCGTCGAGATGACTGGAAAACAAAATAAGCATAGCCTATCATAAAGGCGCAGAATTAATTTGCTTTCTTTTAAACAGCTTGATCGTTAAGATGGACAACATGAAAATATACAGGAAAATATACTACTTATATGATGAAACTTAAAACAAAATATAAAAATAAATTGACTTGATATTTCACATAGATATTTCCATGGGAAAAATGTGCGCATTGCAGAAACTGTGTCTCAAAACTTTTAGAGAAGTCTGGAGTCGAAACGCAAGTCACGTTGCCAACCATTGAATACTTGACATCATCTGTAACTCATCCGTCCCCCCAACGCCCCCTCAACACAGGCTGATGACGAGGCATTAAAAAAGTGTAAGAAATTTAATGAAATTAAAACTGATAGCAGTTTTTTCCACATATAAAATTAATTTGAATCGATAAATGACTGAATGGTATTTCAAGTGCCAACAACGAAGCTTTTCTAAGCTGTAGATATTAATAATTTATATTAGCACTATCTCAACAGAAACAACATTAAAACACAATTGTATTTTGTTCATTTTCACATATTATATTTAAACTTAACTATAAGTATTTATTTTGTTTTTGCATTTCCTTCATTACAATTCGCAGTAGTTTATTTTAATTTCTCTTTAGTTTTACGAGATTAAAAAAAAATTATGTAAAATTGTATAAATTATTTGGCCTTGACAACCGATTTGCATTTGTTGTTGTTTTTGTTTTCCATTCCATACTAATGACAATTTACTAGATATATATGTATGTTATGCATAAGTAACATATGTGGTAAGTACGTAAATCTAAATTCACAAAGGTCAGAAATGTGGAAATGTTTTAGACACGGTTCTTGGTACTGTTCTGGAAATGAATTTTGCCAAATGTTGTTTTATGAGAAATTTAATGCCCTAAATCTGACCTATCCGAATTTAGACGTAATTTAACTAAGAATTTACTTAAAATTTGCTATAAAAAAAATTCGCCGCATTCGAATGACTTGACTTGACAGAATCAAAAAAATAAAATAAAATAAAATAAATAGAAATCGAATTCGAAAACGAAATTTGCCTAATTATAAAAACCAATTCAGAATTTTCCATGTGAGCCGTCGCTTAAGATAAGTGTCCTATGTAGAGTAAGTGTAAAATAAGTTAAGTAATTGCTAACGTTAGTCATGTGGATGAGTCTGATGTGAATACCGGATATATTGTAGTATGTATCATATATAATTTGTAAATCGATTGAATTTAACGACTAAATGCACCCAGAAGCAATCGAACAAAAAAAAAAATGGTGTACGCGTATAATAATAAATAAATAAGTAATTAATTATTCAGCACCAAATGTGTTTGTGGGCCGGAGTCAAACTGCCTCCAAGTATTGCCGTCTTGCCCGCGTAGCTGACGAGAGAGTGAATGAACTAACGAGTAAAAAAAAAACTAACTCCATCTTTTTGCTGTTTTGCCTGTTTCTTCAGTTGTTCTGGACGAGTTCTTGCCAGTCAGTTGGATGATCTCAAACAATTCGTTATCAAATTAAATAATATAGTCTGGGGATGAGATTTGGAGCGGGGACTTCTTGGCGTGCCTCTCACTGCACCGCCTCAGCGCTGGGCGTCTGTTGCCGCTGCTGCTGTTGTTGTTGTTGCTGTTGCAGGTGACGCATGCGGAAGAGGCGCAAGGTCATCCAGGAGGCCAGCGTGCCGGGCACTGGCATGGGCGTCTGCTTCTCGAGCGCCTCCTTCTGCAGCTGATAGCGATAGAGCAGCGAGCCGGCGATCAGGGCGGACACAATTGTCGCCGATATGACCACAATGAACAATATGCTGAAGCCGGGCACCGGCATGCAGATGCCGTAGACAACCTCCTCGCTGATCTTGCCCTGGAAGACGGTGACCGCCTCCTGCTTGGAGTCCGGCGAGAAGGCCAGATCCGCCTCCGAGATGACGTCGTACAGCCCGCTGACGCCCACATCGGCGCTGCGCACCTTGCGATCGGCAATGACCAGCGAACGGCGACGGCGACGACGACGCTGCTGCTGTGACGTTGGCGTCTCCTCTGTGGAACTGGAACTGTCATTGGCATTGGCAGCCGGCTCGTCCAAATCGATGTGATCCTCGCGCGGCTTCTTCAGCGCCTCCGCTTGCGGCCGATAGACGGGACGCGGCACATCGTCCAGCTCGGATTTGGGCTCCAGGGAGCGCGGTCCGGCCATGGGCACGCCCATGCGCTTCTGCGCCTCCAGCTGGCGGGGTCCGTGCGGGAATTTGCCGCTCTTCTTCAGCCCCAAGTAGCGTTCACCGTCGCCGCCATCCATGTCGCTGAGATCGTCGTCGCCAAACAGATCCGACAGATCGGCCTCCTCATCGGGTATCTCGTGCACCGGCCGCGGCTGCAAATTGACGCTCTTCTCCTCATACATGTCGCCTCCGCCTCCGTTGCCCGCTCCTCCAATCGTCTGCTTGTGATCGTGTATGATGTCCTCGTAGAAAATGTCGTGATCGAGGCCAGGATGCGAGCCCATCGAGGGCGGCGGCATGGCCAGATCACGGAACAGATCGTTGCTGCTGCTGCTGCCCACATTGTCCACCATGTGCACATCCTTGCGCTCGTTGGCGCTGCTGATGACGGTGGGGCCGCCCAGGCCCAGGCCCAGGCCATCGCCGCCCGGCGCCGTGTTCTGGCAGTGATCGAGGCAGCCGTGACGGCAGATCTCCACCTTGCACTTGATGTGCACGCTGAGGGCGTCGGGGAACTTGAAGGCGTGGAAGAAGGCGTACGTGATGACGGTGGCCCGCTCGTCGGGAGCCCGCGACTTGAGGAACCGCGAGATCATCTTGGGTCGCAGCACACAGCCGAACTCGTCGGACAGATTGATGACGTGGCCCGATCCGTCGGACGCCACACACGACTTGACGCGCATATCGAACTCGCCTGCCAACAGTCAAGAGTGGGGGGAATACATTGTCAGAAAGAGATTTCCAGGCATTGGGATCGGGGGGATGCACTTACCGCGATAGTCGTTGATGGCCACAACCAGCGTGAGCGTGGAGCCGAGTGGCACAATGCCGCTCACTGGCGGCGCCCAGGGACCCTTGCCGTGCTGTATCTCCATCCAGCAATCAACATTATCGCCTGCATTGCGCGAGGGAGAGAAAGCGAGAAACGTTTACTTTGGCTAATTGAAAAGCGGCGCACAGTGGCGCAAGTCCATCAAATAGTTACTCAAAAATATAGATTCAATTATATTACAAAATCAAACTCAACCGATTTATCATTTTCAACTCTAAGGAAAACTTTAAGAGCAGTGTGAATATTTACAAATTAATATTTATTTGTCAATGAATTTTTCAATCAAAATAAATATTTTTAAGAATATAAAATTAGTACTTTCAACTATGTAAAGTAATAAATATGTGTTTGAAAATCTTTCATTAAAAAAAAAAATAGAATTATTCTTCTGAATAGCGGAAACTTATATAATTCTGTGTCAATAAAATTCTGCATATTTTCTGATTAATTAAAAATAATCAAAGAAAAGATATTTTAAGAATTTAAAAAATTAAAATGTTGAACATAGCGATAAAATGTAAATCTACTAAATAGATGAAACTTCATTAATGCTATGTCAACAGAATTATATTTTCTGACGAATTTAAAATAAGCATTAAAAAGATGATTTTGGCAAGATGTTTTGAGAGATCAACGCACTGTGCACCCACAAATCAAAAATCAAAATGCCAAGGGCTGCTCTCAGTTTGGCCAGTTCGTTCCCTTTGCAGTCGCAAGTACTCACCGCGAAAGTCGAGCTGTATCACATCCAGATCGGCAATTACCATCGGTGGCTTGGAGGCAGTCTTCTCATAGTCGTTGAACCATTCGCAGCGCAAGCGTTTCGCCTCGTCCCAGACCTCCAGCAGATCCTTGTCATACTGCACGACTACCTGCGGTTGCCCACAAAGTCCAACAAAGAGTCGCAGAGGGTTAAATAAATGGCTGAAGGCAGCAGGTGAATGTGAATGTGGGAAAAGCGATCGTTGTGATCGTTGTGATCGTTGTGATCGTTCGGCTTGTTTGCTCTCGTTCTCGATGGCGGCCCAGCGATCAGCGATCACTCTGATCACTCTGATCACTTGACCCATTACACATCGATCGATTTGTGTTCAAGTTTCCCCACATTCACATTCGCAACATTCGCCACATTCATTCGCGAGTCGATCGTGCCACTTACCGTATTCTCGTAGAACTGGCCATTGAGATCCGGTTTGGTGCCGCAGCGGGAATACGAGATGCGGAACGAGAAGAACGTCTTGCCCGTCGACGGTGGCACATACACACAGCGTGGATCACTGTGTTGTCCTAAAAGTGCAGAAATCATCAAGAATTATGACCGTCAAGTTCAATAGTTGACGAGATCGACGCACCTTTGGAGCTCACAATGCCTTCGAAGGGATGGGAGAAGGTCAAATGCACATCCATGTGGTCCTTGCCGCACATGACCTCGAGTGAAACTATGTTTGGCATTCCATCCGGCCGTTCCATGGGCCACAGTTCATTACCAGCTATGACTAAACTAAACTGTAAATACAGACACGGATTAGATGCGAATCGCAAAACATGACAACGAGTCGACACGACTTTTTGCGACCCTGTAGTCAATTATCATTCCAGGCAATCGCAATAAGCAATCGAATTTACTTTCTGGCCATTTTCATAACAATCAAGTGCATTAAATTACCGAAGACGTGGTATTATATATTTATTTTTCAATTTAGAACAAATAAACCAACGAGTCTACTCGACTTTAAACAACAAATGTAAGCAAACAAACAAGTCTACTTGACCTTCTCCATGAATATTTGTAATTTATGATCGTCTTTGGTATATAACACATCTTAATATCTAATTTATTTATTTGGAAATATTGAAATTTTATCAAAACAAAAATTAACTTCATTTTTCATTTAATTTATTCCCTCAACTCGTTTTGAGAGAATACAAAACATCTGATTTTTGCCTAATCAAAATTGTGAAATATTTATTAAATTGAAAATTTAAATTAAAATAATATTTTATAATTAAAGTTTAAAACTGTTGACTAACTTTTAAATAACAACTGAAATTTCATGTTAATAAATTTATCATCGTTGTTGTTTAAACATATAAGCAAAAAACAAAAATTATTGTATATTTTCTTAGCAACTATTATAGTCGCTAAAACCACTACTTTAAAGTAATGTCTATTAAATGTACATTTAAGTATATTCCCACTCTGCTGCCTGGTGATATTTCACATTTGCATTTACATTTATAAACATTTTAATTCTCTGGTAGAGAAATGAACTTGTCCAAAAATTAATGCTTGACAATTGGCATAGAGAGGCAAATCTGTCGGGATTTCTTATGATGCCGCATTTATTAGATTATTAATATAGAATTTATTAAAGAATCTGAATCAAAATGGAATTGTAGGTTCCAAATAGATGTTTTTGTAGATATCGCATTTCCGTAACGCATCTATGCATTGCAGAACCGGCATAATCAAATTATGATGAAATTATCTTTATGAAATAAAGAAAATAATTTAAAAATAAATGCATGTTTGAAAGTTTTCCTTACATTGTACCTTACAGATTTACGTCTATCCATCGAAGTATTAACCCAATACTGATGTTTTATCTATCAACATTTCCATCGAAATTCTCACTCAAATGTAAATTAAAGATGGTTGGAATATTTGGTTAAATTGCAACTTGGTAGCTTTTGCCGTCAACTTAATATATAAAATGGATTGATAAATTGCAAATTCGAAATTGTAACGGCTGTTGTAGCGGATCAGCTCAGCAGACCTAGATCGGCTAAGGCGTCTATAATTGGCTAATAAATACTCGTCTGCAAAGCTTGGATTTTGCCAATATATTTTGCCAGTTACCAAATTTTAATTAACTTGGACTTTTACTCATTAGGAAGCGTTGTTTGGTGCAATTTTCACATGTAGATCGTCTCGAGTTTAGATGCTGCCAACGATGTGTAGACCGCCGTTATAATTTCTAATTAACGCAATTCCCACAGGCAAACTTGACACCTGCAGCTGCAAGCTGCGGCAACCGAGCAACTTGCCACTTGCCACTTGCCACTTGCCACCACTCTTCGCAACTGTCTTCAGAAAATCGCAGACAACGAATCTGGCTTGGAATTCGCGCACTAAATTAACTTGGTTGCTAGCCAAGTTAGTTGCTTGTTTCGTGGCCAAGTTAGTTGGATTTTATTTTGTGTGCTTACCCCTCAAAAGGGTCTGGTGATGGCCTTGAGGCCCTTCGTTTATTTTAATTACCACCTTTGCTTTGGCCGGCCAAACATGTTGCCAATAAAAACGAAATGCAGCTTCAATTTGGCGAGAAAGCAAATTCCACTGCAAACATGGGACCCGAATGCTTCTTGCGATAGGGGGCAACAAAACTGCAGTTTGCTGCTGACGCACAGACAACTCGTCTATCTGGAATCTGGATGCGCCATTTGCATACTTGCCCCACAGCTGCCTTGCCAATTGCGGCAAGACACGAGCCGGATTCCATGGGGCATCTCAGAGCTGCCCAGTTGCAGTTGGCCAAATTGCAAATGGAATTTCTGGCTGCACTTGCAACAGTGCAACAGTAAAAGTTGCTCCACTTGCTCCACAGCACAAAACAGCATTCAAATGGCCAACGCCATCGAACCGAGTCGCCTTCTCCGCCCCCCCCCCCTGTCACCTGCTTCCCTCGACAGCCTCTCTTTTGAATATATATAAATACACACAATGCCTTTGGCTGCGACTTTGAGCGACAGCTGGGCCGTTGATATCGACTGGGAGACGGTGCCAAATTGTCTGCGGCAACATGCCACATGTGGCACGCGTCGCTTGCGACAAACAGCTGAGAACCTGTCATATTTCCTCGCAATTGCACAATTAATAAATCTACATTTTTGGTCACAACTTAATTTGTTCTTTGATATCGACAAATCGTTTAAGAATTTGGAGTTGTTCATGAACATTCTTGAACTGTATTTCACCATCTTAGATAATGTTCTCCAACTTATAGTGTGAGTAATTTAAGCAGTAAATTCAATTTTAATACTTAAATTAACTATCCAACTGTCAATAACAGATTAACATCAAGAAGATATCAATATCTTGAAATATAATGACTAACTCAACGATTCTTAATTTAATTCCTGTTACACGTATTACAAATAAAATAGTATGCAAATAAATCTAATTATTTCACCATCTTAGAAATTGTTCTACAACATATTATTAACAATAAATTAAGCAGTAAATTAAATTTCAATTTTTAATAGGAGATATCAATATCTTCTTCACTAAAATTCTGCTGATTTTAATTAAGAAATACATTAAAATATAATGATTAAATCAACGAGACTTAATTTAATTTCTGTCACACGTATTACAAATAAAATGGCATGCAAATAAATCTATTTCACCATTTTAGATAATGTTCTACAACAAATTATTAACAATAAATTAAGCAGTAAATTAAATTTCAATTTTTAATAGCAGATATCAATATCTTCTTCACTAAAAATCTGCTGATTTTAAGTAGTACATTAAAATATAAAGATTAAATCAACGATTCTGTTATATTACAAATAAAACAGTACGCAATTAAATCTAATTATTATTCTAGAATAATTTCCTAGCCAACTTGTTCTGGCATAATTAAGTTTATTGTGTATCTACAATTAAAATGCAATCAGTTAAATGAAAAGCAAAAAAAAACAGATACGTGAGAATTTCAGAGAACCACGCGTCTGTGTAAATTAAACAATTCGACGTCAACTAAGATACGAAAATGTTTAATTTATACAATGAAAATGCCAGAATTCGATGTGAAACCGAAATTAGCAAACGTTTTGTTGTTTGCTGCTCAATATGAGTTGTCATTTATAAACAGCAAATTAAATGTAAATTAGCGTTTGTTTTTTAATGCTCTCCGAGCATGACAAGTGATAAAAACAAAACGCTTGAGAGTGACGACGCATAAATACCCTCTACATATGTTAGTTTACGACGCACAACGAAAAGTGTCGCATAAAGTCACCTGATTGCTTGTATTTTTAGTATGGCACAGATAACTAAACTATGCATGATTTTCATGCTTTCTGCTAGAACTGAAGCTGATCATACCCTTTGTGGAGAGTTCATGCGCTGAGAGCTTCGTCGAATGTCGCTGGAAGAGCTTTTCAGCCAGCTGATCGTGCAGAGAGAGCGAGAGAGAGCGAGAGAGCGAAGCAAATTGATTCAAGGTTGCTTCCAAGTGGACAAAGTCTGGGCAATCAGCATGACTTGGCGCATTTTGGGGAGGGGGAATCGTCGGACGTTGGGGCTATAAAAGCAGCGCGGCATCCGAGCGGCGGCTTCAGTTCGCTGGCAACAATTGCTGATTAATTGAAATGAATCGTTGGACGAATCGTGTGGCTGTTGTGACCGGCGCCAGCTCCGGCATTGGGGCCGCCTGCTGCCGAGATCTGGTGGCCAAGGGCATGGTCGTTGTGGGTCTGGCACGCCGCGAGAATCGCCTGGACGAGATCAAGGCAGCGCTGCCCGCCGAGCAGGCGGCTCGCTTCCATGGCCGCAAGTGCGACGTCAGCGATGAGCAGCAGGTGATCGACGCGTTCGCCTGGATCGACCAGACGCTGGGCGGTGCCGATGTGCTGGTGAACAATGCGGGCATCGTGCGTCGCACCACCATCATCGGGGCGGGCAACAGCGCCGATCTGCGCGCCGTGCTCGACACCAATGTGCTGGGCGTCTCGTGGTGCACCCGCGAGGCCTTCCAGTCGCTGGAGCGCCGCAAGATCGACGACGGCCACGTGGTGATCATCAACAGCATCGCCGGCCACAGTGTGCCCAACATGCCCGGCATGAGCTTCAACATGTATGCGCCCTCCAAGCACGCGATCACCGCCCTCACCGAGGTGCTGCGTCAGGAGTTTGCCGCCAAGGGCACCAAGACCAAGATCACCGTAAGTTATCACTATCTTAATATATCTATTTCAATTACGATATTCATTTTCCATTTTGATGTACGATTTATAGAGCGTTAGTCCCGGCGCCGTGGACACCGAAATCATTGACAAGGAGGCCTTCACCAAGTTGGGCGATTTCCCGCTGCTGCGCTCCGAGGATGTGGCCGACGCCGTCACCTACTGCATCCAGACGCCACCGAATGTCCAGATCCACGAGCTGACCATCAAGCCGGTTGGCGAGAAGTTCTAAACTCTTCCACCTACATATTTATATCTCTCACACAACGGCTATATATTTATTTATGTACTAACTGCTCAAGGCCATTTTTTTTTTTTCGATTGTTTAAATAAACATATTTTACTCTTATCATTTTTATCGTTGCTTAGCGATCATATTAATAGCCGTTTTATGACTGGGCGGATTGTGTTTGTATATTTAAGTTGCAAGCAAATAGTGTAGTTAAAAGATAATGTTAACAAAATCAACTTTCAAGTCACATTTTATAGCTCGAAATTATGAACTGTTAAACAATTTTACAATCAATTTGAACAAAACTTCCGAATCAGTTTGAACACAAAAAATTCAAATTCAAAGAAACTATATATTCGTTACGTTTGTTGACCCATTGCTTTAACATTTATTTTTGCGATACAAGGTTCTTTTATAACTTTTTACTACCTCAACATTTTGAACTACGAGTACTCGTAAAATGAAGTAAATTACATTCCCATAGCACATTTTATATCGAGACTATTTTGTTTATATTGTTAATGCAAATATAAATTTCAATGGTTTATGTTAATTTTAGCTAGAAATGCATAAATATTTTTATTTATTTATATTCTTCTGCAAGCTGAAATTTTTATATTTGTGCTTTTCGTGTCTGACAATTTCTAGTTACACTTCATAAATTATATTCTGTATTATTTTCCATACTTTCTACAGTACTATATAAAAATAGATGGCGTGTATTAAAGTCGAGTCAACTCGTTGTAAGCTTTTTAGTTGCACTTATGACAAGAAGAAGTTCTTCGAGTGTTTGCCGAGTTCTTCGCAGGTGTCAAAAAATATTTGTTTGACGCTTATCAAATAAAGTAAGTCGCGAGAGATATGATATGATAACGGCGACAATTGAATAATTTCGTGTGCTTAACTCTCAGTGACCATCAGTTATGATTCATGATTAGTTGGACTTAGTTTATAGAGCAAACTCACCATTAAATGTAATATAAATATACAGCTACTAAGTCTAAGGTCCCACAGACGTGTAGGACCTTTTTGTGGGCTCCACATGCTGGCGATGTCGCCGCTGCTCCTCTATCTGCAATACAACAAGAGGGAGAGGGAGATAGAGAGAGAGAGAGAGAGAGAGAAAGACGATTATTAATCATGTTCATCATGTGGTTGCCGCTTGCTGCTTAACATGTGCGGTTTTGCGGCTTGTGGCACGTGCGGCAGCTGTAATTTGATCGCTGCCACACAGTGGCAACAAACATTACCATAAACTCATATAATTATTTTGCTACTTTGTTATGGAAAACAATATCAATATGTGCTTACAATTAATTAATCTGTGTGTTGAGTTATCAGCATGACGCGCTTGACTCCTGCAATCAATCGAGTTGCGCTATCGCAAATGTGATTATTTTTGCCATAACAATTAACAGATAGAAATTGAGTTGATAAGCAGGTTGTAAGGTCGTCTCTAACTGACCAGCCCCAAGACACAGATTACTGCTAATCGAATTGTAAAAGTATCCAAAGTGTGTATCAATCTTTTATTCTTTTACAACTCTAGAAATTCCAGCTGATCAACAAAGTGTTGCCATCATTATCGCATTTAAGTGCAACGATCAAACGATCGGTTGCAAGCTGGAAACTCAATCGACCCTTTGGGTCAATTGGCATCAATTTCAAATCCGATATAGCTTTCGGCAACTTGCCACGATAAGCGATATGGCGGCTAATTTCGATGGTCAAAGGGCAAAGTTGAATTGCCACAAATTGCTGCAAGCTGCTGCTGCGTTGCCACCAGCGATTTATGTTCGACTATTCTTATGATTTACAAATGTTATTAGAGAAAATTCAATTGTCAAAACCCAAAACAAAAATGTTGAGGTCGCAGAGGTGAAGAAACTATAAAAAAAAGGCTATGGGAATATGTTGAACATAAACAAGAAGAATTCCCAATGGTTACTTAAACAATTATTTTAAGTACTTGTAACTACAAGAATATATAAGAATGTATGCAGAAAGTACACATTAAAGAAATATACATTTATTTTGTAAAGCAAATTGTCTTTCGTAAATTTAATAAATAATAATAGACAGAAAATTGTGATAAGTCTTTTTAAATATTACAAGAAATATTAATATTTTGACAGAAAATAACACAAGAATTATCCTAGCCACTTGTTAATTATGGAAATGTATAAGAATATATTTCGCATTTGTGTAAATTAATATGTGTGTAAAATATGTACACTTATTTTGTAAATCTTGCATAAATGTATAAATAATATCAGATATTCTAAGCTATCGAAAGAGTCTTCGTAATTGTCTATAAGAAAAAAATTAATATTTTGAAAAAAAATAACATAAGGAATTCTTTTCGTCACTTGTCAATTAGGAATATATATATAAGAATATATTTCATAAATATGTTTTAAAAATATTCACCTATTTTGTAAAGAAAATTTTTGTTAATTCTTTCATAAATGAAATAAATAATAGAAGATATTCTGAGCTATCGAAATGCAATGAATTAATTACCTACAACAAATGTATTAATATTTTGAAAAACAAAAATTAAAAAAAAGCGTACACAAATGATAAGAAAATTATAAGAATATGTTTAATATTTGTGTAAATAAATATGTTTTAAAAACATACACTTATTTTGTAGACCGTTCATAAAATTAATAAATAATAGCAGTATACAATTGATAATTGCCATTGACACAGAAAAAGGCGAATACAAATCAAGTTCACAATTATGGGAATGTTGTCCATCAATTTGATAACACTTGATTTTTATTATCGTCGAGTTCGGGGCCTGGCAAATAGCGATACCCTATAAAAATATATATATCTGTATAATTATTGCACGGCCTTATTTCGCCCACAGGTGCGGAGTAAAATCCGGATTTGAGTGCTGAGAAAAAAAAAAAGCAGCTGGCAGAAAACTAACTGTAAGCGGTTGGCTCAATTTGTGAATACGCTGCGAGGCGTGTTGCACTTTCACTGTTGCCGGGGATTTGAAAGACGCCGCCACTGGACATTGGCATGAATCAATCAATCAATCAGGCAGTCAATCGGTCGGTTGCAACCCACAAGCGTCGCAAGCAATCATAATAAATACACGAAGCAGCAAGCAAAATCAACAACAAATGCGATCTGAACTTTTAATTATTTTATGAGTTTTGTTTGATTTGTTTGCTTCTCTCTTTTATGGATGATGTGTTTTTCTTGGCGTTTCTTCTTCTTCTATTTGCACACTTTTACCGCAAGCAGGTGAAAATGAAATCGAAATTATTGTTGCGAGCTGCTTTCAATGTTCGATTGTGAGTTTCGGTTTATACTAAACAAAGGCAAATGACGGCTGGCCAGGTGCACAGATAGAGCTCAAGATACAGCTACAAGATACAAGATACAAACACACACACAGATACATACACAGATACAGATACACCGGCAATTTAAAGAGGCAGCTATTGTTGAGCTGTTGTTGCTGTTGGCTTTGAATTCAAGCGCAAAAATGCGGTCAGAATCTCTCGCAGAACTGTAAATTGAATACGTCGAAAGAGCAGCAACAACAATCAATAGAAATGCGATTTAACAACGGTAAATTGTCTGTATAAATTTTGTTGTATTTGTCTTTAATTTGAGCCCAATTAATTTCTCTTTTTTGTCGTCGTCGCTTTGCGTCCGTTTTCACTCTTCGTTTTCGTTCTTTGTTGAAGTTGAAGTTTTTTTTGTTTGTTTCTTGGTTTTTTGGTTTTTTCTTCTCTCGTCAGACTAATTAGACGAACTTGTAGACCACATTTGTCCGTCCGCTTAGCTGTTTTCGGCTCAAAACGGTAAAGCATCCGTCGTCAAGTGCGCGTGTGTGCGTTTGGTCAGCTCAACCCAGCTGTTGTGGCCAAGATCAAGATCAAGATACGAGCGCTATCAAAATCAACCAAACTCGTGCCAAGCAGCCAGCCAGCAGGCAGGCAGGCAAGCAGTCAAGCAGCCAGAGCGACGCGTCTAACTGTTTTGCATGTGCCGCACAGCTGCCTCACTTGCCACACTTGCCACCCAGAGGCAACTGTTTGGTTTCGTTGGCACGCCGTGGCGCCCAATTAAGTGGCCGGGATCTACTTAAAAGCCGAGCTCAAGTCTGCGACTGTCTGGCTGAGGTCTAAATATGTAAGCCAAAGAAAGTGCGGCACGGTGGCATGGTGGCATGGTGGCATGGAGCATGTTGCACGCTCCGCTAACGCTTAATTAATGGTAATGCCGTCGCAGTCGCAGTCGCCGTCGCAGTCGCAGTTTGCAATTAACAGCATCGCGTTTTGAATGAGGATTTGAAAATGATGCGATGCGATGCGATGCGAGTTTCCACTTGCAGCAAACTCGCTGCTTGCCACGCTCGACCGCTGCTGTTGCTGTGGCTGTGTGGCAGCTGCCGCATTTACGTATCGCCGCCGCCGTCGTATCGATCAAATGAAATGGAAAAGAAAATTGTCGCACAATATGCGCGTAGTTTTCACTTTTCATTGCCCACGTCGTCCACCTTTCCACGCCCCTTTTGTGAGCTGCCCGCTTGGCCACAGCTGGCCAGCAAATTGAGCCAAATATCAAAAGCCATTTGGGCGGTTTTGGCTTGGGAAAATTGCTATTCGAAGACCACTTTCGAATCATAGCGTTTTTCCACTCACACACACTCACACACACAGACACATAATCAGTTAAACGGTAAACCACCAAACAAAACGCAGTTACTTATTGAGCGTTGTTTTTTGTCTGCCATTTTCTGGCCTTAACGAAGCGGCGCCTTCTTTGAGTGCAACACCAACCAAACCAAACCATATTCATGTTAATTATAATCATCAGCTTATAATTCACATGCCATGAAAAGTGCCTGCACAATAAATACGAGAAAATAATCATCATAATAAGCGTAATAAAACTCAAATGAAATACGTTCCCCCAAAATGGTTCACTTTCTTTTGCACCCGATTTGAATTAAACTGGTTTCCCAACTAGCCAAGCCAACCAAACTGGTAGCCAACATTATTGCTTAGCTTACTTTGGATAATACTTAGTTAATCGTGGCTTTATGTGGCCGCTATTCGGGCATCGTAACTGTTGTTGGCGCACTGCCATTTTTGGCCAAAGCAAAAGAGATTCTAACAGTCTATTCAAAATATTTCTTACCCCCCCAAAAATTGATGTATATTCAAAAATGTATATCTTTGAAATGATTTATCTGTTTAAACATACTTCGACTATATTTCTATTTATACTATCATCAATTATTCCAATTATATTCTCAGAAGAAAATAGGAATATAAAACTATGGCAACTATTCTGATTTACCTAATAAATGTGTGCATTATTTTTCTGAATTACGTAAAGAAAATTAGAATTTGTATTTCAGAAGACACCTTATATGAATTTTATTATTTCTTAAAAAAAATTGGAGTTTCTCTTTTATACATATTAAAATATCTCAATTGAATTTTCTAGCGATTCCTATTGTTAGTTTACACATTGCATAGTTTGTTAAAATATGTATCTGCAGTGACTACAAAGCTAAACTCCAAACGCTTGATAATATTTTTTAAAGATTTAAGCAGCAATGTTGAAGACTCAACTTGACATAATTTTGCAAAGTCGCAATGTATTAAGAATATTTATTTATTTATTTGGTTCAGCATTGCAGGCCAAGCAGAGAATATTTAGTGTAGATTTCGTCTAACATATTAAGCCTTATCTGGCAGTTATTTGGGGCAATGCAGACTATGAAATTGGCCAGATGCCAAGCACAACAATTTGCCACGACCGCTGGGATAAGGTGCAAATGCCTTGCTAATGGAACCACAGCCAAAGCCATGAGTCAAGGGGAAATGCAAAGTGTTGTTGCAGGAGGGAGGGGAAGCATTATTTCTAATATTCAAAATGGGCGTCGAGAACGTGTCAAATTGCCCGACAACATCAGCAACATCAGCAACAGCAGCAGCAACATCGGCAACAGCAGCAACAGCTGCAACCACAAAATGCTTTGGGAATTGCAGCCTTTTGTTCTGCTTTGGTTTTGTTTCATTTTGTTGAGTTTTGCCAGACGCAACAATTTAAAGAAGTGCGACTCGCAACTTGCCACAAATATAGTGCAAGAGAAGACAATTACTTCAAAGTCTTGCCAGGTTCAAACTGTAAGTGCCAGTTAAGTTTGAGTATCTTGCAGATACGCAGCGACGCAGCGACGCAGTATTAAAGGCAACGTTACTCTCCCTTTTCATCCACTGGGGTCCATGGAGATTTGGGCAAAGATTTCCATTTCATTATTGGAATGCGGGGTCGGCGACGCTGCAAGAAGCGAGTTGGTAACAGTTTTTTCTTAACCTTTTTTTTTTTTTTGATTTTGGTTTTGTATGCAGCGTAGAAAGGCAAAAGAACAGTTAGACGCCGGTAGAGATTTCGAAAAAAAAAAAACAAGAAAAAATGTTCAAATTGTTAAAGAAGCAGCAGAAGAAAAAAAAACTTGTTGAACGCAAATTAACATTTTTCGAAGAAAGGCATCGCATGTTGATGTTGCTGTTGATGTTGATGTTGATGTATCTGTAAATATAGCTGTATTTGTATCTGTATTCGTGTTTCCGTATTCTGGCAGCAGCAAGAAGCTGAAGAAACGATGGCCAAAAAATCGAATTAACTTATAAATTATGCGTCATCGACAAGAGGGGCAGGGCGGAAGGGGGGAGGGAGGTTCTGTTGTTTATTGCCGGTAGTTGGCGAACGTCGAAAGTCGCACATAAAGCAACATGTCAAACAATGAATGAAATTCAAATGAATTCGAACAGCAAAGGCCGTCAACAGATGCGAAACATCAACGAGTGAAGAAATGGTTAGAAGAAGAAGTTGTGTGCTCATAGATCAAATAGTAATAGAGGAATTCATAGGCAGACGAGCAGCGTCACGTCTTCTTAGGGTGTTCCAACTGATTTGAGGCCACGACAGAGAGAGACAAAGACAGAGACAGACATTTGCAGTCGGAGTCGGAGTTGGAGTTGAAGATGGGGACGACTGTCTGTCTGTCGTTTGTGGTTGCTGCTGATCTCCGTTTGCCAACTTGCAACAGATGCGACAGCGACAACGACAACAACTTGCAACTTGCAACTCGCAACTCGCAACTCGAAAGCTGCAACTTGGCATTGCATTTATGGCCAAGTCGCGTGTTTGTTACCTGTCTCTCTTAATGTGTCCAAGTCTCTGTGTGTGTTTGTTTTTCTTCTTCTTCTTGGTTTTTTTTTTAACTGGCGCGAGGAATTGAGTTTATTGTGCCAGCGAGCGGCGTTCTTTGGTTTGTCGCCACATCAGCTTGATTAGAATTCGAAGTAGTTAACGGTGCACTTAATGCGCCCCAAGACGGATCAACTGCATTTAACACCGTCTATGTGTGCGTGTGTGTGTGTGCTTTTCTTGCGGTATTGTTCGCTAAATGATTCCGATTGCTGGTGTGATTGATATGTGAACTCATTAGCTGCATTAATGCCGCATTTGGCGTCGCACTCTAAATACGCTTTAAAGAGTTTTTAAAAATTGCCTCCCTTCGCATTGCAATCGGTTATCGATTACTAGCGATAACTGCACATTAAAGCTGCCTGGCAACACTCAAATTCCGAAGATCAAACACACACACACACACACACACACTCATAATTTCCCCAATTAGGTTTCACATGCACACTTCGTTCATTTCCCATGCGCACACAAATAAATTTCCCATACACACACATGCTCACTTACCGGTATAAAGCAAATGTCCTGCTCGTTCGCTCTCGTTCTTTCCAACTCCTTTCCAGCTCCACTTGATGGGAATTTTTTGAATATGCGCTACGCGTAAGTGTGTGTGTATTTGTCTGTATTGTCAACAAGATTTATTTGCGCTCTGCTGGACTAAGTCTAAGCAAGTGCATAAAACAAAAAACAAAAAAAAAATTAAATAAATAAATAACGTCAAAAAATGAGATGATGAAGACGAAGACGAAGAAGCAGACGTAGACGACAACGACGACGACGACGACGAAAAACGTGTAAGTACGTTAAAGAAGATGAAGTGAAATCGGCAGAGCGCTGCATAACACGTAACGTAAATAAGAACCAGCCAAGCAACCAAGCAAAAGTCGGAGTTGGAGTTGGAGTTGGGGTCGCTGAGGTGGGGGGATATCATAAAGTATTTTTCACATTGAAAAGTTGAAAAGTCCCATCATGATGATGATGATGATGATGCTGATTAGTGATTAGTTGCCATTTGACACATACACACACACACACATTAATAGTGTGTTCCTCTGTCGCTCTCGCGTTCTGTTGTATTTGGTTCACAGAACAGGTGCACAACTGTCTCGCTCTCTCTCTCGCGCTGTCTGTGTGTGTGGGAATGTGAATGGCATTGTCAATAAGTAACTAGAGTAATAAGGAGCGACAGTGACAGCGGATGACCAGCCACTTTTTGTGCTCTCTCTTCACACACATTGTTTTGATTTGTGTCTTATGATTCTTAATACCTTTTCACACCGCTGCAACTGCTGCAAGAGTAAATAATAAAAAAAATACAAAAACTGATTTTGATTTCGATTCTCAATTGGCCAGAGAGAGCACAACAAACACACAGCTTTTGTGCTAATTGGAAAAAATTAGAAAGCATGAAATGCCGAGTCCCCTTCCCCCCTCACCGTCCCCCTTCCCAAACTCCTGCCTGGCTGGTTAATCGGCCTCGGCTCGACGCGGCTGCGCAGTTGCAGCGCTATTTACAGCTGCATGCGATCTTCTGCTTCTTCTTCTTCGTCGACTTCTTCAATTCTTGTTGCCGCTGCTATTCTTGTTGTTGTTGTTGTTGTTGTTCCTGATCGTGTCCTATTTGACTGGCTGGATTCCAATTGGAATCGTTGAGCGCACACTTTTCGTTAGAACAGATGAAAAAAAAACAAAAAAAAATTGCAAACGCTCAAAGCAACAACAACAATGGCAACAGCAACAACGATGACAGTTCAAATAATAATAATAACAACAACTACACTCACTTCACTCAACAGATCGCTTGCAACAACAAAAGGAACAATAACAATAAAAAAATAACAGAACTTTAACAGAACACTTTTTTTTTTTGTGTGCAGACACCGACAACAAGCGCAGAGCACGAGACAAAAACGAGACTCGATTCACGATCCGAGCGCAATTCGAATGCGGGCAGAGCGAAGTTCGGGATTCGGAATTCGGGATTCGGGACTCGAAACAAATTCGGATGCTGTGCAAAAAGATGCAATGCGCGAAGCGAGCGAAAGACGTGTGAACTCGTCGAGCGACGAACGCGAAATACACGCGAGCCAGCCAAGATACTTTCTTTGGCCTCGTAATGTAACTGTCGGGAACAGAAGAAGAAATTCAAGACAAGTTCAACACACGCACACATCGACAGAGAGCGAGAGAGAAATATAACTACAGAATATTTACACACACACACACACACACGTACACAATGATAGAGGCAGCCAGCAAGCAGCCGCCTGTGACTGGCTGGCTGCGCCGACGCTCTCAACGATATCGAGGCGACGCGACGCGACGCCAACAACTGCACAAATGAGCACAGCAGCGCGACAGAGCGACAGAGCGACAGACGACGCGCCACAATAGCAGAGCAGCCTAGAACTCAAGCAGGCTCCAATTAGCACTTGTTGCTTCTCAGTTCGGCTGCTGCTGCTGCTGATTAGATGGACAATTGTTGAATTGTATTTGTAGCTTCAAAAGCTCCTGCAGGATCATTGCAACAACACACACTTGAACTTGAATTTGAATTTGTGTTGCCAGAGTTGCCAACGTCTTGGGCCAGGCTAAGCAATTTTATTTGATTTTACATAAAATACAATCCATGAAAATTTAATTTGTTTTATTTAAATAAATAATTGCAAACAATATGTTTGTAGGTGTTTTAATTGTGCGAATTTAATACAAGTCAACGGAAATGGCAGCCCTGCTGTCACCACTTTGCTATGTGTTTCAGTGCTGCCAGGTGTTGAACGCTCGCATGAGCTACATTCTGAACAAAAAAAGCTTAAAAAAGCTACAAATAATAAATCAAGTAAATCAAACAAAATATCATACCAAATCATTAGGTTTTCGAAGTTGTTCTTTAAATTAAATATGTTCACAAAAGCCGAAGGCCCCAGCAGGCTGTGCTTTCTTATTTGTAAGCATATAATTGCATATTTGTAAGCATTAAAAAATAAATAAATTTGTTAAAGAATCATCGAATTTAAAATTTATTTGTTCACTTTTAATATTTTTTATTTTTTGGTATAAATTTAAAAAAAATGCTTGATTTAAAGCTATACGCTATATAAAAAGTAATCCATTTTCAAATATGCTAAACAAAATATTTAGTTTATGTCACTAATACATGATTCATATTCATGATTATTTTATAAGCTACACCATTTTCAGATATGCTGAATTTTAAGCATTCAAAATATTTCGATTATGTCATAAATTCTTTTATTGGTGTGCATAATAAATATGCTGGATCTAGCCTAAAATAAGCTAATCTGGTAACACTGGTGTTTTTTGTGCATTTCTCCACCTTGTTGTTGTGGCTATAGTTGAGCCTATTGGCGTAGCTGTTGTTGTTGTTGCAGGTGCTGCTCTCTCAGCCTCTCCCGATATCGCCATGTCTCTCGTACGACAGCCAGTCTCAGATGCTGTCTAGCTGTCTCTCTTTGGCACACTCACACTGGCAACTGGGCGCATTTCAACGGTAAACATCATGAATGCATTTGGAAAGTGGCTCGTGGTGTTTGCATTTTGCATTTCTTCGCATTCTTTTATGTTTATGTGTAGCTCTGGCTGCTGCTGCGGCTGCGGCTGCGGCTTTTGCTTTGCACAATTGTGCCAGCAACAACAACATTAACAACAACAAAAACAACAACAACGACGACGACGGCGACGATGCCGAAGACGGCGTTTTCATTTCTCAGAATTGATTGGCCGTCGCGGCGGCTGCTGCTGCAGTCGAGTTCGCATACTCCACACGCCAGCTTTTATTTCTTGTTCATTTTTCTTTCAGCCTCGGCTGCAGTCGCTGCCAGGCACCTGTCGTTGTTGCTGTTTTGCCGTTTCGCCGCAGACGCTGCTGAGACGCTGCGTGTGTGTGTGTGTGTGTGTGTGTGTGTGTGTGTGTGTGTATGTGTGTGCCTTTACCTTTACGTTTCTGATTAAATAACGTTTGACTTGGCGGGCGTCGTCGACGACGTCGACGTCGCTGTCGCTGTCGTCTGCGATTTCATCTCCCTCTCTCACACACTCACACACACACACTTGCGTACTCATCACGTTATTCCCAGATCCCTGTTAAGCCAGGTGGCAACACTTGTCACCCTGACACACATAGAGAAGCTTAGTTTCGTCGTTCCTTAATTAACACAATTAATTGAACGGTTTCCATAATCTTGGTAATCTGGCGGTGTGTTGATTGCTCGCTAATATCCAGCATAAATATCATCTTGTTTGCCCACAACTTGATTGCAACAAATGGCAGCGATAACCTCAAAATCTATGCAGACTATGATTGACGCACAGAGTTGCCACACCGACCAACTGATACAACCAAATACAGTGTTATGTCGATATTTGCACTTATGTACATTCAGTTGCTCATCCAACATAATTGCATAGAATTCTATTTTAATTAAATTTTATTTATTTTTTAAAATAATTTTTTACATTACATATGTACATTGCCTATGTATCAGATGACTGCATCATTTTTGAGGCATTAGATATTTTTGCTTCGTGTAAACAATTTTCAGTTACTCGTAGTGAATGTCAAGTATTTAGTGCTCATCCGTTTGAAATTAAAACAAACTGACAAATATTTTAATTTAATTTTAGAAATGGCAGACAATACAAAAAATTATTAAGGCATAGATATTTTTGTTTCGTATACGCAATTTTCAGTAATTCATAGTATCAAGTATTTATTGCACATCCGCTTTCAAATTAAAATATACCAGCAAATTGCAATTTCGTATACGCAATTTTCAGTTATTCATAGCAAAGGAGAGGTATTTATTGCGTATCCGCTTAAAATGAAAATATACCAACAAGTTGTAAAATACCAATGTCGTATACGCAATTTTCATTTGCTCATCATGAATGCGAAGTATTTATTGCGTATCCGCTTTAACTTAAAATATACCGAAAATTTAATACTGCAATGCGTATATGCAAATTTCCCTTATTCATAGAAAATGGAAGCATGTTAGAAATTAAATAAAATAAATCGAAAATTTTTAAAATTGCTAATTATTATCATGAGGCATCAAATGTTTTGGTTTTATTTAAACGCAGAGCGGCTGATAAATATCGACTTACAAAATCGAGTGCGATCGAAAAGTTTCAGTTAAACGCACAAGAGCTGTGAAGTTGTGGAAATTATCGGCTCAGCAAAAATATTGTTCAGTCAATGTGAGAATGAAATGTAAAATAAAAATAAACCGAAAGATTATTTAAATGTTAATTGCAAATTGCAGGTAATTGGTTAGTTTTGTGTGCGAATGTTGGGTGTGCAATTAGCGACATTATACTGTAGATCAAACTGGAGTCAAGTATAAGCAGAATATCCGTTCGCTTCATTAGCTGTAGATGGCGAGTTGGATAAAACTGTGGCAAGCAAACAGCGAACAGAGAAGCAGGCAACAATGTTACAATGTTGCTTGCCAGTGCCACATTGACCAGTCGTCATCATAATCTGTACATCTGACTACGAATGCGATTGCGAATGCGAATGCGAGTATTTGTTGCTTCTATATACTGTATACAGTATACAGTATACAGTTTGATTCTGTGTCTTGTCTGTGCTCATTCTCATTCCCCATTCCACGCATGCGCAGTCCACTTTTTGGATTTGGCATCATCACAGCAAGCAGCAGTTGCTCAGTTGCTCAGTTGCTCAGTTGTTTCATTGCTTTCTTGTTTTGTCAGTTGGCGTGTAAATCTATTAACGTCGCCTGCTTCTCTCTGACTGGCATCGCAATGTCGGCCGGCACACTTTGCTAGCCTCAGCCTCAGCCTCAGCCTCAGCTTCAGTTGCTGCAGCTGTTGTTGTCATCATTGTAATTCCGCACTTGCTCCTGGACATGGCCATAGCTGTTGTTCTGACTGTTGCCCATTGCCGGTCGCCTCGTGCCAATTTGCCTAAGTCGACTATTTAACTATTTTAGCCAAGATGCTGCTCCATTTGGACGTGCGACATTTTATCTCTGATTTTTATTTCACGGCACGTCGCAGCGGCCGAAGCTTCTTCTGCAGTCCATCAACGTATCCCCAACAACAGCGCCACTTGCCCCACCTACATGCCTTATCTTACCATTTGTATTTATACATATATTTTTTCCGATTGTAGGGTCTTCATCGCACCTAAATTTACCGCTAATTTGAGGCCATTTTGCGGGTCAACATACTCGCACAGAGTCGCAAGTCGCAAGTCGCCAGTCGCAAGTCGCCAGTCGCAAGTCGCAATGATTGATGAACGACAGTTGGCTGCCACTTAATTGCCGCGACATTAGTTGAAGCTGTTGCCCACACTAGCAACCTACCATCTGATGGCTGATGTTGTCCGTTGTCTGATTGCTGGCTACTGATGCCCCATGTCGCATGTCTGGAGGCTGCCACACATCTGTGCCACACCGTGCCACGCCCGTGAAAGCAATCGTGGCCCACATGGCGACAAGCGGCTGCCCACAAGGCTGCAAGGCATCGAGCATTGATTAGACACATTCAATTTGATCCACTGATGCAACACGCGTTTTTGTATGGCCGATGGGCGGTGTAGTTAACTAGGATCAGGCATAAGTACGCTAGAAGCTCACTTATTACAATTATCTATCATTAAAATCTTCTAAATTTTAGGAAAAGAAGCTTACATATTAGAATTATCTATTATTACAATATTGCAGCATTTAGAAATACAACTTTTTAATGTACTAAAATTACACTGAATTTGTTTGTCTCGTTTATTTAGTTTTATTAAATAAAAAAATAGATCAACCCATTTATATTTTTTAAGCAAGCATATGAATTTGTTTAACATTTGCTTATTTATTTAAAGACGACTATGAACAGTCGACGTTGAAGAACTTATAATAAAACATGATGACTAGAACAGTAAAAATATAAAATTATGTTAAATAAGTATATTTTTAATCTAAAATTTAAAAAGTAATTTACAAAATTATTTTAGTAAAATAATCATCTCCCTGATTGAAGTTAGTCAGTTCAGCTGTTGAAATTAAAAGTTACACAACGAATTGGAGAAGTGGAACAAGGTAAATGTATTTAAAGTATCGCTGTAAAAAAACGGTATGGAACTCATTGCAGCCAAATGCGGGAGCCGGAAGACAATTGGAGCTGTGAGCTGAATTCGCTCGATCCGATCCGATCCGATCGATCGATCGGTGGGTGTGGGCTAATTTACTCAGTTTGGAAGTCGGTTGCAAGCGAGAGACGAGTGGCAAGTGGCGAGTGGCGAGTGGCGAGTGGGAGAGTCGAGGCCAGAAAGAGCGTTGCCAAGTTGCGGATGGGGGACGACGGCAACACAAAAAACGGGACTGTCTAATGGAACTGGCACTACGAGTGGACGATGGACGGTGGACGGTGGACACTAGACGGCTGGCAATGGGACTGGCAGTGGGACTGGCAGTTGTTATGTGGTTATCTGTCGATGCCATATAAGTCGACAAATGCGCAGTTAGGCAAGTCAACGAAGAAGTCTGGCGGCCAGGGCCACGGCCACGGCCAATAGCTCATAGCCAGATGCCTGGCCTGTGACAACGTGTGTGTTACGTACTCAGGCTGCGACTGCGACCGAGACTCGTACTCGTATTTATGATTGGCAGCTCCTACTTCAACGCTGACGCTGCTGCAGACTCTGGCGGCGGATCAGACTCGGCTGCAGACGTCGACGTCGACGTCTCCGCTGGCGGAGCAAACACCGTTCACTGAATAAATAAAAAGCGTACTTACGATTGCAAGCTGCAGACGGCACTTGGAATGCGTTTAGTGGCGACTCAAGACCCTCTTGCTGCCGCTCCTCTTCCTCCTCTTGCTCCTCTTGCTCCTCCCGCTCCTCCGACGCGATACCAAGAATGTTAATGCTGCCACAGCCACAGCAACGGCAACGGCAACTACAACGACATCAACAACATTGACAACAGCAACAGCAACAACAGAAGACAATAGCAACAACTGCATTAGAAATGAGCACAAACATTTACTTAATCCATTTCCAATGCAACTGCTCTTGTTCCCCAAGCTGTGCTCGTTTCCATTTCCATTCCCATTCCCATTTCGATTCCCGTTTCCATTCACGTTCCCGTTCCATGCTGAAATCATCTGATTTTTTGCTCCACTTTGCCGATTCATCGGAAATCGCGCAATTTACTGTAATGCTGTTGTCCAATCTAGACCAAGGTCGCAAATTCTCAAAGAGAATCACAAAAAACAACTCGGGAAACTGATAAAATACAAATATTGTCTTATATCGTAAAACGAATTTATTTAAACGATTTTGTATTGGCAATATCTTTATCTTCTTATATTTATTCGTATATGTTTCATATTATTTAAAAAATATGTTATAAGAAAGTATGGTATATTATAACGATTATGACTTTTGATTTTCTGTATTCCATTATTTTATTGCAGAGTTTATTTAAACAATTTTGTCTTTATTTTCTGATTTCATTTTTAAGATGATATATATTATTATGATAAAATATTTTAAGCAAGTATGTTATATTGTAATTATTTTAACATTTGATATTTTTTATTGCATTTTATCCCTAAATAAATATTTTATCATATTTTTATATCATATATTAGATAATTAATTCAGTTTATATACACGATTTTGTATTGAACTCAATATGATAATTTACGATATAAGACAATATCATTATTTTCTGATTTTTTTTGAGTATGATATATATTATTATGATAAAATATTATAAGAAATATTTTATCTTCTGATTTGTTTATTGCATTATAGGTAAAAATGTTATATTCTAACTATTTCCTTTTTTTTATATTTTTTGAGTCGATATTTATTAGTATTATTTTATTATAAGTAAATAGCAAATCCGAATTCCCTGAATAATATTCGCTTTTGTTCTCTAGTAAAACGCCAAGGCAGAAATATTAAAAAAAAAATAGATTTAATTTCACTTTTCAGTTAGCTTAAATATGTTTTAAATATAATATCCTTTTTAACTACATACATAGGTCAATGGTTCGTTAGTCTCGATTCCCAATCTTAAATTAAAGTTGTAAGCAATTATAAAAAAAAAATTATAATAATAGTAATGGTATAAAAATGCAATTCTGGCACAACTTGTAGATAGTAAAATATTTCACTTTGAACTAATTTGAATCGTAGACGATGTTTGCGTTTTGTCCTTAGATCTGGCCCGATCGGGCAGAAAGTACGACATACAGGTGAGAACCAACACAATGCCAAGCAGTGTCCAGAAGGTGATGTCGCAGCTGTTGAAGAGCAGACGACCCATCAGATTGCTGCCCACAACGGCGCCCAGGCGGCCAACCATCATGATGAAGCACATGCCCATCGCATTAATCTGCGTCGGATAGAATTCCATAGCCATGGTGCTCACCAAACCTCCGCAGTTACCAATGGCCATCACCAAGGTCAGGGCGATGACCAGCGGGGCGAACTGCGTGATATAGTGCAACAGCACCAGACAGATCATCGTCAATATCATCCATCCGACTGCAGAGTGAGAGAGAGCGGGAGAAATTAATAATGACAGTGGTTATAAATCTATTTAATATATGCAATTCTCATAAAAAGCTTTTATTAGGCATCGTCTACTATTTTATAGATAATTATTTTATAGCTCAAGAATTGTATTTGCATAAACTGAATTAATGGTAATAATATTAAATTAGTTTTTCCAAGTCTTTTAATTTCAATAACGGTTCAAATGTTTAAACTTAAATATCGTTTTAGAAAACTTCCACAAATGTACATAAATTGTTGAATTATTGTATTATGTAACTAATCCAAATTTAATTGTTGATTCATTTTTTAATTGGAAATGGTCAAACTGATCTGTCATCTTTTGTTATGTTATCGCGAGCACTTGTAAGATTTTTAAATTAAAAAAATATTTTAAGACATTCAATTAAAAAAAACAAAATAAATAATTTCGAGTTCTATGAATATTCTATGTTTTTTTTCAATTAAATGTACTTTATAAGTAAACTTATTAAATTCAGAGTCTTTTAAAATTTTTTGAATTCAATTACGAAGATTAAAGTGATATATCATTAATTTCAATATGTTGCTGAATAATATCTTCAAAAAATAACAGAAAATTAAAAAATATATAAGCCTGAGACACAAATCTATGTTATTGCGAGGCGAAAGTAAATTCGAATATCGTGTACTATATAATATTATTGATCGCATACTCACTCAGCAGATTGCGCTTGCCAATCACGTCGATGGTGTAGGCGAATATGAGGTAAATGATCGTGAAGGCGCCGCCAATGCTGATCATCACCTGGTAGGTGCTGATGTCGGGGTTAACAACGCAGACACCATCGGCTGGCACTTCGTCGGCTGAAGTGCTGAAGCTCTGCAGCACGTTGCAGAGCAGCGATCCTTGGGCCGTGTCCTTGCCCAGCTCGTTGAGTATGGTCGGGAACCACATGAAGATGCCCTGCGCAATGCCGTAGATCATGAACTGGATGAGACAGATGTTCAAAGTGTGCGCCACCCGCGACCTATAAAAAAGTGGCACCGTCTGATGCCAAATCAGACGCACTGCATCCCAAACGCCATGGACACTCGACAAACTCGCCCCGCCGCTCTGTTGGGCCAAGCGTTCCACGGGATAATCCGCCTCGGACTGGCCCGAGTTCTGGGCATAGATGTAGCGCAGTGTTTGCAGTGCCTCCTCAACCTGGCCCTGCACCAGCTGGTACTTGGGCGTCTCCGGCAGCAGGTGCAGACCGCACAGGGCCAGCACCGTGATGGAGACGTCGGCAATCAGGAAGACCCGCCACGAGCTGAGGTTCAGGCCGAAGATCGAGGTGTCGAACTGCAGCGGCAGAATGCCAATGGCCACAGCTGCAAGGCAAATAATATTGAAGAACTATAGTCAAGAATCGAGAAACCGGCAACATATATTTTTGAGTCCATCTATTTCTAATCTCCAAGTTTAATGCTTACATTTTAAATAAAAAAAACATAAGTTGCGTAAATGCATTTTGCATAATTTGCATTTGAATGACTTGTTTTTATGAAGGTATTTTTTATCTTCATTACATAGTTTTCATTTTAATCTATTGCTTTAAAATTATAATTAAAATTCTAAAAATAATCTTTGCATAAATAAATTTATACTTTTGATTTATACAATTTGCATTTTGATTACTTGTTTCTAAAAAGTTATTTTTTATCTGCTCTACATAATTTTAATTTTAATCTATTCCTTTAAAATTTCGATTTCAAATTCTAAAAATAATCGTTGCAAAAATAAATTTATACTTAATAATTTTATTTTGATTCTATTCCTTTAAAATTTAAATTAAAAATTCTAAAAATATTCTTTGCATATATGCAAATGTATACTTTTGTTGGATATTGGATTGATTTAAACGATTTGCATTTTGATTACTTATTTTTATCAAGTTGTTATTTATCTGCTTTTCATGCTAATTTTAATGCGAGATTTAAGGTAATTAGAGTAGGAATTGTTAAAAACCAATTTGAAATTACTTAAACTACGTTGCTGCAAAATTACAACGTCAATTTTATTTACGTGAAAGATAAACTATTAAATTATAATACAAAGTATTTTATTTGTAGAAAAAATTATCATTAAAATTCACCCACCCACTTTTGTAATTTATTAATTTATACTCTTAAATTATTATTCAAATTGAGTGTAATATTTGAAATTATTTAAGTAAACTGTTGTGTATGTGAATTTAAGCCAAGCTATAAAGGTAATGAATTTCATTATCTAAAAATTAAATGATATGGTATTGGGGGATGACAATATCGTCTCTGCTGAATTATGAATATATATGTAATACTATTTAAATGTGATGAAAGGATGAAATGATGCACTCACCTGGGGCAAACATCATGGCGATGCACATGAAGCAGGAGAGCAGCGTGACGTGACGCACTCGCGACTTGTTGCCGTGGAACTCGCCGCAGAGACTGAAGACACAGGCCTGGCCGCCAGAGATGAAGAAGCCGGTGAGGAAGCGGCAGACGATCAGCATCCAGATGTTGAGCGAGAAGGCCGAGACGATCGAGCTGATGGCGCTGAACATCATGGCATAGCGCAAGGTGGCGACCCGTCCCCACGTATCGGCCAGAAAGCCCATGGCATGCGAGCTGAGCACAACGCCCAGGAAACCGGCTGAGGCGAGCATGCCCTGCTGCTCCAGACTCGACTGCAGATCGCACTTGACCAGCGGCATGATGAGACTGACGCCCATAATCTCGACCATGACGGCCATGAAGCACAGGCCACAGATGAGCAGCAGCTTCAGGTGGAACCTGCCGACACCTGTCAGCGTGATGGCCTCCTCGAAGCTGTATTCCCTCTGCGCGGGCTTTGTGCATTTTTCCGTGTTGCCTACGAAACACCAAGAGATTCTCATTGTCAATCAAAGTCAATCAAGATGTCAGCTTGCATTAAATGCATTTCGCAATTTGCATAATTGGCAATCGCCATAAGACTATAAGAACAACGGCCAGCGTCGCTCCGGCCACCAAGTCAACGCTGATCTGCCGCTGGGATGGCAACATCGGCCAAAGTGACGGAGCCATTGGCGGACGATGTGCGTCTGCCCAAGGAGCAGCCGCCGTCGGCGTTCTTTGAGTCGCAAACATTTCGCCTGCTCTCGCTCTTCATTTACGTGGGCGGCATCAGTGGCCTGGGCATGGCTCTGGCCTTCTACTACCTCATCTTCTTCGATTCCCGCATGCCGGACATTCATCTCAAGTTCCCCGTCTCCATTGGCGGCCATCCGGTGCAGAAGGTGCACGAGTACCAGTGAGGCAGCGGAATCAGTGAGCCAGGTGAGTCCATTTATGTATGTACATATGTATGTCTCCCATCCCCCCTCAAGCTGCCAACCTTCAGCACATAACACCCACAATCGCCGTGCGGCAAAACATCCGAGCTCATGTCTAATTGGATTTGCTGTTGCCCCATTGGGGTGAACAACAACAGGGGCAACTCGACTTGCGTGCACCCTGCGTTACAGCCAGACTTAAATTGACGAGTCGAAGTTTATTTTTATTCCAAAATATTGCACTATTCATTTCTGCGAGTTGAGAATATTTTTTTATTTATTGGGATAAGAAATTTAAAAAAAATACATCTTATATTTGAGCTATCAAACTATGTTCTTTGGGAAATGCTATTGAATTACACGCATTCTGCACTTATTGCAAATAAATATTATTAAATAAACTTTTTGAGTTAGATAAAACTAAAACTACGTTTTCCAAAAAAACGTCTTGAATATGCTTTCGAATTAAACGAATAAATTTCCAGAAATATTAGCATATATTTTAATAAATAAATAATTCAACAATTTCTTTTTATTGATTACTACAATAGAAATTTAGAATAGAAGTGATTCTGCAACTTCTGTTGATAAAGTTTGAATAAATTTTCTGAAATTTTAAGAATTTTTGGAATACAAGAGTCGTTCTAAATATTTGTAATTTTCAAATATATTATTAATTAATCTAGCTGGATTTTTAAATATAAATTGATTAAGAGGAAAGTGTTCTCCTTTCCTCTTAAGGATGCGACTCCTATTAAAGGAATATATAATACAAAAAATCCACATAATTAGAAAAAGTTCTTTAAAGTGTAATTTTTCTTTAAAATGAAGAAAAAACAAGTTTCGCAGCAAGTTTTATTTCCAAAGTAAAATTGAATAATAAAACTTGCAATTGCCTGGAAAACATTTTAGAGATATAACCAAGAAATTATTACAGCCTGAGGGTAAAAACGAAATGTAGATTGCGGGTCCCACATTAAATAGTTTATGCTTAAGAAGATTTCTAATGCAGTTAGCTTTAATATTGTCATTAAGAAAAAAGCCGATTGAGCTGACTAATTTCC
Organism: Drosophila formosana; assembly: GCA_035045625.1. Lineage (NCBI taxonomy): Eukaryota > Metazoa > Arthropoda > Insecta > Diptera > Drosophilidae > Drosophila > Drosophila formosana. The sequence goes on along the minus strand of JAWNOW010000921.1, from coordinate 405,752 downwards.
TTGCTGTATGTGACATTGAAAAGTATGCCTCATATAGGAATAATTTTTGACTCCTTTTTGACAAGGTTCGCTTGCGAGTCATACCCGTTTTGGGTGCATTTACAGGGTGCGAGTACAACAAAAGAACACAACAACAAACGACGATGCGACGACGTTGACAACAAATCAAACCAGGTCAAGTGGCTAAAGAAGTGGTCACGTGATGAGGGCGCGCCAAGGAACGGTTGCAACAGAGGGGGAACTAGGCAGCAGAGAGTGGGGAGGGAGGATTGGTCGGTTGGGAATCGTCGAATCTTATTAACGTCGCGGCCAAGACGCTGCCGTGCGAAGCATGCTGCACTCGCCTCGGTGCAAGCGTTCGACCAGAAGCAACCGCAATAACAACAACACTGAAACTGAAACTGAAACTGAAACTGATAGAAGCATAGAAGAAACCGCAAAACACAGAAATCCACATGCAACAAATGGGCAAAATACGGAACGCAAAGTCCGGCGACAATTCAGTACGCCTCCAGAGACGCAGAGCCGTGGAAGACCGCAGATTCGAACGCTGTTTATTTTTTGTTGCCTGTTTGTGTTCGTCACATATTCGCATATTGCGTATACGCCCCAGTCGACGGTTAACACTTGAACGGCATTGCGATGGCGGCTCCAGCACCGGGCATCACACTGTCGAGTCTGGCCGCCGTGGTCAACGAGGCCAAGGACGAGGAGATTCAGGTGCCCAAATCGCACGATTTCTTCGAGTCGAAAACCTTTCGGCTGCTCACCCTTATGCTCTACATGGGCGGCGTCAGTGGCATGGGTCTGACCCTGGCCGTCTACTATCTGTTCATCTGGGACTCTCGAATGCCGCCGCTTCCCGTCTTCAAGCATACGCATCCGATTGGTTAGACAGTGAGAGAGAGAGAGAGACATGTAGAAAGAGAGAGAGGGAGAGCGGAAGTGAGAGCGAGAGCGGACCCCTTTAAATGCCATATGAAACGGAAACCATTCGGGTGAGTGTTGTATCCAAAGGGTAGAAGGGTTTGAGGACATCCGACCTTATAAAGTACATATATTCTTGATGAGACGATACTGATATGTTCGTTTGTCTCAGAGACTATTCAAGTTATTTTTTAAAACACTTGTTATTGTTGTAAACCGATCAAATTTGTTTTAGAATTCGCACTACCATCTGAGAAATACTTGAAAGCTGTAGCTGTGTTTTCAGCACACATCATAAATAAGTAGCTTTCTTACTGCTTTTTACTTTCACAAAGATTTATTCATCTAGATTTGTTTGTCTACGAATAAATGTTTCTTTATTTATTTTCTGTTGGCAGAAAGTTATATTTACTCTTTATAAGCAGGTACTCAAATAAATCAGTTTGAAATTTAGCAATTAATATATTTTTCATTCGAAAAATGTGCACATTGCAGAAACTGTGTCGCAAAGACCATCTTTGACTGATGATCATGCTAATGATGGGTCTGTTTTTAGAAATGTAAATTAAGCAGCTAGTAAAAAAAATTACTTGGCACATCTGCGAAATTAACAATTGGAAAATCATCGAGCAGGGAGTTGAGTATCCCACATGAAAGCATTGCCTCTGAGCAAGTTGTGGATGCAATAAACTGGATTCTATCTTTTATATATCTATCTGCTAGAGATCTGCTCTCAGTAATGCTCTCTTCGCAGGAAATGCTATTCTAATCGCTGCTTGATTCTGTTTGCCTGTCATTCAGATAATGCAACGCCATCAGCCTATGTTTTGTGAGGGGCTGTTGGGGGATCTGATAAAGATGATGCCAAAATTTCCAGTAAGGTGAATTTACCTTTTTCCTATGGCTGACATCAGAGCACTCTAAAGATTTTTTGACACGGTTTCTGCAAGGTGCACATTTTTCTTATGTAAATATCTATGTTAAATATCGTTTGCCAATATCCTAGTGATAATTATATTAATTATTTTCATGTCGTTTGAATGGAATGATATATTTTTATACCAATTAAATTGTTAGTACATTTGTTCTGTATCTTGGCGTTCAATCCGTTACCCTTATGTTTGTCCCAAAACTGTTTTGTGTTCGTGTTTCTCAAAATGCGTAGGGGGTATTTCAGAGTCGAGCACACTCGCCAGCTGCTTTGCCACTTGGTTTTTGTTGCCTTAGGTCAGGGTCTAGCGTCGCCTGCGCCTTGTGACATCTCGCGCCCTCTGCTAACTATACGGATTAATTCGAGCCTACTAAGCGTAATGAAATACCTGGTGGAAGGTCGTGGAATCGGGTGGCAAACTTGTCGGACTGGGTGAATGGACGGTCGGGAGGAACTAGGAGGCCGGTGGAGCAGAGAGGGGGAGGTTGTCTGTCTGCATCCGGGGCTAATATCAAAAGTTGACAGACACGCACAAAACTAATCCGCTTTGGCACGTTCCACTAAATCGCAGAGTTGGATCGTTTGTCGGTTCCCCCCGACGCATCCAAGTTGCGTCATGCATTGGCAACGATTTTGATTTAATCGACGTCGACGTCAGCGTCAGCGTCAATGGAAATGAAATCAGTAATCAGTAATCAGTAATCGGTGTGCCGCAAAGCAAGCCAGGTCTCGCAGAGATTGGAAGCCAGCGCCGCGTTCAGCATGTCAGCCGATGCCAGTTCGGCGGCAGCCGCTGCCAATTTGGCCAAAATCGTCAATCTCATTGGCTCCAATGTCAGGGAAGAGGAGGAACCACAACAGCAGCCTCGCAGTGTGAGCACGCGGAGCACACGAAGCGTTCGCTTGGCCAGCAGCGGAACTCCGCGTCGCTCCACGTACTCGTATGTGCCGAAGTCGCCGCAGCTGGAGGACATTGTGTTCACGGAGCCAACGTGCTCGGAGCGCTTTGCCCGCTACTTCGTCATCGTCATCTATCTGTGTGGTCTCTGTTGTCTCGGCTTCTTCTTGTCCATCTATCACATGTTCTTCTGGGACTCGCGCATGCCGCCCGTCTTCAAGGGCCAAAAGAAAGCGCCCGCCTTCGGCTAGTCCCGCCCACTTGGCCGACAAGATCCCCAGTGCAACGTTCACCATGATTATATGGTAAGCGAAGTGGGAGAAACTCATGAAATTCATTCCAATTCTGCAATTGACTTATTTTAGCTCTCTGATTATTATCTACTCTTCCATATTTATTTGGCACTATGAATAGGTAAACAAAAAATAAATGTATAGAACAAAATATATAACGAAATGCAGAGACTTTAATTTTAATTTGTATTACACAAATTAAAAAGTAGGAATTATTTGCTCATTTAATTTTTGAATTGTAGTGTAACTCTAATTTCTTGATTTCTTTAAAACAAATGTTAGCTAATTATTCAATTTCAATTTGTAGTTAACATTTATTTTACACTTTATTTATATTTTATATACAAATTCAAAATTCAATAATTATTTAAAAATGCATTTTTTTAAATATTTAAGTTTATCTCTAATTCGCAATTTTTGAGTAAGAGATTCTTAAGATATTTCAGTATGCAGCATTAATGTCGATAATTGCATCTATAGTACATTTAATTGCATTCAAGTTAATTGCAAAAATACAATAGTTTTCTTTTTGTATTTAACATATCTGCATATCTGCACATTGTTTAGCTACTATTATTTAGCTACTTTTATTAATGGAACTCGATCAAAAATGTACCGCATAAATTATTTGCAAAAAAAAACTTGTCATATTTCAAATGAAAAATGTAATTTTTTATAAATTTACAACAAAGTAAGTTAAGTTTGCTTTGCAATCTAGCTGCATAGTTTCTGTTTAGCAAAGTATTTGCATTATTTAAGTAGTTGGCTACTTGGGAAGTCAATTCATTATTTATGCAATTCCTTTTAAACGTTTTCCCTTTTCAATATGCTGCTTGGCAGCATGCGCTGTTATGCCAAAATTGTACGACGTGAAAATGTTTAGAGAGCGAAATTTCGATTTCAGGACAAGTTTTATTGCAAATGCTTCTTCTTGTTTGATGTTGTCGTTGTCGTTGTTGTTGTTGTTGGTAGTTTTTGTGTCCAAGGAGGCGCCACCTGCGACGGCAACGGCAACGACGAAGATTCCTTGAGGGCCATTTTAAAACAATGTTGCAGTCGCTGCTGCTCGTCTAACTGCCCTTTGGGGTCGTGGTTGGCGATTGGGGTTTGGGACTGAGGGTTGAGGGTTGGGGGTCCACTGAAAATGGGCGTGTGTGCGTGTTTGGCCTACATTCTAGCGAGCTAACGTGATGAATGTGTGTGTGTCCATGTGTGAGTAAAGCTTATACAACAAAATCAATGGCCAACGTTGCAAATCGCTCGTAGTCCAAGCCGATGCCCACACGCCTTCTCTCTCTCTCTCTCTCTCTCTCGCGTCTGTCTGTCTCTCGCTCAGTTTTCAGCTGCACTCGCTTCGTTGTCCTAGTGACCCAGTTGCAGATTATTAACCTCCAGCCAACAACGAACGAACGAGCGACCAAGCGACCGAACGAACGCTTGCCGAATCGAAATAGAAAACAAGTAAGAGTTGTTGTCTGACGCGCAAATGCTCGACTTGCCGCTACCCTGTAACTCCAGCAAGTACAGGACAAAGTGTGTCGTCATGCTGGAAAAGGCTGCTTGAGTGATCTGGACATAAACATCGATCGTTTAAATTCGCAATATTGCTGCTTAGATTTTAGTACCACACTGGCAAGTTGCTGATTTTTGTGTTCGAATTACACGGTGTTTGCAAAGCGAAAGAAATTATATTAGATAAATACGGTTGCAACACTTTTTAAAATACTTTTGCGATAAATAAATTAAAAATTGAAGTAAAGTTGAAAACAGGCGAAGATAGAAAATATTTGTTATAAAAGTATTACTTAATTAAATTAAGTTAAAAATAAGATAATCATCAATGCATCGAGATATTTACCTGATGCTTAACACAATATGGATTTATGGTTTTTACATATTAATTTAACATCACTTAATTGCCCAAATGCGCTGTAGCAATGACCTTTTGCTTGTTGACAAAAGCTATTTGCTATATCTGCAAATTTTGATTGCAACACGTATACGACTTAGCACTTAATACAACTCTAAATCTCAAACTAAACTCTAAATAAAAATAATAGAATCATCGATGCACTCAAATAGTTACTCGATGTTGAACACAATATGGATTTAACGTTTTTACATATAAAATTTGCATCGCTAATTGAGCTGGCAGTGAATGGCCCAAATGCGCTGTAGCAATGAGCTTGCATTCGCTGACATAAGCTGCTTGCTATGACTGCAAATGGCGATTGCAAAACGTATACGACCTGTTGGCCGGCTGCTTGCTATGACTGAAAATGGCGATTGCAAAACGTATACGACCTGTTGGCCGCCAGTCGGGCAAACTCGCTGCGCAAACTTCGCAATGCAGGATATACATGTGTACATACGTATGTGTGTATGCAAGGAGAAGCAATAAAGTAGCGCAGCTGCAGGTGAAGGTGCTGATGCAGGTGGAAGCGGAGGCGAAGGCGACGGCGGAGAGGATTCGGCAAACAGCGAAAGTTGGCCAAGCAAAAAGGCGCAGCAGCAAAAAAGCAAGAACAACGAGAAAGTCACTTTTGCAATGCCCTCCGATGTCCTTCGCGACGCCTCCTGCGAAGGTTGCGCCTGTGCCTGGGCATGGTCACGCGATACGAACATTAGGCATGAAGATGCAACGGCATTTTGCTTTTCGCTTTTTTTTTGTTTTTTGCATTTTGCATTCGCAATGCAATTTTTGTTTGGCCATGATTTCCCAGCTCGCGTATATACGCAAATTGATTGATGTTGTTTTCAAATTTATCGCTCGCATTTTCGCTTTTTGTTCGTGTGTGGGAGTTGAGTGAATTTTGAGGGGGATTGGAAATTGACTTTGCTGAGTCACAAGCGTGGGCGGGCAGCGCGCTCTTGACACATAAACGCTGTAAGACAGGCCGCAAGACGTGCCGATGTTGCCAGTTGCCAGTTGCCTGTTTATTTGGCATGCCAGCTGCAGTCGGCAACAACAACAAAGAACAACAACAACCGAGCGCAACGCCGACGCAGCGTTTTGTATGTAAATGAAACGGAACAACAACAAAACAGGCAGCAACCGTAACAGGCATTTATGAATGAAATTATATGCGAAAATACCGAAAAGAGCAGCGGCAATTTAAGGCTGAGGATCGTCGTCGTCGGGCAGGGCAGCAGCGAAGGCGGAGAACAAAAACCCGAAGTCGCCAGCCGAGCACGAACAGCAGCCGAACGATGCCGATGACGATGCCGATGCAGGAGCCAACGGCATCGCTAGCAGCAGCGCAGCAGCAGCGCAGCAGCAGCAGCAGCAGCAGCAAAAGCAGAAAGGCTCTGAAGCTTTTTTGCGTTGGGCGTCATTTCGCTTGCATTCGCTGGACGCGTCGGTTGGCAGCGTTTTTATGCACAGAGCACAGTGACTCTGCAACTGTAAACAGTTCGAGGAGTGAGAGCGAGAGCGAGAGAGAGGGAGAGCGCGACGCGTCACAATAAACAATAATATTAATAAGCATAACAATAAGCATAAGAATAACAACAGAACAGCAGCTACAACTACAAGAAACATTGCATTTATGTACCACAAAACTCGTATAATTAATTAGACTAAAGTTGCAACACTGCCACCACAACACAAGCAACAGCAACAGCAACAGCAACAACAACCAAATCGGAAGCTGAACAACATATCAAAAAAAAAAAAAGCGAACTACGAAATAAACAAAGAGAGAGGAAAGTGCTAAAATAGCGAGAAATCAAAAGTCCAATTTGAAAAGCAACGAGAAATCAAATTTGAGAATCAAAAAAAGAGAGAGAGAGAGGGCAATAACAATATCAACAAACGGAAGAAAGCAGCGAAGCAGCGAACATGAATTCCAAAGTCAATTCGCTGGAGGAGAAAGTGAAACTGCCGCCCACGGAGACAATAAGCCGTTGCTATCAGCCGCAGCAGAGCAACCGTAAGGTCATCCGCATCCTCACCGTGGCCGTCTATGTGCTGTGCGTCTCACTGGCGGCCATCATGCTGTCGCTGTATTATATATTCATATGGGATCCGACCATCCGACCCTTTGTTACCAAGGCCAATCAGTGCGGTAAGCAACCCCCCTCTCAATAATAATCACAAACATCAAAAATACCCATGCTTTCCACACCAATTTCGTTACGCTCTAAACTCCCTCGCCAGGGAGGCAGCGCGTTGTCAACTGTGTGGTCAACTGCTGTTGGCCATTAAGGCCGGACCGCTAAATCAAACTGGGCCACATGAACTAGGCTACAGCCACTAAATTGCACACACACTTCCCTTCACATTCCCTCCCAGCTCCAGCTCCAGCTCCAGCTCCAGCTCAATAACGGCAACGGCAAACGACTCGGAACGTGTCGGCTCTCGGGGTGGTTGCCTCGGCTGCTGTTCAGACCGGAAGGGCGTCGCAGTTGCTTTGTTGCTTTTCAGTTTTGTAAATCAACTCGAAATTAGGTCAATGGGCTATCTCACACACACACTCGCACTCACACTCACACTCACACAATCTACTTGGCTTTTGCGGTTCAATAAACGCATTGTCACTAACCATGAAATTGGTTCAGCGACTGCAAATTTACCGAGCACTTCGCAGCAGTTCAAGCGACACACAATGAGTCCTCATTGCATTCACATCCTCGCTGTCCTGGCTCCTCTTCGAGCCGCAACAATCCCCATTGAACTGCCTCACAATTAATTACCTTTGGCAAAGTTCTTGGCAAACTACAGTTGTCATCCAAAGCGAGCAGAAACTTCTTTTCACTCAGCCTCAGTCTCAGTTGCCTTTCAATTTCAGCTTGGTTTGCAATTTGTTGAAAGGGCGAAAGTTTTGAATGGTACATTTTTCTGAATTGAAATTTGTAAGGAGCGCAGTTGGTCGTTTCTTATGATAATTTTTTGGTAGATCTTTTAAAATTGAAGCTCGACTGGAAATGTGCAGAAGAGTGAAAAGTTTCTTATGGTAATTTTTCTGAATTGAAATTTGGCATTTTTTTTTTAAATTGAAGCTAAGCGGGAAATTTGTAGAAAATTTAAAAATTTCGTATGGTAATTTTATCGAAAAGAATTTAGCAAAAAATTATCATTGGTAATTCTATTAAAATTTAAGCTTAGCTTACAATTTTTATAAAATTGGCAAAATTCTTATCGTTATTTTTATCGAAAAGAATTTTACATAAAAGTGTCAATGGTAGTTCTTTTAATATTACATTTTTTGATAATTCACATTCATACAGAAATTTGCAGAAATATTTGCAGTACTAGCTGAGTTTATAGCCAAATTACCGCTATCCGTTTGTCTTTCGGTTTTTTCCGTTCAGAGTGCAGAGCCTTTCTTAAATTCAACAAAAGCTACAGCAGCTAAAGTCGGATAGGATATCCATATAAATATAATAAGTGTAATTGGGTGTATTACACTACTTTTGACACAGGGAAAAATTAAAGTTTAAAGTCTAGAATAAAATTCGAGAAAATTCTAAATTTAAATTATTCAAATCAAGATGGATTTAACCTATGTTAACATAAAGATGAAACCTATTCTTAATTCAAGTATTTTTTTTAAAATAGAAATATGAAAACTTTGCCCGTAGCTGTGTTATATAAAAAAAAAATTTTTTTTTTGATTTTTAAAATAAAAATCGAAACTTTTAAATTTAATTGAAATTATTTTTTAGTTATCTAAGAATTTTTCAAAATAAAAATGTAAGAGTTAAAAATGGTTCAAAACCACAATATTTTTGGGTTCGATTTGAATGAGAGGCAAAAATATTTATTGCTATTCCGGTGTAACACATGATTGTCAATCGATATATTATTGAATACAATTATTTTAAAACATTACTTAATATTCGAAAATAATCGTTTGCCTTGAAAAATGCAAAATGCTATTTTAGTGAGTGTGTCTAGGCTGAAGGTATCTGGAAGTCGAGTAGACACGTGCAAATGAAAAGAAAAGTTTGCAAAGTTGGCAAAAGTTTTTAACAAATTTTTAATACATTGATTAAAACAAATTAAAAAGGAATCCTTAGTAAGATTCAAGTCAGCTTCAAGCAAAAAAAGAAAAATTGAATTAAGTTTCTTTCGAATTAATGAAGGTAATGTAAATATAAACAATTTTAAGGCAGCAGTTCAATTAAAACTGATTATAACCGATTTATTAGTGAGATTTAAATCAGATAAATCAGTGAAATAACTAAATAAAATATTACTAATTTAGGTAGTCACTTAATTTGTTTACTTTGAAGTACTGGGATTTAAGTTTTAGCCAACTCGAAGCCTATTTTGAACTAATGCAAATTGAATCATTTTATTTCCATGCAGATAAAATTGTGATACCCGAAAAAATAGCCATTCGTCTACTCAACTCATCGGAAGTCACCGCGGAGCAGTTCTACAGACACATCCTCGACCAATATCGCATCCTCAGCCATCTGCAGCAGCAGCGACAGCAGTTCCTGCAGAAGCAGCATCTGCAGCTGCAACAGCTGGAGGCGAGCAATCGCTTCCAGGAGGTGTTTGCCACAGCCACCATTATACAGGCGCATCCGCATCCACATTCGCGTGATCCGCTCAAGAAACTGCTGTCGCCCAACAACAACAATAACAACAATATGAACAACAACAACAGTCAAAGCAATGGCGACTTGGGCGCCTTTCGACTCGAGTCACCATCGAATCTGGATGTGGCCGCCATCCCATCCCCTCATCACATGCCCATCGTGCTGGACACATCGCCGCCCGCCGAGATGCCGTCCATGACGCATCTGAAGCGCAAGACGCACCGAGGCCACTACAAGCATCATCGATCACGCGGCGGCGGCGGCGGCGGCGGCATCAGCCAAAAGAAAGTGATCAGCTCATCGCTATCAGCAGCAGCATCGACAACAGCAGCCACTGGGTTGGGTGGGGATCAGGCAACGCCAGCGTCGCCGCATGGCTACATGGACACGCCCCTGAATCCGGCAGCGGGCACCATTCTGCAGCAGCCGTTGCAGCTGTACACCTCGATGCCCATTCCGCTGATACTGAGTCCGAGCAACGGCGAGAAGCGTCCCTCGCACCACAGCCACAGTCACGTGCACGGCGAGCGGCGGGGCGGGGGCGGAGGGGCGCAGGCGCGACGTCGCACCACCACAGCCTCGGTGTCGGGCTACGATGCGCAGACGTATCTCAATCCCTTCCTCACCGGCGAGCTGATCTTCGAGAAGTAAATTCTACTTGATTCCTTCTTTTTTCTACTATGGAAACGTTAGACACAGTTGGCCAAAGATTTGTATTTACAGTGGGTACACTTAGTTTAGCAGGACTCGGACTCTGTCATATCAGCACACACACACACACACACAGCGGATACAAATATATATCAGACCCAGTCGAAGATCTGCTCTGATCTGCACCTAGAACAACACGAGCATAGGCTACAACACCACACAACAAATAAGAATAAAATAATAGACCCAAAATTGAAGGGTCTAAAGAAACACACAACACGGCTTCAATTGTTACCGATATATATCATATATAGAGAGGAGCATAACATAGCTATATACTCCACTACTTACTAGAGACAGAGAGACAGAAAGAGAGAGAGCACGGCGAGAGCATGACATTCACTGCATACGATAGTTAATCGATAGCTAGGTACAACGATAGATCGGTAAACGATGTACCTATACGGGACCCACTCCAACCAAATAGAGCGTCACTCACAGCGGCAAGCAACAACACCCCACCTAGGACACTGCTTTAAGGCAGCTAGCGAATGCTACACCAACTACAATAAATATGATGAATAATTAGTTAAATCTAGTACTACAGCAAGCATACTAAATAACTCACCCCACTCACGGCATCTGCATGAAACACACTCACACACCATTGAGAGCGGGTTCAGCTTGAAAAACTGCATGATACACATACATATAGTACATATAGAGCATAGCACAGCATACATACATATATTTATTATTAGATTGGTCAGATTGAGTATATATCAGTTATATGGTATTTGTACATACAATAAAACGCAGTGCACGGCACTCGACAACTACATAGAAATTATATATATACATATATATCGTATATATACATATTCGATATTATTGTTTTTTTTTTTTTTTCAATAAATGAAAATGTGATTGACAACAATATTACAAAATATGAATCGAAATTCAGTTCAATTTAATAATAGATTTTTCGAATTGTTCAAACAATTTTTTATATAGACATTTTTGTGAATAGCACGGTAAAACAACGCGTGACACGACATGCGTGACAAAAAACAAAAAAACCAAATATATATTGATTGAAAACAGAAAAAAAAAAAACGAATTGAAATGCGAAAGAAATTGAATTTGAAATGTTTACGAAATTATGTTAAGATTTGAATAGCATTCGATTTGGATCATTTTGAATATACTCGTAATCCTATGTAGCAAATTTTTTGTGAGTAGCACGATAATAATGGCACGTGACACGACACGTCCAACCAAATAATGTTCAACATAATCTTAAGTGATCGAAAATCAAATCGGAAATGTTTGCGAAATTTTAGTACAGTTTTGAATAGATTTTTCAAATTGTTTGAAACGAGTTTTTTATATATACCATACAGACATACATACCTACATACATATGTATATGTAGATACATATGTTTAGTAGTATCGGCGCGTGACACGACACCAAAACAATATTCGCAACTTTTTCAAACAACAATAAAACCAACCGAACGAACAGTTAACAAAATGTTGAGCGTGACACGGCGCGCATGCATCTCAAAATGTATTTCGATCTTCAGTTTTTCTTCTTTTCCTGCAACCAAGCAACATTATTTCGTATCGCATGTCGAATTCTAGACATAAACATACATACATACTATATATATCTAATATATATGTGAAGCATACTCGTATATATACCCTACATACTGCATACTGCTGTGGCACACTCCACACTCCACTCCTAAGGACAGAGCGATTAAGGATAATGGAACTGCAACCGCATAAGCATCTACTATAACAAATCGAATTGAGAATTGCGAATTGAGAATTGAAATACATACCAACTATTACGCATACATACTCACACTCAAACCTATATACATTTATCTCAGCAACACTCTCCTACACACACTATACTACATGAGACAATTGAGTTAACGATCTATATGTAGAGGAGATATATGTACCACATAACTAAGTATCCTGTATCTGAATCTGATGGACATATGCATATTACATATACATATACTATACATGAATACCGTGTACTTAGAAGATGAATAATAAAACGTAAAGCGTCTCATGAGCGACTGCTTGAAACAAAAACAACAACAACAAAACTCATTCGATTTAATCGCGAAAATATGCTTCGAAATTCGAAATGGCGGAAAGTGGGACAACATTTTAGCTGATTAAAGCAGCTAAAGTGCATTTTATATTTTGCATTATTTATTCATTTGGTTTTCCATGCATGACATCGCACGACGTTCAAGGATGAGGCGGTTAACTAATCGTCAATAGGGCAACATTTCAATTACAGTCATTTTTTAATTTAATTAAAAAATATTAGCGAAGCCGACAACAAAATATCCGTTCGTCATTATCAGACAGAACAAGGATTTTTTTATTTTTTTGAAAATAAATAAAGTGTGTTACTTTAAAATTCTATAGCCAACAACGAAAATTGAAGTGGGTGAAAAAAAGCAGTCGCCTAAAAGCATGCTGCATTTTTTTAATATTCGATGGTTTGATGAAGGTTAATCTAATTTTTTTATAATTTTTATTTGCGCATGAATTGTTGAATGTCATTTGAACATGACCGGACTTTTAGGTGAGGAGAGATATAAGGTAGTGTAAAAATTTGACTATTTTTTAACTATTTACAATTATTTACTAATGAGATTATTGGGTAATTGGATGACCTAGGAGGTGAGAAGGTAAAACCTAAAAATTAAAGTAAATAAGTCAATTTAAAAAGTATAATTTAGTTATACAGCTGCTACTATTTAAGACCTTTGACTTTGCCATTATTATTATTTTTGTAAATTATATATTTGCAAATAGTACCGGAATCGTGTTTTAGGTCTTAGTTCAAAGTAGGCGTTCTGGAAGTTATTTCTGCTACTTTCCTCAGACACGAATATCTCTAGTTCTTGGTTGCTTTGATCTGCACGACAGTTTATGCCGATCAACATGAACATAAACGTGTAAGCCGCTATTGAAGCACTTGATACCGTCGACCAAATCACAGTCACTTTACAATGCCCATTCATAGATATTTTTTATGGCAAGAGAGCGGCACGTAAATTAATGATAAGTCGCCAGAATTGCTCCCTTATAATACATTATGGCCCAACTGGCACTAAAGCAATTAAACACGCCCATTTGTAATGCAAATGTTTACGCTCGGTTTATCTATTTTGAGTGTTCAGTTTCACTTTCAGCTAAGGCAAGTTATTCCTTTTCGATTTGCCAGTATCAGGAGAACTCACCGAATTCACGATCGCAGTCAATCACATAGCCGGGATTATCCATTTTCGTTGTACAATAAAAATAAAAATTATTAAAAAAAAAAAAAAAAGGAAACGTTACGCGCACTTTAGCTGGCTCAGCGATCGAATCAGATCGGATCTGGTATGGGGGTCTAACACTGGAGGAGATACTGATGCGACTGCTGGCACTGCCGAAATTCAACTGCAAACTGGGAACGTCTCTTGTCCTCTTTTACCAAAATTTATCTGGAGGTAATGCTTTACACTCAGCTATCATTAGAAAGACCGATTACAATTGGGTTCTGTAAAACAAGATGTATGTGTACATTTAGCCATGATAATATATCTTTAATGCTAAAACTCGTAAAACACTGGGGGCAGCTAGCGAGTAACGACTTCAAGATATCCTGCAATTGCAGATAAGCATATTTTGAATAATTTTAAAAGTTTTAAGAACAATTAATTATTGGCACGTTATCGAAAAAAATCATTTGAAAATATTTTTAAAATATATGATAATAATTTATTAAATACAAAAAAAATTATATTATGTTCAAAATGTATTTAAATATTTTAAACATTTACACAGACTCACATAAACTATCAGAGCAAGCCTAAAACACAAATGAGGTTTGCAATTTTTACACAACAAAGTTTAGGAAATTTAAACTATTTAATAAGAAAATGCCAACCCTAACTATTCTACTATTACTATTAGTAATTGGAGTTTCCAGTGATCATTCAGCCATTATTTGAAGCATATCTTAACATATGCATTTAAACAAAATAGTTTACAAATAATAACCATTGCACATTAGACAGTAAGAGAAAGTGAAAGAAGCTCCTATAAATAGGCAATGATATCATAGCCGGAAATAATAGACCCCATGTTGTCATCTGCAGGGTATTAAAGTGCGATATCGCGCAACTAACAACATGGGTAAAACTGAGCTGTAAAACATTAATACCCGCCTCGCTAAACTTAATAATAGCAACTCTATGAATTTGCGCAAGTCAGCGTCCGCTCGGGTTGAGGTTGAGGTTGAGAGCCACTTGCTCTCACAGCATAAGTGGTACGTTATACGGTATAGTTGTCAACAAACAGTCACGAAAAAATAAATAAATAATAAAAGTGGAAAAAAATAAATGTTTTTTATATACTACGTAGTTATACGGCACATAAGTACTACGGTTTAAGTTCTTAAGTTCAGTTAGATAGATTCATGCTCTGAAACTTTAACAACTGCTGGAGGTGTTTTCAAGGACAGCCAACGCATGGTTTTACAACATCTGCAAAGTCGAAGTTGGGAATTACGAGAATCGTTTTATTTTGCACATCAGAGATAAAGAAGTTCGATATACAATTTTTGCACTTTTTTTTAAATGTTACAGAATCGTTCTTAGCATAGACTGAAACTACAACAGATCGAAGAGGAAAACAAAGTATTCACTTAAATTGATGAATTGCAGGAAACCTTCTTCAGGCATATACATATTTGTATGCATGTAACAATAATGTACGATCTTCAATATATATGTATATATATGTATATTGTGTAAATATATGTAACTCTGTGAATTTGCAGCGTACTTGTAGATGCATTTGTATCTATGTACATTTCATCTCACTCTATCTCTCTCGTTCTCTCTCGCCTTGCTTTCGCTTCGGTTTATCTGCCATACTCTTCGGATGCATGGATAATAATAACTTGCACTTTCAACCCAGCAATCTATTTATCTATTACGGAGAAGCTTACGGTTTATGATGATTTAGGTGTACTTATGGTATAACAAAAGCCATGTAGTGAGATAGTTAAGACCACGCTGATAATATTTACAAAAAACAAGAATAAGTAAAGGAGTTAAGCTAAACAAAATGATTGGACTTAAGAATATCATCTTATATACACATATACAGATACAAAGATACTCATACTTGAATACAGATACAGATACAGATACGAATACGGATACAATTGCAGATGCAGATGCGTATCTCTCTTGAGCTCTCTCTTGGTAAAATGGTTTCTTTGTTTTTACGTCAACATCCAAGTTGAAGAACGAACGTCTTACACACATAGGTAGGTAGGTAGGAAGGTAAGTGTCACTTATCTTAAGAGGATGGGTACATAAGCATTTTTGCATTGCTGATAAACCGACAACAACAACGACAACGACAAACGACAACAACAACAAGAACAACACAAAAACAAGAAGTCTTTCAACTACTCAACGATCGCATTGTGTTTACTATAGTACAATCAACGTTTATTCGCAACATTATCCATTTCCAAATTCGTTATGCCCGCCAAATCGTACACATAATTGCTGTAACCATCAAGTCAATTGCTCTTCTCTATATTCTTTCCTCACTTCAAGTCCATAGGGGGGGAAAACATTATCGAATAATAATTAGAAAATGAAAAGAATAAACATTCTAAAACGTATTACAACGAACGGCGTCGGGGACGTTTCGCATTGCTTGTATGTTCATGTCATTTATACAAAGTTATGAAAGAAATAAATGTTAAGATCTATATCGCTATGCAAAGGAAAATGATGGAAAAACATATACACACAGAATAAATACATTTGCAAATCATGTAAATTCCGTTACTGCGATTGAAACGATCTTCCATCGAAATACTACATATTTTTATATGTATCGTATATACACACATATATATAAATCTGAATTCGCATGATTCCGGCTATTGTGTCTTTTTAGTTTCTGTTTAAAATTGAAATGGCGGCGTATCGCGACAGGTGTGCGCATCCATTGGTGTGATGACCACGTGCAGGGAGAGCGTGTTGCGCTGAGTGCCAGTCAGATGGGGACTCAAATAGGGCGATGTGTGCTCCAGCTCCTCGTATGGCAATAGATTATCCAAATTGATGACACGCGACTCATCCGAAAAATACTCTGTACGCTCCACGACGGTTCGTATGTGCGCTATTTGATTCTGCACTCCAACAATGAGCACCGCAATCTGCAAATATAAATATTACAAATTTTGTGACATTCAATTTGGTGATTCATTTAAAGAGTGGCTAACGCACCTTGAAGCGCTCCTCCTCGATGTTGTTGTGCTTGCAGGTGACGCGCAATCGCACCGTGTTCAGTGAGCAGCCGGGCACGTCCTCGCCACACACCATTTTGGCCTTATTGTACTTGACTCCGCGCGGAAAGAATTCAATTTCCCAAGTCATGCAAGGATCTAAAATCGTGTAAATTAATGTTGTATGTATTCTGATTAAACCTTATTGCAAAAATTGTATATATTAGTACAGTTCTGACGACTGCAGTGTAAGTCCATTGAATGATATACGGTTATAATCCCCATCCCTTAACAAACGTTGTTTTGCATAATGCCTGTAATGCCATTTTATCCTCTATTCTGTAAAATTCTATAAAATCGAGAATTACTCCACCTCTAATAGCTCCAGCTGTGTTTCTTCCAGTGTCCAGAAACAATTCAGTCTTTTGCGGGGTTTGTCCCACGACCGTTCTGATCTGCCCATCCCAGGATTAGACTCAATGCACCGTTAAAAAGTTCACTAATTGTTCACAGGAATCTGACAGTTACCCTTAGTGCCAGCTGATCCGATCCTACACTCTTCAGGAGAAGGTCGTTTAGGACAATATTTTACAACAAGAGAAATAGAACTTCCTCCTAATGGTCGTGGTGAAAAATTGGGCGTTTATCAATCTTAGCATGATACTTAGTTGTCGAGGGATTCTCGGGTGCGAAAATATGTTGACAAGGGCTGCCGTTATAGACTCGACAATTGCTGACATTGTTAAAGGCATCCACTTGTCAAGAAATGACGCTAACGTAAACTTATTACTCTATAGTACTCATTTATGCTCACTACCCCGTGCAATGCAGCCTTAACTGATCTAGCTTTAAGATAGGCGTGTTGAGACCCCCAAAAAGTGTGAGGCGTTAGTTTCCTTCTAAATTACAGGCCCAGGAGAGAGACTGAGGGGCTACTCCCGTTCTCCGTATACCCCGGTAGGAGATATCCCCTGACGAACTCTAGAAGGTGTTCACACACTATCTGCAACATGCCAGATGGTTATTGGATCCCGCTGATTTTTTAGGGTAAACGACTTGATAGTCTAGATAATCTTTTTGTTCATTTCGAATTTCGTCTACTAGGGCCTCACGCGCCAAGTCCACTTCCACTGATATAAATAAGATAATAGAAGGTCAATCACTCACCATCCTCTGACTCGGCGATATGACGTTGCGAAAAGAAGCAGGTTACATAGTTCTTATAGTCCTCAATCTCATCAAAGTTGGGCACATCGATGCCCACACTCCACGTATCGTTCCAATAGAGACGTGGCGTGAATTGCAGCTCCCCGCACTCCGAGGAGCGCACCTCGCGCACCCGATCCTCCTGTCCCGACTGATAGCTCATGCCGATGGCGATGCGCTCAACGAGGAACTTATTGTGATACTTGATCAGGGGGACGCACATCAATTTGGAGAGCTCGGTGGGTGTCATCATGCCAAAGCGTATATGCATCACCGTCTGCTCGATGAGCTCCACAAAGCTGTTGGCCTTCTTCTCGGCACTCAGACTGCTGGTGGCCTCGATGAGGTCGTGACGATGCAACAGCCACGTCTGCAATATGTTAAACAATTTGTACTCGCTGGCGACAACAATGTCATTCTGCTGCAGCAGCAGCTGCAGGATGGCCGGATCCATATCGACAAAGTCCTTCGATTCAGCCACCATGCCCAGGTTCCATTTGAGGAAACGCTTCAACGTTTCGGTGAGATCATTATGCGTGGGCGTAAACGACAATGTGTATTGCAGCCACGAGACCAAATAGCCGCTGGTTGCCGCCTTCGCCACATGCTTCATCATATAGCCGACGCACAGTTCGATGAGGTCGCGCACATTGTACTTGTCGGACAACGCCAGCATCGGCATCACTGTCTGCAGCGCCACCTCAATGTGGCCCACATACAGATACTTGATGAACTGGGGAAACACCGCCGAACAGCAGGCCTCCTCGTGCAGCTCAATCACCCGCTTGCTGCACTCGTTCCACTCCGGATTCATGAGCATCACCTGAAAGACGTCGCTGCTGGCACAGAGGATGACACGATGCGCCGGATACTCGTTGCCATCCACCAGCAGCACAATGTCCGACATCAGTTTGTCCGCATACAGATGCGCAATCTTGTTCAGCACGCTGTTCGCATCGATCATCTGTCAGGCACAAGGATATATAGATAGAGCGGAAGGAGGAGAAGGAACTCGCATACTCACGGTGCTAGCGCCATCCTGGGCCTCGTCTGTTTCCAGGCATTTTCGTCGCTTGGCATCCTGATCCTCGTTGAGGGGCGTCGTCACACTCTCGCCACCGTTTGTGGCAGCCGCTGGATTTGCGTTGTCGTCACCTGCGCCACCAGCTGCAGCGGCAGCTCCAGCTGCAGCCCCAGCTGCTGCTCCAGCTGAGGCTGCAACAGCTACAGCTCCGCCAGCAGCAGCTGCTCCTGCGGCACCACCACTTGCAACACCAGCTGCAGCTGCAGCTCCACCACCTACACTTCCACCTCCACTGCTGCCTCCCCCTCCACCAGCAGCACCTGCCCCAGCTCCAGCTCCAGCTCCAGAGGCAGCCGCGCCTCCGTTAATGTTTGCGTTCATACAAATACTTTGCACGCGTTCGCTGTCGAATTGTCAGTGTGGCCGAAAATGAATCACCTGCTCCCCACAACGCTTGAATTCCGGTCGCTCACTTGTTTGAGCAGCTTCAGGCCAGACGTTTGCCTACAGCAGCCTATTAGGACATGCCCAATTCTTCGTTGACATCAATTTACCAGAGCTATCGAAAACAACAAATTGCGTTTGTGCGACTGTGTGACCGTGCGCTCGCAAAGCTCGAAATGACAAAAGACATCAAAACACAAAGTAAATGTTATCGTAAGTCTAACGATATTTTTCAACCAATCGAATTCAAATGTTAAAATTCAATTAAATCTACTTATTGTTATATAGCTTACAATCATATTCGTTAATCTTAAGAGTTTTCAACGAATCGAATTCAAATGTAAGTTAATTGAATAATATTGCTTTGCAATTAAACGATACTTTTCAAGCAATCGAATTCAAATGTAAATCATTTTATGTAAAAAAAATTAAATATTTATTTATTAATTATAATTGCAACTTACAATTAAATTCGATAGTACAATAAACAGGCCTTCGGCCTGTTTTAATTTATACTATTTGCTATTTTTTAATTTAATAGACTGATGCACCTTTCAGGAAAATAACTAAAATTTAAAATAAAACTAATGTTATAATAATAATAGTATAGTATTAACTTAATAATTTATTATTAGCTAACAGAAGCTAACAACCCAAAAACGTATAAATACACATATGTTTTTTATGAATATATTTACAATAGCTATTATCTAAAAGTTAAAAAGTTCAGAGAAAATTGTCTTTACTAAGTTTAAATGATTGTATAATGAGGATATATGATTTGTGAGTACTCTTTTCAACTAATTTATTAGACTATATTATAGTGCAATATTGTAGAAAGAATATGGTATGGAATATTATAATTATTAATTATTATTATAATTAATTATTATAATGTAATACCATAGAAAAATATTTGGTGGGCAATTTAATAAATTGTTATAAATTAACATTAATTAATAAAAAAATTCCTGAGCTTCAATGGAAAAATTGAATGAAAATAAATAATCCTTAATCGTTGAATAAACCATATAATAACAAATTATGTTATTTATTTAATAATAGTGCCTGTTGTAAATTTCAGCTTAAACGGGATTTTTATTTGTTAAATTTTACACTCGTCTAAAAGTAAATCACAGATTAAATCAAAATATTTATTTAATAAATAACCAATTTATTTAATAAATAACCAATTTATTACAAGTAATTTTAATAAATTCCGTATACCGCAAGTTTTTTAATCGTAATAATCGCTTTAACAATTAATTTATAAATCACATAATAATGATTTAAATAAAACGACCACTTTGAGCGAAAAAATGGCTGAGAATTTATCTACGCAAATAATAACTACCCGTAATATTTCAAAAATAATTACCAACACATATTATATTCCATTCCCAAATTGGTTTTTATTGATTTCGTTTGAGCTATATATTATTAGACAAATTTATTTATACTAAACTCAATGTTTAACGTGAATATCGAAAGTTGAGATCAAATATGCCAGATATCTACACAAATATTCGTAATTTTTGCAGCAATTTTATAAATTGTTCTACCTCAAGTCTATTAAAGTTTCAACTGTGATTGTTTCTGTCTTTCTAGATATTTGGCACATGTGAACAAAACTTGCAAATTAGATTAAAAAAAATTGTATAAAGTAATAAAAAAATAAACACTGAAAGTAAAAAGAACTATAGCAAAACAAATTAAATTAAAATAGTATCAAACATTTGTTTTTTTTTTTTTGTTTGTCGTTGTCGACGATGGGGGCCTAAGAGTGGAGCTGAAACTGTCTCGACGAACATACAGAAATTATGTTACTTTGGCGATGGCGATGATAATGATGTTGATCTTGACATTCGTTTGTGTGTGGTGTGAATTTGTTCATTGTTTGATGATTAGAGCGCGTTCAAAGTTCATCGTGTCCAATGAATTTCTTGATGTACGCCTGCAGTTCTGGCAATGAACGACTGCCATTGTATTCATTCTGTCGCTTGCCATTCTTGTAGAGGAACAGCGTTGGATATCCCTCGACCTGTTGATCGATGCAGATCTGTTTGTTCTCCGGCGTTGTGCAGTCCACCTTGGCGACCACAATATTCGAATCCGTCGACACGGTGTCCGTGGCCAATTGCTCCCATGTGGGCTGCAGTTTTTGGCAGTGCCCACACCATGGTGCATAGAATTTGATGAACGTAATGCCATCGGCGATGGCCTTCTCGAACTCTACATCGCCGCTCAGCTGATGCACAGTATTCTTTTTAGCCTCATCCTTGGCAGCATCTTTGGCGGTATCCTTGCGACTGCTGGGCGTACCAATCATTTTCTCCACATAGGTGGCGAGAGTCTCGAGATCGCGAGCACCGGCGTATTTCTCAATCTTCTTGCCGTCCTCAATCCAGAGCATGGTGGGATAACCTTTCACCTCAAAGTCCTGGCAAACGGAACGATATTGCGTGCAATCCACCTTGGAAATGGTCACATCGCTCTCTTTGACGAGCTCCTGGGCCAATTTCTCCCAAGTGGGCGCCAAGCGCTGAACAGAAGAAAAGCAAATTCAATTAGTTTTTCCATTCAATCAAATAGTCAATGGTCCAAATTTACCTGACAGTGACCGCACCAGGGTGCAAAGAACTTGACGAAATGATTGCCGCTGGACACATGCTTGGCGAACGTGTCCTCGGTGAGTTCCACAACCTTGCCAGCATTTGGATTTGCCTCCTGGGCGTCCTGCTCTTCCAAATCCTGATCGGCGGGTGTGTTGAGCTCCTGATTGATGAAATCGGTGATGGCTGGCAGATCGCGGGTGCCCTTAAATTTGACGGACTCCGTTTCGCCCAGTTTGAAGAGACGCAATGTGGGATAGCCGGTGACCTGGTGATCGGCGCACAGCGATTGATGTTTGGTGCAATCGACGCGTGCAATGGTCACCTTGGGTTCATCGACATTCATGATTTCGGCCAGCTGTTCCCACAGTGGATGCAATCGCGTGCAGTGTCCACACCTGCAAGACACACAAAGACGTAGTAAACAACAATAACGACAACAACCACAAAGACAATCTACAATATTTATGTACATATGTTCCGTATAGAAGATCTAGATAAGCGCGCTCGCTGCTTATCAGTCAATAAAACAAAGACTGATTTCTAAAATGGCTTGGCAATAATTACTCATTTGAGAAGCATTGTTTAAAACAGCAGTAGCCATGAAATTCGGAAAATCGGATCGCGAGGAACAACAAAATGTTCTAAGGCAGGGGCATACAAAGTTTGATAAGTAAAATGCATTAAAATTATAAAGTATTTCCCAACAAAATCAATGGGAAGACAAAAACTTAAAAATATGCATACAGCTTCCGATCATAAGTTTGTTTTTTTTTCAATCTATTTTTATACATTTATTACACAAGCCGAAATGCTTTTGTCTTATATAAAAAAGATGACAGGCTCGAAAAAATGCAAAAATGTAAGACATTATTGAGTAAGTCATGGGCCAATAAAATAATAATAAAAATAACCATGGAGCTTCCTATTCTATTTGTTTGCTACACGAGCCACAACGTCTTTGTTTTATTTTTTAAATATGTTTTAAAATGTGTTAAATTAATTATTAAGATAGGATGATTTTGCGCGCAAAGAAAAAATACGATAAAAATGAAACTTAATTTTTATCGGAACTATAGGGTTATAATATTATACAGACTAGTAAGACACAAGTTGTCTCACAATTTGGCGACAAAATCTATGTTTAGGGGAGTTTGAAATAAAGAGGGAACTAGACTATGACTCGAACTTAATCATATCTCTTTTAGGGATGATTGTTCAGGAAGTTAGACTATGACTCGAACTGTATTCTATGAAATATGATATATTGCATGTCGTTTGTCAAATTTGGACACGTATTCGTTCCACGTAAAGTGAAACCGATGGATAAGAAGCAAAGCCCATCATCATCAACTCTGACGTGTTGAAGTCGACAATTGAAATGTTACAAAAACTAGAGAGTTTACTACAATATAATATACAGAATAGAATATGAATATTGTAAGCTGATAACGACGGACGCTTTGCCGGTCAACGGCACAAACATATAGTATAAAGTATTAGTTTAGTGTGCGTGTAATCTTATAGTATTTGTCAATCACAGAGAATGTGTTGGTGTTGGAGGGGGCAAGTTCTTCACTTTTCTCAAAAACAAAGCCCCTTTGAGCGTTTGAAGCGTCCTTATCACAACTACGTGTACAATGCCCAAATAGTGACAAATATTATAATATTAAATGTGAAATGTTGATGCCAGCTACGTCAATGACACCAAAAACTTCAGCAGCTGTTGCTGCCTAAAAGAAAGGCAATGAATGGGTTAATTATTTAGTTGGGTTGTGTGTCAATAGGGAGAAATGTGTTTGTACACATGTTTAGAAGTCTGCACGAAATTTACATATTTATGTAGCTGTTTTATTAAACATTGCGTGGCTGCCACAACAACACTAATTATTTACCGGCCATGACCGAAAAAAAAACTTAAATTAAATTCTGCCATGTTGCCAAAATTGTGGAAAATATTGTTTTCCCTTTTTGGGTTAATAATGATATTGCAACTTTTTTCTGCTTTGTTGCTTACCATGGCGCAAAAAACTTGACAAAGACATTGCCGGCTCCGATAACCTCGTCAAATGTTTCCGGGTCCAGGTCGATGGCAAAATGCTTTTCGTCTGTCGCCTGCTTTTGGGGCTCTTCTTCTTTGGCCGCGGCGACGACGGCGGCCAAAAATGGTGACAGGCTTAGCGCGCAGATGGCGGCGAACGGTACTAATGATTTGAATAACATTCTCGACTGTTTCCAAATTGTTAATTGTATTTGCACTTAAAAACCACACACCACTCCACTCACTGTGCGTTTTGGATGAATTCAGACTTTTTTGTTGCTCTTAAAAGAGCTTTCGTCAAAGCTGTTTTATTTGCCGGGGTGTGACCACAAGCCACATTTCCGAAATTCCCGCTTTATCACTGCTGGAATATACTAAAATGCTGTCACACTGAGAATTTTTAACTGGTTATGCTTTCTATAGAGATTGCACAACATTTTCTAAACTCGTCTAAAATCGGAAGTCCTTCTGGAGCAGCTTCTCTATTACTAGGTTTTTAATAGATCTAGAGGTCGTCAATTTTTTTTCACACTGTTCGAGCGTCCTCCTCCCATTGATCGGACTTCCGTTCGAAAATACCGAATAAGCACTTCTGGCACGTTTTATAATTTATATACCAAAAAGTATATATTTATCCGCTTGGGGAAGGTGCAGAAACATCGTGACACTATCGAATGCAGCGATGATTTTGAAAATTTTCATATCGCCTTTTTTTGCTGCTACAATAATAAACTATTATGAATTTGTTCATTTCGATGTTACAGTTATCTAATAAACTATATTATATATTTTTATTGTAAGTGATAGGCAAACTTCACTTTGAGATGGTGAAACGGTAAATTTAAACAGCTGCTCAAAATCGTATTATAATTAATCGACACTTTATTTACAGTACTCGATAGCAATTTTAATTGGAGGCGGTAAATTTAAAAATCAAAACAAATTTAATTTGTCGTGGTACAAATTTGTGTGGACCGTATAGTTTTTATTTATATATGTATGCATGCAGCCCATGCTCAGCAATTCTTAATAAAGAAAAAAAAAACAGTTTACAACCGTTTCTAATTGATATACAGGTATTTCGAAACGAAACCAGGATTATATCATTTAACTCATTATTTTATGATAAAAAAAACAATAACGTACATTTTACCGAACAACCAAACAACTTTATCGAGCATATAGTATTCTCAGTCTACGATCCCTCGTCTTTTTTGCAGTTTCTACAAGTTAACAAGCCGCTTTTTCATTTGTTCCACAAATCCACATTGCTTGTTGTGAGTATTGAGATCCCTTTGTTGTTGTCCTGGACCTGAGCTAGCTTGAAGAGAATATAGTTTTTGGGGGAAGGGATTTTGTGCTACGATGGAAACAGTCTTGGGGGTTGGTGTTTGTACCATAACAATAATAGCACTTTTGTTGCCGGACAAAGCCATGTAGAATTAACATTACTAATTTGTTTGCTCTTTCATTTGTTTTTCGCTCTTTCTCTCTTTTTAAAATATATCGATTGCAATTTGTTTTGATTCTCGTGTGTGTTTCTTCGCATTGAATTGCAGTTAGCTCAATAACTGGAAGCGCCAATCATTTTACGTATCTGCTCGAAGGACAACCAAAAGGTGAGGGACCAGGGCGCCATGCGAATCCAGCAGGGCAGGAAGCCCTTGTAGAGCGCCACAAAACCTTCCTTGGCCACCGTCTGCCGCAGGCAATCCACTGAACCGCGATAAAGCAAGCCACTAAAAGAGAAATATATAGCGATAACCAAAAAAATGTACAATGACATTGTCCACTTACCGCCCCAGCTCATCAGTGGGCTGGTTCATGATGCGAGTCTTGACCACATCCGCCGGAGTGCCCATTATGGCTGCCACAAAGCCCGCACAAACCGAGGCGAGCACATGAACCGTATGGCAATCGGGCATTTGCAGGCGATGCATAATCAGATGCTTTATCGTGTCGTAGGTGGTCAGATCACCGAGATTAACGAGAGCCGCTCGCTGCACATTCGGTATGCTGCCCTTCCACAGACCCTTGACGCCGCCTCGATTGACGATCTCGCGAAACGCATGCGCCGCACCATGAACCCGTGGCGCCTCGCCCATGAGACGGCGTCGTCCCTCCATTTGGATTTGCACCTTGACCAGATCGGCGGGCGAGGCGAGCCATTGGGCCACAGCGCCGGCGGTGACGCCGCACAGCGCTGACTTCCACACGGGCAGCGCCTGGGTGCCGTTCTGGGTGAACTCCTTGCGCATCAGATCATAGCTGCAGATGCGCACGCCACTGTCGAGGAGGAGACGAGATTAGTTCGCTTTTGTGCTTGCCAATAATGTTGTGTGTGTGTCGATGCTAATGGCAGTCGCCTTCGATCGCAGTTGCAGTCGCCAGGATGCGAGTTCAAGTTCAAGGCATATATATTTAGTATATTTTGTAGAAGCACATGATTAAATGTTTTCTTGTTGATCATTTTTTTTTTATTTTTAGTTTTTTTTGCCCACCTATAGACGACGTGTCTGTAGAGCGCCGGCGTCACGCCCTGCCACAATTTGAGAGCACCCTCCTCGCGTACAATGCCAAAGGCGGTGGCGACCATGCCGCGATATTGCATCTGGTAATATTGGGGGGTTGGTTTGGTTGTGGTTACATAATATAATGTAGTATAGTTCATTGTCGAACATAGTAAATACCCAAAAAAAAAATGGGTTTCACATTTAAAACACGCACAGGGAGATATAATGGTGGGAATAATGGAAGGGGGGATTATGAAGCTTGGGTAAATGGCCTTGGCAGTCACCTGATCTCAACATCTACTACATAGTATAACCCTCTTGACACACCCCACAAAAAAAAAACGAATAACAACAAACATTTAATTAGATTCAAGTTGCTTTGTGGCTTATCAAAGTATTAATTTTGACTGATAATGTGGACACTGTGAGGTCCAAAAATAATATAGAAATCTCAATCTTTGAATTGCAACAAATCTGCACCTATCTTCGGCACACCGAAGTGTGCAATACCCTTGCAGCATTCGGCAGAGCAGCGGTTGACAGCTAATTAGAAAGATTTATCTTTTTGTCTGAAACAAAAATAGATTTTAGCCAAATTGATTAAATTAAAAAAACATTGTTTTTTAATTAGGTGACATTTGATAAAACATGTGATGTTCTAATTAACTGTCGACAGCTTAAAATATTTTGAAAATTTAAATTGTTATCGGAACCGCCGTTTGCTAATCGAAGCTTAATTGTTATCGAACGTCAGCTATGCGAAGCTGCATTTTGATTGGCGGACAGACGATGAACGGATCAAAATTGAGAGAGGATTTCAAATGATAAGGGGACAGAGAGAGAGAGCCCACTGCAAGGGTATACTTATATAACGATTAGAAAAGCCGGGATTAAAAGCTAGGCATGCATGAGAGAGACCTTTACAACAACAACAACAGCAACATGGTTAAAAGGGGTTAAACACTTTTACATTTGATGACATTTAATAGCATTGATAAAATATATACTTACATTTGCTTTGGCAGTTCCGCCAGCTGCCGCGACGCTGGTCACACTGCTCGCCTCCCCTTGAATCTGCAGTCGGGTCTTGGTGAGATCGAGCGGATAAGTGGCCAGCTCGGCTATGGACGCGGCCACCACAGACACCACATAAGTGCAGGCAAACGAGTCCGCATAATCATATTTCACGGGTCGCAGCTGATGGCGGCCACTGTTGTTGCTGTTGCTGTTCGCTGCCGACGTCGCTGCCGGGGTCGCTGCTCCTTGGGCTGTGTTAGCATCCGAGCTGGTCACACTCGCTGTGGCTGGCATTCTTCCTTGGCTGGCTGCAAAAAGTTTGCAAGTTTTTGATTTATTTGACTACATAATGCAAATGGAATATAGAACTACAACACCCACACAAACACAGCACGTTTCTTTTTGGGGGCTGGCCAAAATAATAAATAATGCTTAATCGCACAGATCGCGTGACTTCTGCTACAAGCGCCCGCAAAATCGAAAGTGAGCAAAATCCAGTTGCTCTTCTTTGCTGGCTACTTGCTCAACAACAACAACAACAACACGTTTCTAACTGCTGCTCAAGGATGCTGAGCGCATATTTGCGTTTTGCTTCACAATTTACATAACTCAAGACGGCAACGGTTGCCAACGACGTCAATAAACACACAACAAAAAAAACGTATGCATAAAAAATCAACGAAAACTACAACAATAACAAGCACACACAAAAAAAAACAGATGAACCAAAATAAGTTTTCTTTCTTTTTTTACTTTTTACTGCGGCTTTTCGGCTTGTTGTATTCAATTAAACAACAGCGTTCATCGTCTGCTCATTGCAGAATTGATTGCTGTGCGTATATTTATTTATCAGCAGCTGGCCGCTTATCAATTGTGCATCAATAAAACAAAAAAAATTGATGTGTGTCGCAAAAAACAAAAACAAACCCAAAACTGGCGACAGTGTTGCACAGCTGATCAAAAGGTGCCCGCAGCAGTGTGACCGCAGCAGCAACGCGGTAAATATACCGAACGGCTGGCAGAAAAAAAACTAAAACAAAATTGTTAAAAACACAAGTGATATATTAACAAGCGGGCATGTTGTTCTAAGTTATTAAAATTAAGTGATGCTAAATTAAAAACGAAAGACTGCAAAATGTATATATCAGATTTAAAAACTCTCGGTGATCAAGAGCGCAATGGACTGTAGTGAAATGAAGTGTAAAACTAAAACTGAACTTAGCGCTATATTGAAAAATTGTGGCGGGCGCAATGTTGAAAGTGCGGGAATTCAACAACTGCGCGCAGCAATATATGTTTAAAGTTGCAATTGTGAAACAAATTAATAATGTGATTGAAGCAGAAATTCCAAATTAATTGGCAGCAAATTTGCGTTGGTTGCAAAGTTCACATTCTGCCGCATTCAACGCCAACAATTGGGCGCCAGTCCCCGATGAAACTCCAAAAACCAAAATGGCCGGACAACCGTTATGTGAAACGAACGAGAAAAGAAGGATCCATTGAGTGCAATAAAAGTGAGTCATATTGAGAATTCTTCTAGTTTAGCCTATTTTTTGCTAGATCGAGCATATTTTGAAACGACTAGCCTATTTTCGAAAATGTTTATAGCCAAAAATATAGAAAATTTTGATTTGCGTGTGGCTTTCTTTAGCCGTCAAATTAAAATGTACTTTTTCATTAACCAAAGAAAAAATAATGAATGTGCTGGGTACTGGTGAAATTTTTGTACAGTGATTTGTTAAGTGGATGCAATAGTCAAAAGCTTGCGCCAAGATAAAAGTATGTATGTATGTATGTACATACATATATCTTAAATAGTATGGAAGTCCTGGTCAATTGGTTGGCCTAATGTAAATATCGTAATAATTAATATAGAATGTAAAAACGATAGTCAATATGTTTAATATATTTGAAAAAAAGACTCGAAATGATGTTTGCCAGTAATGTTTGAACTAGTTAGCGAACAGTGGCAATGTGACCAGTTTTGTGGTGCAGTCGGCGCGCCTATCGATAGACCAGCCAAAAGCATTATCTAGCGCCGATAATTGGGTGGCATAGAAAACAGCTGTTTTATGACTAAATCGCTCTTACGTTTCAAAAACTGGCTGCGCTTTATTTACTATGCACTGAGCGTTCGCTCGCTGATTACTTCATACACAGCTAGAGCCCCCAAAACGGCAACAACTTAACTGCGATTACTGCGAACAAAGCTAATTACGAAATCAACACATTGTGAATTGAAAACCACTAGAGATAAAAACACGTAAGTCGCAAAATTAAAGGTACCTAACATACGGCGAAATTGTAACAAGTTTATTTCGTGGGTGTGTGTGTGTGTGTGCGTAGTAAAATGAGCAAAACAGAGACAGCAACAGCGACGACATCAGCGACGCCCAAAACATCAGCACCAGCTGCTGAGTCGAGTGCGCGCCAACAGCTGGAAACGTATCGCGTCTATGTGGTCACCTGGAACGTGGGCAGCCGCTTTCCGGACAACATCTCGCTGCGGCAGCTGCTGGGACTGCACGACGATGCCAGCGGCGATGCTGCCGATTATCTGCCCGACATTTATGCCATCGGGTTGCAGGAGGTGAACGCCCAGCCGCAGCAACAGGTGCTGGGACTATTCAAGGAGGATCCGTGGACCCACAAGGCCAAAAAACTGTTGCGGTTCTACAACTATGTGGCTGTGAAGACGGAACAGATGCAGGGCCTGCTGCTGACGATGTTTGTGCGACGTCCCCATGTGGAGCACATCAAGGACATGGAGGCCGAATTCACACGGACCGGTTTCGGTGGCATTTGGGGTAACAAGGGAGCGGTGAGTGTGCGATTCACCCTTTACGGATGCGGGCTATCGTTTGTGGTTGCCCATTTGGCGGCTCACGACCATCAGCTGGATGAGCGCATTGAGGACTATAAGCAGATACTGGAGAATCATCACTATCATGTGAAGCGCTATCGTGAGATTTACGATCATGACTATGTCTTTTGGTTCGGTGATCTCAACTTTCGGCTGCAGGGCAGCGATTCGGCTGTAGAGGTGCGCGAAGCGGTGCGTGACGAGCGGCTGCACGAGGCGCTCATACAGCGGGATCAGCTGTTTGAGGTGCGCGAGAAGACGCAACAGGCATTCCAGGTGCTGCACGAACGGCTGCCCGCCTTTCCGCCCACCTTCAAGTTTAAGGAAGGCACCTCCGAGTACGATCTGAAGCGTCGGCCAGCGTGGACGGATCGCATCATGTATGCGGTGCAGCCGCTGAATCGCCAGCCGGGCATGCAGCTGGCCATTGAGCAGTGCTCGTACAAATCGCATCCCGCCTACAACATCAGTGATCACAAGCCGGTCACCAGCGATTTCACTATCAAACTGTATCCCAATTATCGTGCTCCGGGTGTCAATTTCACGCCCATCAACGTTTGGCAAATGGGCCACGAGAATACGGTGGAGTATCGCAAGCAGCCGGAGTTCGATGAGGGGCCAAACGATTGGATCGCCATCTACGCCAGCGACTATGCCAGCTTGGCGGATTATGTGGCCTACGAGTACGTGAATCAGGCGGAATCGCCCACATCGTCCGATTCGAATCCGGAGCGGGATTATTTTGAAACACCAGCGCCGGCACCGCGTCGTCGCAGTCGCCATCAGCATCGCAATCGGCAGCGTTTGCGCCGCCAGGTGGAAGCCAACGAGGAGCTGGTGCGTCTGGATTTCGCCGATGACATCGATCTGCGTCACGGCGAACAGTATTTGCTCATCTATTTCCGCAGCACAGGACTGCGCGGTGTCACCAGCATCGCTGGCATTTCCAGCGTTTTTGTAGCAGAGAAGCGAAGCGGTTCCCCGCATCGCACGGAGTATCACGTTGACTAGTTGGCGGAGGCTTTGGACATTTATATTCTTTAGTCGCGAGAGTGCTATTACGCCTTATGTTTTTTTTTTTTTGTGTCACTCTATACATAAAGTACCGATAAAATACGATCAAATTGTGTATCATAGATCAAATTTTAGACGCATTTCTTAGCTTATTACTGAGTGTGTAAAGTGTTGTTTATTTTCTATATATGTATATCTAATATATGTTTTATGTTTTGACATTGCTTTCACTGCACATTTCTGCACATCAAATGTGGTTTAATCGTAAATGTTTTTTATTTTTATATACAACTATATTTTATATATGCAAATACAAACACAACTGTCACACAGACGCCCCTTTGAAAGACTGTTCATATTTGTAACCTACCCACAATTTCATTGTACACGTTTTTTAGACATACTTTACTATATCTTGTCGAACCCTATTTGCGACAAAAAGCGTATTTTATAGAAGCTCTTTTTTGATTGTTTAAATCAATGTTGATTAGCGACAATTGGTTGTTAGGCCGATATCTCAATTATAATATTGAATAATTGAGTGAATTTTAGTGTACATGCGTTTGTTAATTGCCAGCTTAATTAATTGTTAAAACAAAATCGATAAAATGTCGCTTACGTTATTTTCGCAAATAGAGCTTGATGTACTACATGATGATGACACTCTCACCTCTGACACTTACACCATATTTAGAGAGTGCTTACTTGTTAATACCTTATGTGGTAGTTTTTATATTGAGCCAGACTCTTTCTGTTCTCTTAGTCGTGCATTACGGTTATCTTTATTTTTATAAATGATGTGTGTCGTCGTCTGTTAAAGCATTTGAAGCATTTTTTATTTGTAACCGGTTTTTGCAATGTTCGCATTGCCACACAAAGGTTAATTGCGTCACAACGCAAAATGTTGCCACACCTGCCTGCAGCAGCTCATTACCATACAAAAGCAATGCCAAAGATGACAAATTTTGAGCCATTTGAGGCCAAAAACGTAAGAAAATCGGATCAAAGTCGAACCCCACATCCCAAAAAGACAGAAAGACAATGCAATCCAAGACAGTTGTGACATTTAAATAGTTCATAGTTGTTTATTGTACGGTGATAATAAATGATAAATATATAAATAAAATACATATACATATACTACATACATATATAATCATATAGTTGCCAGTGCTAGATCGTCATCAGTGTAATGAATGCACTATAGTCATATTGTATACTAGATAATACACATCCAAGCTATATAGATACCTATATAACTCATATACTCGAGTGGCTGCACAAATTGTTTGCTGAGTTTTCAGTTTCGTTATCGTTTAATTGCCCATTTTCAGACAATTTTTCCGCATTGAATGTTGTGCGCAATAAATTAAAATTAAAAAAAAGAAGAAAAATCATAAAATACAATACAAAAAAAAAATATCGCACACGCCTCGAAAAATGATTGGGAACGCCTTATAAACAAGCGCTCCATAAATTATCATGAAAGATATTCGAAGAATATATATAGATAAAAAAATTCACATAAATATATATATTCACATTACTTCCCTTTCAATATCATTCGATGGGAGCGCGAGTGCGGATGACTAAAAAGGACTGCAGACTTTTCATTTTCAATTGTTCGAGCTAAGAATTGAATACTCAATTAGTTTCATTTCAAGGAGTAAAAGATCAGGGCAAAGTTTTGTTACAAACATTTCCTAAACACTAGCGACTACTACAAACTATAACTATGCTATATGATATACATTTGTTTAAACTTAGTAAATATTCGTTGTTGATCTTTATATAGTACATGCTTATAGAATATTATGTGTTTATTGATGATAATGATATGCAACGGATGCATTGTGGTGTCTGAAATTTCAATTAACAATTTCAATGGTTCAATTACAAATATATAGTAATATGTATATTCTAATTATATATTATATACAAAATTAATCGCTGACTGCAGATTAGTATCAAAAATATTACATACTCGTATAAAAAGTAGGTAAAATTACATAATTAGTATATATAATCGCTGCCTTTTGCCTCAGTCAGTTAGAATTTCATATTCGTTGTGGTTTGTTTGAAAAAGATAAAAAAAAAAAATCATAGAATATACAAATATGTATATACTTTAATTATATATATACAATCACAATTGGACATGGTAAATATATATGTTGAACCGTACATTCTCGTTATTTTTACAATTAGAGGGAAATATTACTTTTGGCCTGAACACTTTGGAAGTACATATACATATAATATATATAATAATAATCATTATTGTTATTATTTTAGTTATCATAATACAATGCTCGTACAACAAAATTAGTTGTTTCTTTTCTTTGATTTTTTTTGTCGGTTTTCAAAACGCATTTTCCTTTTCTGTGTCGACATACGTTAAACGCACTAATATAATTACTAAAAAAAAAATGTACTTAAATAAATTAAAATGTGTTATTACAAAAAAATAATAATTGTACTGTTGTTAGTTTCTGCGTTTAAAAAAAAGGTAAATTAAAATACATTATGCAAGCGACGGAGTCTACGTGCTTTTTTCAACCGATCTGGTCACACTGTCGGGCTGACTAACTAACTCTAACGGCATATTGCGTTTTGTATCTATGTGTGTGAGTGTGTGTGTGTGTGTGCGTCTGTCAGGTTAATTAAACTCGCTTTCTTATTGGCATCTTTTTTTATGTTTACGTTTTGTGTTTCTATTTCTTATTCATTGTGCTCTGTTGGGTTTGTTTTTGTTTTAGGCCATTTAACCTTGATCAGTTTCGTTGCGTTGAACTTTTGATGATAAATGTAAATGCAAACGTATCTACAAGTGTGTGTATCTGTATCTGTATTTTGTTGTTTTCATTTCGTTGTGTAAGTATTTGTGTATCTCAAAGTAAACTATTAACCAGCTCAATGTTTGTTTAATTAAACGCGCGCTTCGCTTTTGTGTGCGCCGAAAACAAAACACACAATTACACACACACACACACTTACACACACACAGAGACGTAAATAAACTCTCGCTGTGTTTACAATCCAACAATTCATCAGTATTTCGGGAAAGAGCGCCGCTCCCAACCAGGATCGTGTTGTGTCTGCTGCCCCCTAAAAGGAATAAAACAATTGGTTAATACACAAATAGACCCAAAAAAAGTTATTACATCTCTAACAAAAAAAAGTGACATTGTTATGCAATTTAAATGTATATTTAAAGTTAGACCCTATCTTAAATAATGCCGTTTTGAGATAACAAGAATAGTTTCAAATAACTAAACTAAAAGTTTAATAATAATGTAATTTTTAAAATATGTCAATTCTCTCACACATACTACAAATATTAATCATATTGAAATCTACACTGGAGGATCACATGATATGAAATTAACAGTCGATTAATAATGTAGTACTATATATCGTACCATCCAGTATTATTAGCATAACTCGTTCGCAATAATGATACATTTCAACTGTTTGTGCGTCATTATTTCCTTCCTCTAATATATTAAATAATAGCACATCTGCCCCTTTGAATTAAATACAATTTTGAATAAAATATTTCTTAAATGTGTGGCAAAGAGAGAGCAACAACCCTGATGTTTTCTAGCATATATCAAGACTGTCATCATATTAAAAATAATGCGAGCAATAAACTCTTGGGCACTGTTCAAAAATCTTGATGCAGATTATTTATGAATTGCTAAGTAAACTTAAGATTGATGAGCTGATAAGTATTTAAAATGGATATTTGGCTTATCAAAAACGTTAATAGGAATTGTGACGAATTTGTATTGAATCATTCAATAGGCATTCACCTGAATAACTCACAACATTATTCATACTCAACTGTTTTGCATTTCGTTTTTTATGTGTGTTCATTACTAATTGCCAAACGTTACTCAGTCGTTAGAATTACTATCAATAACGGTGATCTAGAATCTCAATGGGGAAATTAAAAAACAAAAGAGAACCAGATGCTTATTAGATATGTCAAGAGGCGGATATATAGAAACACAAGCAGATAATACTTAAAATAATTTTGTCATTCTCTGAAGAACTCCCGTTGTAATTTCATAATATTGGGATCATTAGTTTTTGAGTTATGACCTTCAAGTTGCGACGCCACTTTCGATTTCTCGTCTCATTTTTTAATGATCGTAAAATCGAATAGTGCTAATAATACAATATTTTTCATATGACATCAAAACAGACTATTTAAGACAAAACTTGCTAATCGCTTTAACTTTTACAACTGCAAACGAAATAATCACATAAAATATTCATAAGTTGAGTGGTATTTTTAAGTAAATTTGCATTAAGATCGCTTTGTTTTTAGGCAATAAGACGTTAACATGATAGAATATAATAAAAGACAATTTTAACTTGTAATTACGTGACTACGTAGAACGATATCTAGATGCTATGGAACATGCTTGGAAAAAACAGAATCCTATATAGACTAAAGTAATTGAAATGTTTTTTAGCAAGAAATACGAATAACGAATCTTGTGTAAACAAAAAAGCAAGCTCAATATTAGCTGATCATTCCTAGGAAAAACAATTACAAACAGACAATGATGATTAAAAGTTAAGTGGAAATTATGCGCAAAAACAAAGCTCTTCAGTCAAAATAATTTGCCATGATGCTTCTTGCTTGCCAGATGCCACATAGAGGAGGCGAACAAGCTATGCTATTGTTTGAATCTTTTTTGTTATGTTAAAAGATTATAAGCACTGTCAGCAAACTTAACCTGAAGCCACTAGATTTGCAAAGACTTTTGAGCAACATATTGAAGGTAAACATGAAAGCAAGACTAAAGCACAGTAATTAATGGGCAGTCGGAGAGTTGCAAAGTATGTGGCAAAAAAAAAAGGGGAATCGGTAGAGATAGAATCTACAACAGAGGAAAAGAAAGAACATCAGTCAAAAGTCAATTAAGCTTTAAAGTGTGTGTTTTTTAACTCTGCAAAACTATCGACAATACTATCGTGCATGGCTAAATAACATTAATGCTCGTCTTGACTAGAATTTTGTTGTCTAAAATTTGCAATCATTTTCGAAATACGTAAAATCTTCAAGTGGATGTTTAACTTGAGTACAAATGTCACGTATTCCACATTTACGATAATCTCTGCGATAGTTTTGCAACATGGGATAGTTTGAAGTGATAGCTCAGCTAAAATATATATAGAATATTATAAATGTGTGCGCACTAAAGCCGACTAATTGAAAAGTTAAACATGTAGAAGTGTATTTTATTTATTTATTTCATGCGAGCAGAGCAGAGTCAAAAACCCACTTAAAAGATCATAAAAACCAAACAAAAAAATGCTGGAGAGAAATACCAAAATTATTGAGCAATCGAAATGACAGAAAACAGCGACACACCAATACACAGACACACACGACACACAGACACGACACACAGACACGGATGCATAGATATTTGTGTGTGATGACGTGAAATGAATGCAGCCCAGCCGCAATCCAAATTAGAATCAGCTAATTTAAATGTTGCCGATTTCTCACACTCGAAATGTTTTGTTGGCTGACAAGCGTCAGCATCGGCATCGGCAGCAGCAGCAGCAGCAGCAGCAAAGCGAGGCACTTGAAAGCACAACACAGCAGAGCGAACAATACGAAGCGAAGACGAAGAAGAGAATACAAATAATAACAACAACAGCAACTATAGAAAAATCTAACTGAGAAAAAAATGCCTCAACAATAAATTCCTTGTGACTATCGCTGCTGCTTACGTTTGCATAAACAATACACACACACACTTGCATGCAGAGGGACAAAGTGCTTAGAAAGCACAGTGCTGTTTTCACACACACATCGCATACATTTGTGTGTGTGTGTGTGTGTATTGGCATTTGAAAGTCTTTGAACAATGGCAGCGCTTTGTCTGCCATTTTGTTGTTGTGCCATTGCACACATTCCTTCTTCTCGCCCACGCACAACACTGCATGACGTTTGCAATGTTTTGCAACACTGCCCGCTTGTCTTGTCATTTCAATTAGAATGTTAATCTCGGCCTCTGTGCTCTTGCTCTCGCTCTCACTCGCACTCACACTCACACTCTCGCTCGCATAGATTGCATTGCATTTGCGTACCGTTATACCAACAACAAAAGCTTTTCTTGCGCTCAGCTCACTCACACACAGGGGGTATCGTAATGTATACCTGTGTGTGTGTATGTGAGTGGTTTGTTCGTGCTTTGTCGCTTTTGTGATGTCGGTTAAAAAGTGATTTTCAAAATACAACAACACATGGACATGGACAAAATCTTACTCAATACACTCACGTTAAGAAATAAGCTTGGCCAGCTGGGCTGGGCTGGGCAGTTGGAAGTTGCAGGCCATTCGCTCTCTCGCTCGCTCCTTCAATGCGCGTGCTTGAATGTTGAATACGAGTGTTGCTGTTGTTGTTGTTGTTGATATTGTGGCTGCTATTGTTGCGGTTACTATTGCGCAAGTGTGACCGCATGTTGTTGTTGTAGTCGGCCCGTTTCATTGTCATTGTTGTTGTAGTTGTAGTTGGTTTTTTTTTCCCGTTGCCGTTGTTATTGCTGCTGTTGTTGTTGTTGCTGCTGTTGTTGTAGGACTCGGTTTACTTTCGCATTGTCGCTCGTCTCAGTTTTCTGCAAAACGTTAAGAAACAAAAGGGCAACAAATGATTACATACGTATCGACATGGATGCGAGGGCTGTTTTCAACAAATGTAAATGAACATGTTAACTTATATTGATTAGACTAATAATACTATTAATAATACTGATAGTGATAACAAATACTATAAATAATAATGAGAATAAAACTAATACTTATAATAATAATATTGAGAATAATACTAATATTAAAAATAATAATATTGAGAATAATACTAATATTAATAATAATAACTCCTCACCCACCTCAATGACACTCTAAAGGGCAACAAATTTTGTTGATCTCTTTCATTTTATTTACAATCTGTTTCATAACAATAAGGAAATTTTATTAATCCTTAAAAAAATAACATAAAAAGCTGTTTTCCAGCGAGTCTTTTATCATATTTTCGATTTTTTGGATTTATCTATCGGAGAAGTCATGAAAATGTAATCTTTTCAGTCTTCTTATTGTCTACTATTGTCTAATATACTTATGGCTAAATTATTTTTATAAATAATTCATACTAATTTTTTTCTTTTATTTATGGAATATTTAAATGATATTTTTTATGTGCTAGCCGTTCCCCAAAGCTGAATAGCATAGGTTAGAACAAAACTAAATACAAATATATTCTAAGAATAAAAGCTACTTTTGGGCAGTTTATTTCCTCTAAATTTTGTAATTGCGTATAATTTGTATTTTATTTTTGAGTCGTCAGATTTTTATAGTTGCACCATTTACGCTTTATAATTAGAAAGGCCATTTTATTATTAATGTTTAGCATTAGCGTAATAAAACGGCAACAAAAATTGGCCATAAACGCTTTTCCAGTTCGAGTGAATGTTAATTGATAGCAAAATGTAAAAGCATATAATACAATACTATTTAATTGCTCATTCACTACAGATTCGAGTAATACAAATATATTGCAGCTACATTCGCTGGCGGTGTAGAAAGCATATCAAATTGTCTTGAGTTTGCCGCAGCTGCAATTTCAGTATTTCATATTTAATTGGCATAATTTATGTGCACTTTTACAGTCAACTAATTTTGCAAGCAAAACAAGATGTTCGTTCTTTCTGGGTTTTTTTGTTTGTTTTGTTTTTAATTCAAACAAATTAATAATAATTGCGAGTATTAGGTTTATTTTCATTCCACCCTCGCCGAGGAGAAGACAGAATAACTTCCAACGCATTTCGTTGTGCTTGAGTCGCAAATTAAAAGCGGAAAAAGCAATTTGCTGAAGTCTGTCGAAGTTTGAATACTCTCTGTGCATTGTGCGATTTTAATCAAAAGTCAAGAATTCTTTTCTTTGGCGCATTTGGCCGGATATCTCTCGATCACGTTGATCATGCCGACTTTAATGGCCACTAAAAGTGTAATATCCTCTGGGCAGAAAAAGGGCATTAAAAGCGAAGCGCGTAAAATGGAAATGGGCCACGTTGCAATTATAACTTGAAAAAGTGCAGAGCATAAAAATTCAAGTTGCCGCTAAACTCAATTAATGAATTGCGTTCGTGTGTTTTGTGAATCTGGAGCGTTTTGCCTTTTTGCTAATTTGACAAAAGCAAAGCGAATACTGCTTACTCCGGATACTCTTATTCATGGTATTCGCATTCGTATTCATGAGATACACACAACAAGAAAATGAAAATGATGTCGATATGCGCGCACCGGTTGACGAAAGATGCCATTTCCCGTTTCATGTTTCCCCCTGGCACAGTCTTGCTGTCTGCCTGCAACTCCATTGGATTTACATGATCTGTGGATCGGCTGCAAGTTGCAAGTTGCACACGGCTGTTGCACGGCTGAGCGTGACGGTGACACGTTGCCCTGGGATTATGCAAAAGAAAAGAAATTGCACAGCAACTGCTTACTGCCACAGCCATCGGAGGCAGCTGTGGCAAGCAAAACAGATGCACAGACGCGGAGACAAACAAAAACCGCGCACGCATTTTGCGGATGCACAGTGGGGCCAAAACACACGCATATACGCACATACAGATGTGCTCGCAATGGGAGAAATCTATTAGCATAAACAGCACATTCACTGTCGTACTTAGGAAATGGGAAATCTGAAGAAAATCATTGTTTACAAACACCTACAGAGCGATAAACAAAGAGGTGAACTAAACACACACAACCTTTAAATATTTCTAGTAGTCGATAGTAAACAATTGAGCAGCATTTGATTACCGTAAACAGCGGCGATTGAGAATCAGGTAACTGACAGTTAAGACCTAGGTGTCTAGGTGAAAAATAAATATGCTTGAATCAGGTACAATGGAAAACGTTTATAAATAAAATAATATAGGAAATTTTTAACATTTAAAAAATGCAGAAAATATTCCAAATTGCAGTGTTGACAAGTAAATGTTTTTGAATCTACTGAAGAAGAATGAAAAGGTCCGAAAAAAATACAATACAATTATTCTACATAGATGGTGAAATATTCCAAATTCACATTTCCTTTGAAAAAATATATTCGAGAAGTTCAACAATATATAAGATTGAATGTGAAAAATTGTGGAAATACAATTGAATATTTAAAATGAACATTGGTAACTGACAATCTAAATATCTTGTTAGAAAATAACTATACTTCAAACTTGTAAGGAAGTTTTGGAATACAAGTTTTATAATTTTACATTTAACAAATGGGGAATATGGAGATAGTCATGTTAAATGATTCATTTCAATGAAATGTAAAAAGTTGCTTTCAGCGAAGTGTACTAAAGAAATTGTTTTTAAAACCAGTTGCATCTGGTTGCCTGTATTCAATAATTTAAAATTGATCCCAAAAATATGCTGTATATATTTGAGTAGAATATTGAGATACAAAATGGAATCTGGAACAAATTTATGGGTTTTCGCATAATAACAAAAAGGTTTATCGAGGCACTTAACACTAGACTGCCAAAAATAAAATGCAGAGATGTTATCTCTTCCATATAGCATAAGCGGAATGAGTTGATTTCATCAAAAATTGAATCATCTGCGAGAACTGCAACTCAACTGTGACTCTATTTAAATACTCCAAGCACGAAACGAGTGGAGTAAATAAACACATTCCTCAAGCGTGTCACACTGTGCGACGTGTTAATTAAAGAATTCTTTCTATATTCTCTGTCCTATGTGTGCCACACTGTCTCAGTGCCACAGTCTGCAGTTGAGAGAGTTGCTGTGGCATGAAGTGGAGTCGCGTCGAGTCGAGTCGAGTGGAGATTGTGGAGTGTGTTTGTAAATGCAAATGTAAATATTCCACTTGTAATTTGTTAACGTTAACAAAACTTGACCCGGCACAGTTTTGAGCCGGGTTTTTTTTTTTGCTTGGCATTGCCCAAAATTCGCTTGCGTAACATTTTACAACATGGTTAATGGACTGAGAGAGGGCCAAGAGAGCGGGGATCGTTTAGTACGAAATGTTTTTGGTAAAACCTCACACACAGTCATTCAGTCAACGATTCAACGATTCGGGGCATCGACGACGCTGATTATTGGCAGCGTAAACAGTTCGATTTCCCCTCCCTCCTCCACCACAGCCCATTTACCTCCGCCATCTGTTGCTGTTTCTGATTCGATTTCTGTGCAGCTCATGACGCAGTTTGCATCATTTTCATTTCGATTTCGATTTCAATTTCCATTTCCATTACAATTTTAATTTCAATTGTTTGTGTGTCATGCACAAAAGGAGGGTTTGGGCGAAGGGGGAAAGGCCCTTGCTTATCAGTGGGCACAGTGTGACCATTGCAGCGATTATCTTTTCAAGCGACGCGGCGCTTCGTTTGTGCCACCAAAAAAAAGGCTGCCAGGCAACCAAATACACACACACACGCACTGTGTCTATGTGTCAAGGGTTGCGTTGATTATTTTATGGCCATGTGGAAAAATCGACAGGAAATGTCCGAGTCCGCATAGCGAACAGCGAGCGGCGTCTAGGCGACTGCTGAGTTCATGTTTTCCACTGAAAAACGTTGGAAAAACATTTCACATTTTTATGGCATTCTCAAGTGGCTGGCAACCAAAAAAAAAAATACGTCGAAAGCGTATTAAGACAAGACTGTTAACTTGGCGCTTGGGTCGTAAAGCAATTAAACAATGCCAGAAAATGCCACAAAGACTGAAGCAGTAAAATGCGCACTCGGAAAATGGATGGCACACAAACAATGAAGTTGAAAATAGTTGAAAAACCCAACCAAATAGTCGTCAT
Source organism: Drosophila formosana (assembly GCA_035045625.1). Taxonomy (NCBI): domain Eukaryota; kingdom Metazoa; phylum Arthropoda; class Insecta; order Diptera; family Drosophilidae; genus Drosophila; species Drosophila formosana. Next base: position 363,560 of record JAWNOW010000921.1, on the reverse strand, counting down.
AGTTTGTAACATGCCCAAAACATTTGTTAGGCGCCGCGGCGCCTTCGCCAGCAATGTTGCTAAATTTCCCACATTTTTGGCAATATGGCAGAAGCAATCTGGAAAACTGTCTTAAAGCGCCGAGCCGAGCCGCGCTGCTCACAGCTTGATTCTTTTTGTTGTTTTATTGCCAGCAATAGTTTGATTCTCTTTTTTTATTGCCATCAATAGTTGGATAGTTGTCCGCCAAAGAAGCCATATAAACATTTGAATCATCCCCAGTTGAAAGGAAGCCGATTCCGAATCCAAATCGACTCTGCTCGTTTCTCTTTTTTATGTACTTGCCATTAAGTTACTTTGTAACTACTTTTTTCATTGTGAAATTAAGTAGGTTGCACAGCAGACGAAGTCGAAATACTCTAGAAACAAACCGCACAACGTTTACGCTTTAAGATGTTCGATCGCAACTCTTAAAAATTTATCATCACATAAGTATCTTTCTTAAGTATAAATTGTCTAATAGGTCAGTACTCTTATTTTGAAATATTAATTCAGTTGGGAAAGTTGCATATTTTCCATAAACAAATCAATCAATCAAACTAATCAACAAGATCTCCATCATATTGCTTAACGTGCATCGTATTTAATCAATTTGCATTTATGCTGCTAAAATACATTTCTGTGCCCACTTTCATAAAGAAAACTTGATTGATCGATCTTGAAACAGACGGACAAACAGCCAAATAACTCTTTGTTGTTACAATATACTGTACTTAACTGCCTCAATACTTAATTAGGAATTATATAATTTGTTTTTATTTTACGCTTCTATTTTATAAATGTCGTGTGTCATGACCTTTGAATAATAATATTAATTATTAATGTGGTAATAATCAAAAAAAAGTCAGAAAACATAGTGTCAAGTTTTGACTGCAATCGACCTGCAGTTTTTATTGGCCCACGTAATTAAAATTTAGGCCAGAAATCGGGCAGACGGATTTGATAGCAAGTTAACTATTTTTAAATTCATATATATTTTTGCGAATATTGTTAAATTGAAGGCATGAAGTTAGTAAATGGGATATGCATATTTTAGTACTAGATGAGCAATATATAAATATTTATTATATTTGTGTGTCCTAATAGGATACGTATAATTATGATTTGCATAGGCTTGAATTTAAATTAACTGATTGAATTATTTGTTAATTAGATGTATGTATATATTAAAGGCGTATGAGTGAATGATTCGGTTATATGATCAGCTATTTCGAAGTAGCGCTCTAATTTAAAGGCTTTAGCTAGAAATAGTGGATTAACAAGTAAATGGATAAGGAAACACATAGATTAAAAGGGATTAAAGTGGCTGTCTTGATGCCTGTTGCATGCGGCGTCACCAAGTCATTGTACCCTGAATCCAGCTAAGGAAACCATAGTCGCTAAGTGGCCGGTGGATGGCTCATGACTCAGTTGATAGAAGAGGCAAGAAGAAGTTGGTGTGGCAATGCATTTGAGGCAAACAAGCTGTAAACTGCTTATCTGCAGTGTGGAAACATTAGAGAAGTGTCTCTGAGGTTGCATGCTATAATGCCTCATGGCAGGGATGGATTATCGACGAGCGACGTGTGGAGAAAGTGGGTAAAGTAAAGAGAGCGAAGTGCGTGTGTGTGCGTGTGTGTGTGCGAAGGGTGTGGTACGAGTCTCGAACCTCTCGAGACCTTACCTGTTGCGCTGCAATCTTATCGGACGCAAGACAAACACTTACCTCAGCAAATAGTCTCCATGGGTATTTTGGTGGCTGTCGCTAGCGTTGGCGTCGGAGTGTGGGGCGGCGATGAGGTCGGCAGTGGAGGAGGCTCGTCGGTACTACCCAGGGCGGTCGTCGTCGTTGTGGTCGCATTCATGGAGGTGTTCTGCGTAAACTCGGTGCCACAACCGGCCATCGAGGGCAGACCCTGCGAGCTGCTCGAGTGCTGCACGCCATTGGTGGTGTTCGTGATGTCGTGCGTCAGTCTGGGGCAGCAGATGCGCTTGCAGGCGGTCCACACCTGCGGCTGGCAGCCGACCACAATGAAGATGAAGACGCCTTGCAGCGCATTGATCAGGTCCGTCATCAGCCAGACCTCATTGGGTCCGCCCACCAGCCACGAGATGATCTCCCAAATCCAGGTGACGCCCATGACGACCACGAGCTTGAGGCAGACGCGACCCAGCGCCGATTTCTCCGACGTGGACTTGACATCGTCGCGCTTCCACAGGCCGCACGTCAGCTGATGCGTCGTCGAGATGAACAGCATTATGTTGGCGCACAGCAGGAGCCCAATGGGTCCGAAGAAGTACGCGAAGATGGCCAGCGAGCGATTGTCGAACCAGCAATAGAGCTGCCCGAAGCCGGGACGCAACAGCGCCGTCTCCGACTCCGGCAGCTGATCGACGCAGGCGGCAATGGTGCAGATGAGGAGCGGCACGCCCCAAGCGTACGCCGAGTAGAGGCGCAGCCGCAGCGTTTCCTGATTGCGCTCCAAGGAGCTGGGACGAAAGTCGCGGAACGTCCACCAGATGTTGAAGCACATCGTGTTCAGCCAGAAGAAGGCGGACAGGAAGAAGAACTGCATGCCAATGGCCAGCAGCTGGCAGCTGACGGTGCCGGGCATCAGCGCGCTGCTCAGCTCGACGATGGCCAGCAGAATCTTGCCGAGCAGCAGGCAGAAGACGTAGTAGATTTGGCAGCGCCAGTGCAGCGCATGATGCACCGCCGGCAGCATGTAGCCTGCCACCAGGGTGGCAGCCAGGAAGACAATGGAGATGATGATGCCCACGTCGAGCAGCGCCTGCTGCAAGTGGCCGGCCTCCTCGTCGTGCCCCTCGACGCCGTGCTGCCCAAAGTGCTGGCTGCAGGCAATGATCTTCACCTGCCCCGCACGCTGTGTGTGCTCCAGGCAATATTGCAGCGCCGACAGATTGGTGTGCGGCAGCTGCAGCTCGGCGGTGGCGCGATTCAACTGCGCCTCGTGCCAATCGCCGGCGATGGCGTAAACGCTGCCGTTGCCCGGACACTCGGGCAGCCCGTAGCTCGTCTGATAGCTGCCCAGCGGCAGCTGCGGCTCCAGTTGCAACTGTCCGCTTGCCGCCTCGCCTGCGGCCGCTGCCGCTTGCAACGTGCAGCTCTTGATGTCGGTGCTGTAGATGCCGCGCTTGCCGCAGCATTTGCGCAGTCGCAGCGTCGGCTGCGGCGTCTCCTGCTGCTGCTGCTGCAGGGGCAGCGGCGTGTCGCGCTCCACGCAGACGAGCGCGACAAAGCGATCCACGCAGTAGTCGGCGGGCGCCACAAGAATGTCGCGTTCCCGCACCGACAACGTGCCGTTCGAGAAGATGACGACGTTGGGCGATCGGCTGTGGAACAGTTCGAGTTGTTGGCGCTGCGGATCGCATTCGGGTTGCACGTGCGGCAGGAAGCGCATGAAACGCGGCTTGCCGCCTTGCGGCTCGAAGAAGCGACGCTGCTGCATGAGGAAGACGAGTGGCACCCAATCCTTGGAGGCGCCTGCCACACAGACGCGTGTCGTGCTGTTCAGATACTCGCCGCCGTGGCAGCATTTGTTCAGCGATATTTTCGGCGGCGCCGGCAGCCGATCAGCTGTTGGCGCTGTGCTCGAGCTTGGGGCGCCCTCTGTTGTCGGCTCCTGGCAGCGGCTGCAGCTGAGCTGCATTAGCAGCAGCAATAGCCAAAACTTTAGCATGCTGTCTCCTCTCCTCTTCTACGCTTCGCTTCGTTAAGTTTTCTATCTTCGTCTGCGCTTCGTTCAAACTCAACTTGTTGAGCTTTCAAGGCTGCGCTTGAATGTTAGAGCGAGAGAGCGCTACTTCTGCTTCTTGTACTTTTGTATCTTGTATCTTCTTGTTGTTTGTTGTTGCTCTCTTTGCTTGCTGCACGTTGTCAATAATTATGTGTGTAAATACAAATACTGTCTGTGTTCATTATTATTATTATTATTCTTGTAGTTGTAGTTGTTGTTGTCTCTCTTGCATTGTTTGGCACTAGTTATCACCCCTCCCCCGACCGCATTTGTCGACGTCGCGTCGTCGTCGTCGTCGTCGTCAAGCACGCATGATCTTTTTCTCTCTTCAGCTTCTTTGCTTCTTCGTCTTCTCACACACAATTGTTGTTTTCGTCGTCGTCGTCGTTGTCGTCGCCGCGTTCGGTTCTCAAGCGTAGCAGAAAAATTGCTTTTCACTTTTCTTCTCTTTCGTCGTCGTTCAATGCCATTTTTCGCTTTTATTATTCATTTTCGATTTGCCCAACGTTTAACGAGCTGCATTTTTATGTGTAAACAGATTTTTACTCTTTTTATTTGCTACACTTACAATCACTTCACGTCAGTTGAACGAACCACAATTGAATTTCAAGCGCGTCAAGAAATAATTAAAAAACGAACGAGAAAAAAATGCCGAGCGTACAAACACCTGCAACACAAACGGAGTAAAAAAACCGACTGCCAACTGTTTTATCCAGCGTGACCGTCGACGGGTGCAATTGAAATTTCGACAATGTTGACAGAAATGCCACTTTCAAAATCACCAGCTGGTAACACTTGCACAAGCTGTATGGTATATACCAAAATTGCTTGTAGTAAGGCGCCATATTTTAAACTGCATTTTGTTTTGCATTTTATCCATAAATAGAAAGTTAGCTAGAACTTTCTGTTTTTTTTTTCACTAAAACTGGTAACATTTTGAAAACTGCAAAATGAAAATAAATTGAACATGTATTTCGAGTTGCTAATTTGGAAGCATAAAGAAAATCTTTTTTAAAAACAAAAACAATAAAAAAATAATTAAAAAGAATAAAGATAAGAAAGAAATTGAGTTATTAAGACACAATGTTTATATAGGCAACATGAAACACAAATACCATTTTTTTTATTTTAATGTTTTTAAGGGTAGTTATCAATGCAATTCAAAATATACTGTTTTTAGTGGTGAAGAAGAAAATTTTTCAAACACTTCTAGCACTAGTGTTGCCAGACTAGGGAATTTGGTCGAACTGGTTGTAAGGAGTTTTGTAAATCGTTTGGTTTTGTTCTAAGCTGGGGTGGCAGTCTAGACTATAAATTTGCGGTGATGTGGCAGTATTGCTTCAAATGAGCTTTGTAATTTTAATGGTTGTGTGACAAGCTAAGGTTCAAGAACAAACTATAGTTCAAAATGAGCTTAGCAATTTCAATGGTTGTGTTACAAGCTAAGGTTTAAGAGCACACTATTATTTGAAGCATATTTTCGGACAGCCATTTAAATGCACTAACTGTTTTACTTTGGTTTGAAACCAAGCTAGCGCCCATGAAATGTGTTCCCAGTATTTTGAAAATAAAATGCTGAATTAAAATAAATTGTATTTTCAAACAATTTGTAATATTAACAAATTTTATTTTAAAATCATAACATTAAATTTGCTGTTCTGCTGTTACGAACAGCGCATAGTTGATTCATCGAAGATTTGTGAAGAATCGTAAATTATTGTTTGCACCTAGGCCAGTTAATACCTCGAGAGCTCAGCTAAAAAAGCTAATAAATCGTGGGGCCCTCTCGAAAGGGCAACGAGCGAAGTTTGTCTATTTTTGGGGTGCACTAGGGAAAATTAGATAGAAAATAGAAACAAATCCATTTGATTAAAATTGTATGCCCAAGGCGACCGAACTATGGGAATGATGCTCTCAGGGTGGTTTCCTCTGCACAGGTCTTCAGGGGAAGGTCGAGACTGCGGAGGGCGGAGAGGCGCATGGTTGGCATTAAGACATCAACTCGACAAGAGAGAAAAGTTCGGTGGAAACAGTGAAAATCGTTAAGTAAACGATGTGGAACAAGCAGACAGACAGACAGACAGAGAGAGAGAAAGAGACGGCCTTGGGAAGTAGCTTTCCATTTATTTGAGCCGGGTTTATTGAGTGCGCTGTGGTGCTTGAAATTAGATTTTTGACTGGTATAAAATTGGCCACTGCTTTCCGATTCCGATTCGGATTCCAATTCGGCATCGCATTCGCTTCGAGTCTTACAGCAGCGTGGAGGAGGAGGAGGAGGAGATTGAGCTGCTGGCTGGCTGGTAAATCCTTGTGATTTATAATGCAGCGACGAAAAGGGGGAAGCCCCTGGCCAAAGGTGCGCAACAAATAAATGTTTATGAGCGGATTATGCTGGCTTTAACCAAATTCCATTTGGATTTAATGAGCCCAAAGATTACACACAAGAGAGCCAGAGCCAGAGAGAGAGAGAGCGATGAGTCGTCCAGTCGTCGCGACGCGTCGTTGCGCATTTTAATTGAAATATGTCGCGGCGACATTTCATACACATTTAACAATCCATCAAGCGATGCCACTTCCCCCCCCCCCAGCTCCCAGTCTCCACTTAATGGCACTCTGCTGCTTCTTGCGTTGTTCTTTATCTTCCGCTGCTGCTTCTTCATTTCTAATTTATGCCGCCTGCGTTGCCGCCTTGTCTTCAATTAGTCGCCCGGCAACTGCAACTGCAACTGCAACTGCAGCTTCTGCTCAGCGCTTGACATTGTTGCTGCCCCCGCGGGACGCAGCGGCATCTCCGTTTACATGCTGCCCCTCCTCCGCCCCTCTGGCTCCCTCGCTGCCACCATCGATGACTGCGCACAGAAATCAAACTATTCGTCTAGCATTACTTGATACTTAAACGTCCTTTATTTATGTGCCTGTCAACGCCTCTCAGCTGCTCGCTTCTCCCTCCCACATGCGAAAAAACTTAAATCTATCTGTTGGAGAATGCATTTCGGGTCGCCTAGCCGCACTTCTTATACCCTAACCGCACTGCAAGATTCATTCCAATCAGATAACACTTTAATAATGCCCGCAATCTTGTATTTTATGATGTATCTTAAATTACAAATTACAAATAATTATGATTATTTGTATATATATTTTTTGGTATGTTAATTTATTTAGTAAAAATTAACATATCACAAAAAATATATATTCAAATACTCATAATTATTTGTAATTTGTAATTTAAGAAACATCAAAAATACTCTAATCTTTATTACTTCAATAACTAATTTTTGCAGTCTACATTTTATTGGTTAAACATTTATGTATAATCTATATGCAATTTTAAATAATAACTATTCAAATATTCGTTACTCATATATATTATTTATTGATTGCAAATTTAGCTAAGCACATGAAATATAAAAAATCTGAAACGAAATCTCATGTTTCTTTTAAATAAATATTTAATTATAACAATTTTAAATGTTATTCAAAATGTGTAAGAACTTCTTTCATATAAAATGTATTTGTTATTACTTTTTTTATTGACTGCAACTTAAGCTATAAGCGTGACATTTAAAACTTTCGATATGGAATCTTTAATTTATTAAAAATTAATTTGCAACTATACAAAATAGACCTTTTATTACAATCAAATAATTGATTTTAAATTTGTTAAAAGAATGTTATACATAGAATAATGTATTATTGAAAATATGCAACACTCTTCAGCAATAGTATTAACAAATTCAATTTAAGTAAATTATTATTTTAATTGAGCTATAAAAAGAAAATACAAAATAAATGTAATTTTGTTATTGCACATTTAAAAATGCAATTCTAAAATTATGCAATTCTAAATATGAATTAAAAATGTAGCTGCAGTTCTTAGAACAAAGACACATAACAAATTCATATCTATGCAACTAAGAGTACTCAACGAACTCGACGCCTGCATCAGCATACCCTATGTTAGGGTATTCTTCAATTTTTCGGGCCATTTGGGGAGGGCGGTGGGAGTGATAGGGAAGCGATGGGGAAGCGAAAGCGTTTTGGGCGCCTTGCAGTGCCTCTTTGTTAATTGAAACCTGTTGTAAATCACAAATCATATCGACTTGCGGCCCGTTGTTGGCGTCACTTGTCCCAACACCAACAACACCAACAACGCCAACAACACCAACAACACAAAAGCAACAACAACGCGAACAGATGTCGTCAGTTTTTCATATTTCAAAAAAGTTGACTGCAGGCGGGTGCAACATCTTGTGGCTCATTTGAGGGCCATTCCGAGGGCTCCGATCATAAATTGGACGCCACTCCCCCTGCCCCCAACTGCCCCACATTAAAGCCCCCAGCCAGCACTTTAAGGTTCCTGTTCTTGAGTAGCTTCTGCATTATGCGATAATGTTCGTTCCAACATCGAGTAAACAATTTTAAAAGCCATCACGTGAAACTTAAGAATTGAACAGCGAGTAAACAGCAATAAAAGTCAATGAAGTTTAAGGCAAAGGTTTTAGAGAACCAAATGTACAAAAAATTATAATGTATCTGCTATGAAGAAGAAATAAATATTAAAAACAACATTTCACGTTATTTCATATTATGAAGTAAAGTGATAAATCGAAGTGACGAATCAATAGATATATTTTAGTCAAATTATTTGAACAGACAAATCTTATAGCTGTTTCAAATTATAATATGTTTATTTACAATAAATAATTTTGAAATGTATTCTTATCACAAACAATTCATGTAGGATTTACCTATTTATTAATTACCTTGTCAAAATATTTACCAATTTTGTATCATAATTTAGTAACATGACAGTGAACAAAAAACAAATATCGAAATGGAGTTTTTAAAAGTATTTGGAATTCTAATATATTTATAAGGAAACCCATTTTCATTGTTCAGTACAATATTGTAATAAATGATTAATAAATATACATTTATTTATTATTTATTTATTGATTACCATTACTAGTCAGAACATTTAGCATTTTTATATTTATTACAATTTCCCATCTTGACAGAACAGAAAAATTGCAAATTATTCTATAGACAGCTCTTAAATGTATTTGCAATTCAATTATATTTATAAATAAAAGTGTTTTTATTTTTTATGTAATACATTGCTATTAAATGTATTTTTAATAAATATATATTTAGATTATTTATTTATTAATTAATATTCCAAAAAATTGTGCATATTTATTATGTGATTTAATCAGCACAGAAAAATCATTTTAGCAGACTGTGCTTTATAGATGTTTTTAATTGTAATATATTTATTAAAAAAGTTATTTTTGTTGCTGGTGCAATACTTAATTATTTAATGTATTTTTTAGTATTCTAAGTAAACTTTGTCAGAGTTGCAGGAGTTTAATTGGAGAACTGTAACTCGAGTTGCAGTTGCGATTATCTATAATGAAAACATTCGCCGCCCTTGCGAAGAGACCACGTCATCATCGATCACAATATGGGAAATGAAATCAGACAACTGTAAACTAATGACATTTGCAGCAGCACTCCCCTTCCATTTCCCTTTCCCTTTCTCCCATTCCTCCTCCGCCTCCAAGTCCTTCTGGCTGCCCCCTGCTGTGCGTGATCCTTGCGAGCTGCTGTCGAGTGTGTTGCGTGTGTATCTTGTGGTCTTCTCTGCGTATCCGCTTACAAATGCCAAGGATGTGCTGCAACCTTTGAGGGTTGATCCTGTCCTCCTCGAGTTGACTATTTGTTTGTTTTGAGTGCGTCGCTTCCCTGTCCAAATATGCGGCAGCTTGTAACAATTACCAAATGACACCCTCGACAATCGGCAATCGGTAATCGGAAGTGGTCCTTTGTCAGGACAGTCCTTTGGAGGCAGGCGACACAGGCGGCGAACAAATGCGCAAATATTCACTTGTCGCTAAATCAATGACAATATCTTTGCCATTACTTTTCCACTTGTTCGCAAATGAAGTAATCAAGCGAAATCAACTTAAAACTCAGCCGCGTTGAGGGCGAGTTTTATGATGTGGAAGAGCTTTGCTTGATGTCCTTGCCGAACTACGCAACATCTGACAGGACCAGTTGTCAGTTGCCAGTTGCCAGTCGATGGGGTTGACTGCTCCGATGACATTTCTACTCGGAGAGATATTTCACAGAGAATATCCAACCGTCTGCTGAAGAATACAAAGTTGTCTAGCGTTTTTATTTTGATTTTATTTTCGCTAGAGTCAAAATAGTTTGCTGAGATCTTCGAAGCAATCATTAAGTTTACCATTCGAAAATTCAATTCATCTATTAAATTCGAGAAATTTTAACGTTAAAAAGTGAAGTCAACAAAGTAGAAGCCACAAGGTAAAAGTCGAAATAGCTGAAATAAAAAACTCAAGAAAACTAAGAAGTAAAATTAAAAACGACACTAAAAATATATTGTGGATCGTAAGAAAATATATAAATATTTCTTAAGTAACGTCAACGCAAAGCTAATGAACTAAACAAAATGCTTGTATTGTTTTTTTGTTTTTGACTTTAAATCACATCTTCAATTATGAATATAATGTTAAATTTATGAATACCTTCTTAAGTTACAAAAGTAAATCATTATAACAATTTTTTTTTGTTTTTTTTATTCATATTTTCAATTCAAAATCTTGAATTAAATGTCGCAATTAAATTAAAGGAAATGGAAATCTTACGGAAATCCATTTGTAAAATATTATTTAAATCCTTTTATTTTTTTTTTTTAATTTTAAGTGGCTAATTTAAATGTTCTTTTCAACTTATTAAGCCATTTAAATTTAAATTTAACTTTAATATTTATTTGTAAGACAACAAGTTTAGTCTAGAGAAGTAGATTAAAAAATGAACTTTAAAAACTTTTAGTTTTGAACATTATTTAAGATTAGATGTTTTGTCAGCATAGACAAAGCAGCAAAAGAATGACAGACTTTGCCAATATATAATAGTATTGTATTATTAGTATAATATAATATATGAAGCTGGTAATTTTAAATTAGGATTGTCGAATGGAATGCTGGCAATGCAAACCGAAGATCGGAGCCAGCAATAATATAATTAGAAGTCCTTTGGGTGGCGAGGCGAGTCAGTCAATTCCCAGACAACTAATTTATGTAAACTGTCTGCGCATATTTGCTGCCAGAGTTGCCTAATAGCTGCACAGGCTAAGGATGTCGGGAGCGGAGGCAAGTAACATAATTCAAAAAGCACTTAACCCATAAAAGTGAAATAATTCTATGAAATAACAAACGCACTTAACAAATTACAGATGTGAAAATTTCATTTGGAGTGTCAAGAGAACCCAACAACAACCAGAACAACAACAACCCAGTTCCCCTTGGGGACCGCAGACAGATAGAGAGATAGAGAGAGAGAGAGAGAGAGGGAGAGAGAAAGAGGGAGACATTCCGCTCTGCCACACTCTGCATTCCACAAATTAGAAAATGATTAATGGACTCAACCGGTTGCACAAACTCCTGCTTGGGGGGGGGGGGGGGGGGACAGTTGGTCTGCGTCTGGCACACTTCGGCATAAAATAGCACTCAGGAGAGTCGAGTGCTGGCGTCGCACCCTCGCATCCCACATCCTCCTGACCGCCAGGAGTCGCATTAAAATCACTCTTCCGTTGCCGTTCCCGAAACCACCCCCAAAGCGAAAGCAACTCCAACTCTCTCGATGATGATGCGCATCCGAATTCCTTGCATCCCCTTCACACACACACACACACTGGGGGGTGTGTTTGTGTTGTCATTTATTGGTGTTGTCCTTGCAATCATGTCTGGTTCCTGGTTGCTGCTTGCTGGTTACCAGTTTTTGTGTTTTGTGATTTTTCTGGGGTCACGCTTTGCTCTTTTGATCGCATTCCCCTCGGCGAGTCGCGAGTCTAACCCATGAATCAAATTACACTTTAAATCCTTGATTTTAATCCGAAGGGGCTGACAAATGGATTTTTATGTCAATTTTTCCAAAATTACGCCAGCCTCAACAACGCCGCTGAGCAATTGAATTTTGCATTTCGACACAACGCAAAACATTACCCAACTGAGACCGAGGGTTGTCCATGGAGCAGAGCAGGGGGAGCGGAAGGAAGCAATCGGTGGGCGTGGTACTCGAAAGGGGGCCGGCTTTTTAATCTCTGATTAGACGGCTGCGTTGTTGTTGACGCTGATGAGGTTGCGCATTTTGACACTTGCCACACTCGAAGCGGAAGTCAAGGACTCGCCTCACCGATAATGCCGTAGATAGCGGAAGTACCGGAAGCACGACGAACAAATGTGTTTATTTAGTGTTAAATGAATGCCGAAAATTACTGATTCCATCGTCATTATCTCACTTAGCAGCATCTAATTTTTGTGCGATTTTAATTTATGTTTTACATTATTTTGTTAAATATTAAATTCATGATTTATACATATTTAATTTAAATTTATAATTTTTACTTCCTAATCATAATTTAATTTTGTAATTTCTTAAATGTCGACTTTTCATAGTTGACTTTAAAATGAATACAATAAAATTGTATAAAAATAATAGGACCATAGAAAAGTCTAAGCGAGACGATGCTAAGTAAAGCCATACAATTTTCTTAATATTTCTATTATTTTTTTTTAAGAATGTGACCGTGAAGTGATATATGAAAGCGCTTCTTGATACAAAATATATAGTAGTGTGCCCTAAGCTAGAGATCATTGAGATATGTGTGTAAAACTGTGTTATATTATTTAAATTGTTTGTATTTATTAGTTGGTGTCCCAACAAAGCTATATTGTCAAATTTAATCAAAATTGCAATCAGAACCGCCTCTACAAATATAAAAACGATCGTAGATAAACACATATTATTTACTTTAAATAAACACAAATTAGTATTTAGGAAGTCTTCAGAATATCTGTAAATGGACAATTCTTCTTGGGCGCTCGATCAATTTGTGGTCAACACACTAACGTCTAATGATCACAATAATGACAACAATAGCAGAAGCAGCAGCAACAACAACAACAACAACAACAAATACAATAAGAACGATGGCAACTGGCAAATGGACAGCGCCATAAAGCAAGAAGGCATAATAACAATAATTCAAAGTCGCCACAGGACATCATTGTTGCCATGTTAACGCTTATTTTTTGTTTACATTTCGATAATTTCGAAAAGCATAATGAAAAGAAATGCAAAGAGAACAGAACCGAACAGAACTGAAAAGAAAAGAGAACAAAAATTAATAATAATAATAATGAAAAAAAAACCAGTCGATTGTCGTTTGGGGCTCGAATAGAAACCGAAGAGCGAACGAGACACGCGGGCGAATCATCGACTTACAAAGAGCGAAGAGACAAAGGGAATTTCGCGGTATTTTCACGCTTCATGCAATCCAGCTAAGCATGAATAAGCGGCTGCCGTGGGTGGCCTGCTCGACTTGCAGATACCCTATGCAATAGCAACGAAGAATAGCATTCGAGTGTCGTTAAGACTTTAATTAAATCACTTGAAACAGACGATAGCTGTAGATAACTTTTCGATGCGGATCGAAATTTAATATTTCTTTTCGTGATTTTTAATATTCACAATATATTTATAAGATTTTTGAAAATAATTTCAATAATTTATATATATTCAAATTTATAAATCTGTTTTTTAAAGCTAAATATATTATATTTTATAAACTTGTTATTTATATTTGTGCTCAATTTTTATATCTTTTTTTTTATATTGTCCTGTTTTAACATTAAAAGTATTATTGCAAAAAAACAATTTATTATTTTTTTCATTTTAATGTCATGTCATAATCATTTTTAATGTGTGTAGAAGTTTCATGATATTGTGATTTTATATAAATAGATATAAAATTACATATATTTTTGTGTTGCCTTGTTTAAAATTAACAAAAAACACAAACTTTTCAAAGATTTTTTCTTAATTTCCAAGATTTTTTTCTTAATTGTGTTTAACAATTGAACTGTTTAACTGTTTAAAATTAAAAACATATTAATATAAAATAATTGGTTGTAACTATAAATGTACCTGAATATGCTCATTTATATTTTTTGATCAAATTAAGAATGTTGTATTAATATTAATAATTCAAATATTAATATATCTTAATTTTGAATCTGTATAGTATAATTGGTTCATTTATATTTTGTTATGAAATTTAGAATGCTGCCTTAATATTAATAATTAAAAAATAAATATATCTTAATTTGTAACTTTCCTTCTTAATTGTGCTTAACAATTTAACTATTCAACTGCTTGATGCAGTTTAAATATTTATATTGAATGTAACATTCGTATTACTATAATTGTAATACATATTCATCTCTACAATTTGTTCTAACTATAAATGTTTCTGAATTAGTATAAATAATTAAGAAATAAATATTTCTTAATTTCGAATCATTCGCTCTTAATTCTTAACAGTTTAACTGTTGAACCCTTCGAGATACCCGCACTGTCAGTTTTCCAGGGTATTCGCAGCACGCTGCGACTTGGGACTGGGACCCTGGAACGTCGCTCGCGGCAAGTGTCTGGGCGGCTGCTGGATTTCGGTGTTGGGTTTCATTCATTTCAGTGGAATAAAAAGCCAAGACACTGTTGGCATCGATGCGTAGTTGGCTGCGGATTAAAATGATAACAAGCCTTCAGCAATCCGATGTGATTTGGCTCGCTGCGTTCGTAGGAAACTGGCGGCCCAGAAACGAAAGGATCTCTCACAAAGTCTAGGGTTAAAATCCTTTTCACGCTTCAATTTGCTGCACATTGATCTTTCACCGATGGCCAAATGCAGCTCAAAGCTCTCTCTCTCTCTCTCTGTCTCGCTCGACATTAATCGGACGGATTGTCTCCAGTATTTTATATTGTTTGTTGTTCTTTTTAATGATCTCTGAATGGTTTCGAAACAACTTCATTTCGTTTTGTTATACGCTTTTTATGGCTTCATTTTGGTTGTCTTTGGGCATCTTTGGCATATGTCCTGCATCTTTATGGGCCATAATTAAATCTTTATGGCTAACAAGAGGCAGCCTCTTGCCAGCTCGGCGCCAGGGTCATAAAACGGTTCATTCAAATCGCGACTAGTAAAAACACACACAAAATGTGTGCGTTCGATTGTCTTGAAGAAGAAATCTGCCAGACCGGAGATCGTCTCTATCAATGTGTGGATCGCGTAATCATTTAGCGCCGTTCCACTAGAGACGGAGACTGGGAGCGGGGCTATAAAAACAATCTGCATAAATCATAAGATCATAACTGGCCTAGTCGCTGACCTTATGGCTAATGAGCCAGGGCGTTGCCAAAATGTCAATATCAAAAGCAAAAGAGTTCGAATCGAATTCGAGTTGTTGCATGATAAATGACTCTCGCGCGTGCCCCATTTGGAGTCGTGCCACAAGCTAAGCTGAGCCAGCCGAGTGACCCAATACCGTTGTCTACCTGGCCGGCCAACTGGCTACCTGTATTTTTGATCGACCAGGTGCTATTTTGATATATGACGTTCGCATCATCAATTAGCCGCTGCAGCACTTTAACTCTCTGGCCGGTCGGGGGCTCGATCGGGGCGGCAGCAATTGATGGATTAGCGCATTAGTCGCTAATGATATACGCCCCAATCCCCAATTGCCATAACCCACCCCTTATGGCGTTGCATGCCACATGTCGCAACGCTCGCACGCGTTCCATTTATCAGCGCATTTCCGCTTTTAATTATTGCAACGTCGCAATGTTGCCGAGTCGCGGCCCTGCAATGACATGCAACCAAATTGCTGGCAATAAATTTCGCACATTTCACAACAGCAACAGCAACAACAACAGCAACAGCAGCAGCAACAGCAGCAGCAACAGCAGCAACATCAAAAAAATGAAATGAGCAAAAAGAGATGCTGAGAAAGGGATTGAAATACTTGGAGTGCTTCGCAAAGCGGTTCCACAATTGCCACTTGACAACACACTTTGTCAACCAACGGGAGGAGACAAAAGAGACAGACATAGAGCCTCAGAGAGAGAGAAAGAAAGAGAGAGAGCGATACATATATAGACATAGAGATAGCAGCAATTGCATCGAAGCGAAACTTATAAGTTGCATTCCTATTTACGAAAACACAGCTTTAACAAGATTAAAAGAATCGGTTATTAAATTATATGTGAAATAAAAAAAATACAAATTACATTAATAAGTGAAAGAGATAGAGTTTAAGCGATATTATTTTATAAAATGTGATGTGAGAAGAATTAAATATATAAAATATAATATTATTTTATAAAATGGGATGTGAGAAGAATTAAATATATAAAATTGAAATAAAACAAGATGCAAGTCAAGAGAGAGTGAAAGAAAGCAATTTAAAATAAATTAAGAAATTAATAAAAATAATATATAAATATTGTATATATTTAAAGAATGCGTGACAGATAACTTGAAAATAAAAAAAAGAGAGATAAAAGTAAGCAGAGAAATGCTGCATTCAATGAAATTGCGCGAATTTGTTAATGGGAACAAAACATTAACTTTATGTGAGACAGAGAGAGAGAGAGAGTGTGTAAGAGAAAGCGAGAGAGAGAGGGAGGGCAGTGAGGGCGAGTGAGAGAGCAGCTGTTGGTTGTTGGAATGCAGCTGCAATTGGCGCAGCAACAAATTGCTGGAATAATTACGCACACATTGACAGCTACAGATTGATATGTTGCCGCTAAGGACAACAAGGAGCGTCTCGACTAAACGGCTGACTGACTGACTGATTGACGGACTGACTGACTGACTGACTGACTGACTGAGCGAGTGAGAGCTGCAAGTGACAAGCACGCTGCCGCTTTTTCGGCTGGGTTCCGAGTGCGTTCATTGACGAACGTGAGGTGTCAAGCAAATTGACTGGCGCAGCACAGCGATTGTGGCAGTGGCAGCCACTGGAAGACGCGTGCAACAAGCGGCACGCTGTCCCCTTCTCGGCGACGCCACTGGCTGTTGACTGTTGACTGTTGTGGAGACAGCGTCTCGGTCGCGTCTCTGGAATTCGCTGTTTACGTGAATTACGCTCAAATTACAACACGCCAATCGACGGCAGCAGGCAGCAAAAACACAGCGACAACAGAAAAAAAAGGCTAAAAACTTGCCTCAAAATAGCTGCTGAGCAATGAGAATGCATCGCAAATTAAAATTGCTCGCAAAACGTTCGTTGCAGTCTGGGATCGGGAGAGGCTGGCACAGGGTGTACTCGTTAAAGACTAGACACAGGGTGGCTCTGTTGGGTTGTCGTTGCGCTCATTGAGCTCGTTAGGCGATAACTTTATGCGGCATTAAATTTTATGCGGCCATAAAACAAACAAATTCGCCTCGTACACTCATTCACAACACAGAGAGACAGACACTCACAAATATTACGGCAAATAAACACGACACGAAACAACAGCAACAACAGCAACAACAGCAACAATAACAATAAAGACAAGCAACAATAACAATGCAATGGGTTGTGCGTGGAATGCAGCATTGAAAGTGCGCCTCCAACCAGTAGCAGCAGTCCTACCTCTCGGTAGTACCTCACAGCACTACCAGTTGTTGTTGTGTGTGTGTGTGTGTGTGTGGTATGCGAGCCGTATCGTTAAGTGGAACAAGAACATGTCGCTTTACGCCCCGATACAACTCAACTTGGCCCATTGTGTCGGGCCCTACAGCCATGTATGGGTCGTACCCAAGCGCTGCCTTCCGCTGCTAGGTGTGCAAGTGCAGCAATACCCAATACTTGAGGCGAGTTTGCAAATGGCTGCGAGTATCGCTAGAGGGCTCTTCATTAAACATTAAACGATCGGAGGAATTAGTCATTTTTTTATTTCATTATTTATCTAACATACTCGTATGTTCATCCTAAGGCTACAAGCTACAACTTATTAATTATGACACTAGTCGCTAACAATTCTCATTATATAAATTAAAATAAATTAAATAAAATTAAATTAAATCAAATATATTAAACGATTACAAATAAATCTAGATTTTTATATGTATGTCACTGTAATTATTGCATTTATTGTAAAAGAATATTATTTACGAAGCTGCTGATAATTTGGCATGTCAGTATTTCTAGAGGGTTTTGCAATAGATATAATGAAGTCGATCATGTTAAATAAGAGCTAGCTTAGTAACAGATTAAAGTACGTAAATCAATTAATTACCATAATACTTAGGCTACTCAGTTATTTAGGGTTTTGAAATAAATATAATGAAGTCGATCATGTTAGATAAGAGCATAACATATAATATTTCGTAAATTAATTAACTATTATATTTAATCTATTAAAATATAATTGTACGTTTTTAGGCTAATCTGCTCTGGGTAATTTGCCAAAGTAATATCTCTTTAGGGTTTTGTACTAGATATAATAAGTTGATCATGTTAGATAAGAGCTAGTAATTAACTAATCTTAGTAGCATATTATAGTAAGTAATTTAATAACCAATTATATTTAAACTATTACAATATAATTGTACGTTCTTAGGCTACTCTGTTCGGGGTAATTTGCCAAAGTAATATCTCTTTAGGGTTTTTTACTAGATATAATGAAGTCGATCATGTTAGATAAGAGCTAGTAATTATTTAGTATTAGTAACTAATTGTAGTACGTAAATCAATTGCTAATTATATTTAGTCTATTATTATCAAATGGTACCTTTAAAGGCTGCTCTTCTGAGGAAGAATAATTGTGGTCTGCGAGGAAGTTCACATATGGGGCAAGTTCTCCAGTTGCTCAGATCTTTTGATGTTTTCTAATCACGTGTCAAATCTGAACAGCGTTTTGATGGTAACTCTAAACCAAAGTTCAAGTTCGCCGCCAGACAGCGAGGGTCGCTGGCAACCGGCATCGCAATCGCAAATCGCAAATCGCGATAAGGCAAGAATAGAGCAGCAGCCGGGATCGCAGAGGCAACGTTGCTCTACCGGTCTTGGGGTACTTGAGGCATTGAGGAAAGTCAGCGAGCCTGATGTAAACTGATTAACAAGCCCGATAAGCGACAGGACTCAAACAATTGCCGAGCACTCTCGCATTTGCCACTTTTTGATGCAGCCACAATGGGCCCATTGTGAGAGCCTTTTGTCAGATCCAGAGCCAGAGGCAGAGCCAGAGTTCTGCTCTCTTTACCACTGCTGCTGTCACTCCCTCCGTGAGTCCTTTTGTCCTGGCATTTAGGGGCGTTGCTGATGTTATTGCCACAGCTGTTCTAATAATTGAAATAATGCCTCGACTACTCTACCATTCTGCTGCTTAAGATCTGTTTGAATGCTTACAATGCCAATTTGGCGACTCAAGGGAAACTATCTGCATGAATGAGAATTAATCTGAAGGATGGAAATGTAAGCTATGGAAATAAATAAATATATGCAAACAATAACTTTCATAAAAATAGATGAGAATACTTATAGAACAAATAAAACAACATACAAATTTAAATAAATGGTAATTCAATAAAATATTTATTATCATTATAGCTATTAATGATCCATTGTTCTCCCATCAGAGCTTTAAACTATTTAAGCTCTATATTAAGCTTTCTCATTTACGATATCTACGAAAATATATCGTAAATGAGAAATACTCAGTGAAAATGCTTTGAAAAATAAATTAAATACAATACAAAACATAGAATTATAAATGCAGGTAATATAGTAGTAAAATTTAACGAAAATTCGATATTTAGTGGCGCATTGAAACACTTTGAAATACACATAATTAAATAAAAATTAAAATGAACGAAAATAAACAATTTGCTTAGATGAACAATAATGTCTAAAAAGAAAAGGCAACCAAAAAATGAAATTAAAATTACAAAAAAATATATATATATATACATATGTGTATATATGAGATTGAAATAAAATACAATTAAAAGCAAATAATTACAAATAAACGAAAATAAATAAAAGTTAAATACAAAATTTAGTAACTATGATCATAGAATTTAAATAGAAAAACAAATTGCAATACATATGTACTATTAAATGCAGAAACAATAAGCAAAAAAATACAAATTAATAATAAAAATGTGGTAGCTATTACCATTGAATTGAA
Organism: Drosophila formosana; assembly: GCA_035045625.1. Lineage (NCBI taxonomy): Eukaryota > Metazoa > Arthropoda > Insecta > Diptera > Drosophilidae > Drosophila > Drosophila formosana. Next base: position 343,740 of record JAWNOW010000921.1, on the reverse strand, counting down.
ATGGAAAACATATTGAAATAAATACAATTAAATGCAATTAAAAATAAACACAAATGTTTAGTAGTTTAAGTCATAGTGTAGAATATCTAAATACTTGATCTGAGCATTGATCTTCAGCTGATAAGTTGGCATTTTTCGCGGTGGCAACCTGCTGAGTTGCAGCTCTCAACGGGAGCAACAATCGAGAGACAAGTTACGCGAGTATAACAAATAGAAAGAGGGAAAAGAACAGTACAAAGCATTTAAGAAATGATGTGGCAAGTTAATTTCCCGGCGTTCGTGACAATAGATTAATAGCATTCGATTCACAATGTTGTCGTTGGCAACAAGCGTGAACCGGGCCTCTAACGCTACCGGCCACTCTAGAGCCAAGACTCTGGACTACTTGAGAGACTATTCTATGTAGGTAGTGACAGGGGCAGTGACAGAGGCAGACGCAGCATAGGGTTACCCCAAGGGGCACGTTGGTGTCCCCTGGAGGCCATTAATGAGCACGACAACCATACGACATTTGTGGGTTTTCAAACGATGATTTATGCGGCTATTCATTAAGTTCATTAAAAGTGAAAGGATGCCTGGCGATTTGTCGATCAAATGATTCGACTGCAGATCGACAGCGAGATCGAGATCGAGATCGAGACCGGGATCGCGATCGAGACGAAGACCTCTAGTCGGAAGGCAGGTGGTTTCCAGTCAGTCAGTGAGTTTTGTTTATTTGTTTGTGCGTTTCCAAATGAGCCGTAACCAATAAATGTTTACGACTCGGCAAGGGGCAAGTGGCAAGTGGCGAGGTGCCAAGGGGTAAGGGGGCATGCAGCAGCGGACAAGCCACAGAATTGAGGCAACGCCTACGGTTGCCCATTGAGCACGCATAAAACTCATCTTGAGCAGCATTAAAATGACACATTCGATCGATCGAATTCAAACTCGAACTCGAAATCGAATTCGAATATGAATTTCGATTCCCCTCCATTTCAATTTGAAGTCGTCTTGATCGTTATGATCATTATCATCCGATCGTTTGGATCAATAACTTTTGGTCGCAGGCGCCAGCCGTTGTCGCACCGCTTATCAATGCTTAACGGAGGGTCATCAGCGAGACAACCCGCTGAGTTTCGAGCCAAACACACGGCACAAAAAGAAAGCAACAGCAACAGCAACAACAAGAGCAACAACAACAACAACAACAACAACAACAACAACAACAACAACAACAACAGCAACAGCAGCAACAACAACAACAACAACAACAACAACAACAACAACAACAACAACAACAACAACAACAACAACAACAACAACAACAACAATAACAACTACATTCATAATGAGCACAACAAATGCGCTGACAAAGTGTAAACTGAATTCGATAGCGAAGTGACAGCGACTCACGAATACTCTGCTTTAGTTCTTATTCAAATAGAGTGAAATAAAAAATGATACATAAATATAATCTGATATCAACCAAAACTATTTGCAATGAATAAATTAACTTCATATTTTTTTTGGTGAAATGTTTAATGAAATTTCCTTAGTAGACGTTACACTTTCTGTTAGACAATGCTGCTTTTATAATTCCAAATTAAAAGTTATTCACAAACAATTAATTGAATACTTGTTTTAGTATTACATTTTAAAATGTAATATAAATAAAATTACTAGAAACATAGAAAAGTATTAATTTGTTTGTTTGTCTGTTTCAAAAATGACTTACTCATAATTTGAAATAAGCCAGGATTATATGGAATAAATAAAATTGCTTAAAATGTGTTAGCTTATACTTCTTGTTGTTAAAATTATCAATCAGTATGTTATACTATATATTATATATGAACATTTTCTTTTACTAAAAATTGCATTTATAATATACGTTTATTTATTAATACTGTACAATTTAAATTCTTAAATAGAATAAGAATTTACAAAAATCAATCAATTTTTTTTTTTTATCTATCGTTTAATGTAGAAAATTTGATATACAATAATTTTCATTGGTCAGTTCCAATAATGATTTATACTATGGCAAATTTGAAGCAAGTTTGATCAGTATATAAATCATAGAGATCATAATATTTATATAATCACATATGTGTAGCTTACAAACATGAATTTTAGATTGCAGTTGAAATTTAATTAGTAAGTCTTTAAATTTTCATAAATAAATTTTAGATTGCACTGCCCATTATTTATTTATACAATTTATAGTATAATAAATATATATATTTTTTTAATAAGTTTACAAAAATGAATTTTAGATTGCACTGCCCATTATTTATTTATACAATTTATTTAATCGCATATGTTTAGTTTACAAAAATGAATTTTAGATTGCAGTTGCAATTTATTTAATTACGTATACGCAATTTCAAAAATATTTGTATTTAATGCAAATATAGCATTCAGCTTGAGTCTTGACTAGAATTAGTTGCCCATCTAGTTGGGGGAAAGGCGCAACAACTACTGTCTGAGCAGTTGCCCTCTTCCTCTACCTGCCACCGCCTGCCGCACCGCACTCTCCTTACATCAACTGTATCTAAGGCGTAGTTCGATGAAGTCGCGTTGTGCTGCATCGAGTATAGAGGACAGGTTGTTTGGTGCACTGTAAATCATACGTTGATTCTGTGACAGTTTTCCATTTGGTGAGCTTATCTCGATCTCTCGATCGGGCGATCAATTTTTTGTCGTCGTTGTTGTACGATATGCAGGTAAGAAGGCAAGAAGGCAAGAAGGCTAGAAGGTGAGTCAGCTGCCACTTGTGACGTGACGTCACAAACGAACCTGATGGCATTTTAATTATTGCGCCCAGCGTTTAGCAGCGTAAATATGGTGACCTCAAGTCCTGATCGAGTCAAAGTTCTTTACTTTTGTGTTTGGAGTTCGTTTTATTTTTGGGCTGTTCGCAAATAGCTGCAAGGCGTGAAGTTTGAGCTCGTCGCGTCTACTTTGTGTGGGGCCGAGTGGAGCTGCAAGTGGTCGGCCGGCTGTGGGACGGCAGGTGAATAAACTGCGCTGCAACTGTCCGCCCTTTCTTAAAAAACACTTTGTGCACGCTATAATTATGCTGATCTCGCTATTTGTTTTGCCCTGCGTTCCAAATAGCGCACAGTGGGAATAAAATATGGAATATTTATTCATCCCCGGAACGTCATCTTTCAATCTTCCAATTGAAAACAGGAAATTAGCCTACCTGTAAAACAATAACTTCAAGTTCAAGTAATTATAATTTCGTTATTTATGGATTCAAAATTATTGCAACAGTCAGTGCGTTATTTAGTTTAAACAATTATAAGGCAAATAAAGTTGTACTAATAACTTGATTCTATCAGAAACAGCTTAATTTTATAACTGGAAATTTTATAACTGGATATTTTTATTATAATTATCAAAGATGATGTAGACATATTCCGAAATCAGCTAGGAATAAATAAAAAGGCCCAAAGTTTTTTATGGTGAAATGGTTGATGACCTCAGTATTACATACATTTTCTATTAGACTGTAATGCCTTTATAATTTAAAACAAATTGGTTTTTTAATACTTATTATTATAATTTAAATATAATATATATGTATATAATGTATATAATAAATCCATTTTATTTTGTATATAAAGAAATTTGAAATATTCTGTAATATTTTGTTGTAATTTGGGAACAAGTCTAAAAATTCTGAAATTAATACGCTATCTTCCATAACTATTGCATAATAAGTATTATGAATGTTAGTTGTTATAACTTTTATTTTTAATTTGTTTTGTCGAACTTAGAAATATACCATAGTTGGCAAACAAATTTTCCATGATTACTGCATAAAATTTGTTATGCATTTATGTCTATAATAACCTTAATTTAACTCTCGTATAAATTTAAAATATCGTACATTTCGTTGGAAATTTTCCGCAATTCTCAAGATTGACTTGGCTCCAATCTCATTGATTTGGTAGAGACTCTGAGCACAGTAGCTGCAGCTTGACGTTTTGTTACCACTGTGACTTGATGCGGGTTCGAGGCCCAGAACGAGGCTCAGATTGTTGGCCCGCACGCACACATTTCACTTATTATTTATGAGGCGTGCGCTGTGGGCGTGGCTGGCTTGTTGATCGGCGCTACATTCACCGAACCGGGCAGCAGGTAAGCCCTACTGCACAGCAATGAACCGACGGACGGACGGACAGACGGATGGATGGACGGATGGACGGATGGAACGGGACGTTTTCAATCAACGTTCTCGCTGGCCAGTGGCATGCCAGGCGAAGACAAGCGGGGACCACCCTTTTAATGAAGCCCTAATTACAGTGTTTATAACAAAAGGTGATTACCAAAGCAAACCAACAACAAACAACCAACAACCAACAAGCTACAAGCAACAAGCAACACCACAAGCAGACCAGATCTGGCCAGACAGACTCGAAAAACTGTTGAGAACAAACCTCGTTTGCAGGTCCACCACAGCCACAGCCACAGCCTGGACACATCAACAGCTCTTTAGGACAAGCCATCGACTGACACCGACCTCAGCCTCAGCCTCAGCCTCAGCCCCGACTTCGATCTCGATCCCAATCCCGATTCCGTCCCTCTCTCTGCCTCTCGATCTTCCTGCTGCGCCTTCGGGGCAACTGTCTTGTTTATTCCATATCGCAGCACGAAAGACGCAAAGACTCTGCTGTCTGTTTACTTGGCTCTTGCTGCTAAATACCCTGTAAGACAGCACAAAATACAAGTATTATATCTAGGTTAATTTCTGCTTTATCAAAATTTGCGTTTCTTGCCTAGTAAAATAGTTTTGGTTAGAAATATTACCAAAATATGTAAGCTCAATTTTGAAATTTACTTTGCTTACAAATTTACAGACTTAAATCTCTGAAAAAAATGCTAATTTTGCAACAAATTAAATTGTTGAATTCAGACCTTAGATAGATTATAAATGTTATAACCTTGAAATTGAATTGAAATATTTAAATTTAAAAATACAAGTTATATTTCTTTATAATTGTGAAAGAACATATCAATTTTAATTTATATTAACATCAAACCTTTCTTATTGTTGACAATAGGTATATTATGATATGGATAAAAAATCGATCTATAAATAAAATTATTTCATAATTTAATATTAAAAGGGTTTAAAAAAAACAATAAAAATGATTTCATAACTACAGTTAAGATTAATATACTATAGTTGATAGTAAAAGTGATAGCTAAAGTTGAAAGTGTTTCGATTGATTATTTCTCTATTACAAATTATTTCGTAAATTTGTGCCACTTAGTTTACAGGGTATTTGCGAGTTGGGCATTTGCAGTGCTGTCTTGTGACTTGTTTAGTAGTGTGCGTTGTCTCCGTCTCTGTCATCGTCACATTATTTATAACATTTCATGTTTAAATTCGTAATTTTGGGGCGCAATTCAGCCGCCTTCAACCCCTCCACAGTTCCCCCCCTTGGTCTTGGTTTCCCTTTCGGTTCCTGTCGCTGTCTCTCTCGCTGTCCTGTCTCCTGTCTCCTGTCTCCTGTCCCCTGTCCATCTAGGACGCTAACCACCCAGGCAACGGCAATATCAACGGCAACGCTGACGCTCCATGGCGCTCGTGACTTGTAAATATTGATTTTAATCGAAATTGCTCTAAATTGCTTGTTTTTCATGTGTTTCGGGTATGCAATTTAAGACACTTTTGCTGTGAAGAGGCACTCCATGAATTGACTCACTGTGCCGACTCTGGATCGCTTACGATGATATAGCACATAAATACTTAGCATAAGTAGTATTCAATGTAAACAGCAATTTCACTTTGGTTTAATTACCGCATCAGCTTGAAACGATAAATTGTGCTGCACTTTTTTACTGAATTGAAGAACAATTTTCGAATCCATTTTTTTTTTTTGCAAGTTGGGTGAATATCTAATAAAAATAAATTCTGAATTAAAGCAACTTGTGCGAGGGAGATATAATATATGAAGAAATAGACAGACGTAAAATGATTATATTCAAACTTCTTATTTATCGACATCTGTTTTTACTTTCTGCATAACTAGCAATCAAAATAAATATTTTGTTGAAGAAGATTTCTTTTTTACTGTTTATGAAAATAATGGCATTGAGTGCCCCACAATTATCCTTTAATAATAGTGTATAGTGAACATAAAATACTAATGTGGAACAAGTTAAAATAATATTGCCTGATTTAAACTTTAAATCAATATAATATTATAAGAGATAAAAGTACAAAATAATAATAATAATAAAAACAACATATATTTTCAATGGAAATTATATTTATTGTGCCACGTAGAAGTTCACAATAATAAAATGTAAAATCAAACGGATGATGGTATAAAGTATATATTTTAAATGAATATTCTATACTGTTACTTCTAAGTGAATGTTCTCAATGATAAAACTTACAATCAACAGAGTTTCAAATGATCTCACTAAGAATTCTATTGGTAGGCATAAAAAGTGACTTTCTACGAGTGATAAAACTATGATGGAGAATAAACTTTCATTTACTTTTTATTCCTTTTCAATGCTTCCTTTTTGAGAATGCATCTATTGAATACATAGTTGGCTGCCTCGGGTACTCGACTGCGAATTGGCTGAACTCGAGTGCAACAAAGTGAGTCCACTCGAAGAGGTTTCCTGTCCTGTCCCGTCCCTGGGGTAATGCAGCAGGATTTGCAAGTAAAACATCAATTCGATCGCAAAGATCGAAAAGACTTGAAAGGCAGCCGACTGAGGTCGGCAAAAGCCGCCCGGGCAACTTATCATGTCCAAATTAAGCTCAATTCCAAATAAACAAGAGGACGACTACGTTTCTGTGATCCTTCCCCGGCTTCCCACCTGCTTCCCTTCTCCTTCTCCCTCTCCTCCCCGACGTTGACTGCGATTTTCAATTCTCTCCGCTTGTTGCGATATGCCAACTCTATTTGCATTGGGTGCGGCTAACTTCAGTTTCCTCAGTCTCTGATCTGCAGTTCGAGTTGGAGTCCAGAGACTGCAGTTGTAGCTGGAGATGGAGATGGAGTTGGAGATGGTGAAGACGAGGCGGTTCTGCTTTGGCGTTGGCCTTTGTTTGAATTAATCGAAGTGATATTTTGCTTGTCCCGAAATAATTTATCCCAAGCAGTGCAGCCCCAAGCTGGCGAAGCCTTTATTGGTTTTTTTTATTGTATTTTATTTAGCCGGCCCGGCCTGGCATGGCCTGGTCAGGACTGAAATATAAATATTCTCCATATGGGATCCATTGATACATTCTGACATGAGTTGTGGCCTAAGCGCGCGTTAATAACCGCAATTTATGCGATTTTGAAGACTGCCACGGCGCCAACAACGGGGAAGCAACAAATAAACAAACTGCAAAAACAAAAGTGAACAAACAAATCAAATGCAGTGTTGGTAAATTGATTTTTGTGATTTTTCGTGCTTTAAGGCATTGCAAATCGACTGCAAATGCCCATCGTCCAATTGCTATAAACATAATGCTCGAACTTCAATATTTCAAATTTGTTTTAGAAATTTTTGATTTTATTATATGCGTGAAAAATTAATAATATTACAAGTAAATTCCATTGACGAAGATTTGTTATTGATTGCAATAATTCATTGGAGTATATCTATTTATTAAATCAATATTCTACATGTTTTAGCAAGTGAAAGCTATGGATAGTAAAATGTCAATGTTTCGCAATAAATTATCAAATTCATTGTAGAGTTTGCTGACTTTAATTTGATCTAATTTCTAAATTATTGTTACTAATAGTGAATGTACGATTAAATAAGAAAAAAGGTTAATTAATTAGAGATAAATTAATGTTGAATTAAATGTTTACATGTTTTTATGTTGTTGATAGTACAAATTGAATTGCTTTCTAATAAATGCATTCTACTGAAGCTTATAGTGAATATAAAAATAAGAAAACGTGTAATTACAACGTTTAAATGCAATTGATAGTTAAAATTGTTGTGTGTTATAAATTAATTGTATAGTTTGCTGACTTTAATTTTAAATTATTTTTATCTTACATAAGTGTTAAAATTCGCATTTAAATTTTATCGATATTGCATAAACTTTTTTAATTTATTGTAGAGTCTGTTTATTGCAGCTACTTGTGAAAGTGTATATAAATTAATATAGAACTGTTTACATGTTCCAATGTCAATGATAGTGATTGATGTATAATCAAATTTGTAAATGTTATTGTTGGTAAACATGTAAATGGCTATAAGTAAATTGAAGTAACTTTTTTCTTTTTTGAATCGGTACAAGCGACAGTGCTAAAATAACCCATTCCAGAAGATAAGTTATACTGTAAGTTTACAGCTGAATTTCGCTTTGGTTTCTCAATTGATTTTAAACGGCTTGCTGTGTTTTAATTCTCGCCATATTCGAAATGTTCTTGTCGCTCTTTACTCTTCAGTTGACAGTATAAAGTGGCTGTGGCTGCTGTCGTTGCAGCGGTCAATTTCATGGTCATTTTGCCAGCATTGGTTGCAGCTGCCGGTTGCAGGTTGCCAGTTGCTCGAGTTCGTTGCCTAAGTCTTTCGTTGCGTGCGTGTTGCGAGCGTGGCAAAAGGGGCAAGTGTGAGAGAGAGAGAGAGACAGCAATGGAGTGGCATGCAGAAACCTTATGCACAATTAACAAGATTCGCATAAAATTACAAAACTGACATAATTCAAGATAGCAACGCGCGCTGGCCTCTCACAAAATTATCTCATTCGGAGTCGTCGCAATGTCCGGAGACGTCTCCTAAATGGCCTGCTAATGGCCTAAAGTGTACTTGCCGATAATATTTAGCACATACGCATCACTCAGGGCCAGTCTGCAGTCCGCAGCCCAATCCCTCGCGCTGTTGTTGTCTGCGCGTGAAATTTATAAAGTTTCAGGTGGCTGCGCAATAAACTGCTCGATGTTATGGCTGTTGGCGGATGAAATCAATTTACATGCATTCAATTACAAATTGTGAGCCATTTCTGAGCCAGCACTGAGATCACCGAGATGAAGAAGCAGCAGCCCAAAACAAACGCTCAACTTTCCACTGAAAATCTTGGCCATCAGTTTGCGAACTTTACGAGCCAACTGCCAAGTGCCAACTGCTTGTAACGGCGCGTTTTTATGGCCCCCCCCCCACCACTTCTGTTGCGACATGTTTTGTAGCGTTGTTAAACGTTTGCATGATTTTGATTTTGATTTTAATGATACGACAAGATCTCCACTCGAATTCGCACTCGGACTTAGAGGCCGGTGAGACTGCAGCTTGCAGCTTGCAGCTTGGAGTGGGACTTGCAACACGTCCTAATTAGCGCCCGACTGAGGTGGCCATCAAAATAAACACTTTTAGAATACGAGCGGAGGCAGACTGCAGTCTGTAGACTGTAGACTGCAGACTGTTGGTGATTGTGACATGTTTTTATGACCATAAATTCGCCAAGTTTACAGTGGGAATTCTCAGATCTGGCAACGAGATTATGCACAGCATGGCAGCGATGGCATTTCGAATTCCGTTCGCTGACATTGATGGATATTCGATTGATCCTTAATTGAATAACCAAATACTTTGGGTCTTTTAATCAGCTCGGATAACACCCAAAGTGCCCCTCCGTCCATCCGTCTGTCTGTCTGTCGTTCTGCGTGTCCCGATGGCGCAATAATAGCAAATTCATGTTTATGGGCGCCTCTTCAGCTTATCGAGGCGCCCAGTTTACCCCTTGGAGAATGTCTCAAGCACTGATTAACAAGCGACTAATGGCTAATGGCTCATCCATGCCATGTTGCGATCCGCCATTCACATGCCTATATATATAGATATACACATATATCCTTTAGCATTATGCATTAATGCGAGACGAAACAAATGAAGCAAACATCGCAATTCTCTGAAGGCTGTCGTCGATTTCTCTGCCATAATTTAAATACAGACGCGATAAGACAGACTATGGATGCAGGCCAAAAACAGAAACAACGACAGAGACGGAGACACCCAGAGAGAGAGAGAGGGAGAAAGGGAGAGGGAGAGGGAGACCAGTCAACCAGTTGCTTTAAGGGCAGCAACAAAATGCTTTCATTGTGCTGCATCTCGTCGAGTTTGTCGTGAGTTTTCGGTAACACGCGGTTTTCTGCATCATCTGAAAGCGTGTTTTTGGCATATAAACTACCCACGGAAGCAAATTCTATTGGTCGTCTGCGGTTTTATTTTATTGGCAATCAGGTGAGTTTTTCAATTGGGAATTCAACAAATTAATTGTAATTCAACTTTATTATGCACTTTTAGCAAATTGAAATAAATTGAAATTTTCGCATTCTTGCAGTACTTAGAATGTAGTTTTGTCGCACAATAAATTAAACACAAATAGTATTATTTAAATATTCTAAAACAAATATTAACGTCGAGAATATGCTCTGTTTCTTTCATCTTTATTAACATTTGGATTTATTTTTATTTTTGAGGGCAATTGTATTATTTGAAATATTTTTTTGTTGAAGATTTTGAAGATGATAATTTAAGTGGACGTGTGATATTTATTACTTTAGATTATAATATCACATATTTTCTACCTTAACTCATAAAATTGAATAGCAAATTGATAAAGATTATCTTCAAACTAATTATTGAATAGTAACAGATTATTTATGTCTTCAGTGATGTATATCTTTTAAAATATACTTAAAGACATCCTTGTAAAAGAGTCTATCAGCATATTTTGTCGGTTTCACAATCAATTTTATTCTGAAATATTTCTCATATGTTATTTTTTGAATTCTCAGTAAATAGGATTATTGACATCGATTGTCTCAATCATACATAACTAAATACATCAACTAATAATGTACTCATGAAATTCTTCCATATTCTTACAACGCATTCAATACTGTACAACCAATTATTATATATTGTAATTGAATGATAGATAGAATAAATATATTCAATTAATTTGACTTGCAAATCGGATGAGCATAATGATGTTTTCTTGCGTAATCTGTTTATTTTCCTTTGGCAAGATGCATTAATTAATTAACATTAATTCCATTCCAGAGAGAGGGGCCGAGCTGACAGCTGTGGTAACCGATGTTAACCTAATCTCGGTTAAGCAGCGGACTGATTGCACTTCGATGACAAGCGGGACTCGTTGCAAGTCGCGAATGGGAATTAATCAAATGTCGCTATGCGAACGGAGCAGCAACAGCAGGAGCCGCAACGAGTCCAAGATTGAGAATGTGGCTGAATTGGGGAATGGAGAAGGAGGAACTGAAACTGAAACTGAAACTGAAGCAGCTACAAAGCCTAATGGCTATAATAAATGGATAAGGAGCTGCGTTTACACGAATGCGTTGATATTTCCACAGACCAAACAATATATAAATTAAGGTAACTGCATGGGACTGGAGACAGCGACTGGAACTGCGACTGGGTTTAGCGCAGAGACTCATTACTGGTCACAGGATGAGGGCAGGATGGGGCCGAAGGAGCTGGAGGAGCGTTGCAACAAGCAACTGGCATCAGCTTGCAAGCAAGCGATTTGGAGTGTCTGCTCAAGTGCTTTGTGGCATATACTTAATTTCGAGTTGTCCGCGGGAAAACTTAAGCATATTTAACCGCATGTCGCTGAATTTTATGTGTGTGCATCACAGGTGGGGGGCCCCGGCGTGCCGCAGTCGGTTGCAACTGCGGTGGATCGCTGAAACTTTTTGCGTACTGATTTGAATGTTATGCAGCCGTGTCTTCAGACTCTGTAGACTGCAGACTGCAGACTGCAGACTCGCTTGTCCAAAGATTCAAGCTTGATCGCTGCCTTGTTTCACTGGTCGACGCTCACGCATATTCCGCATATGCAGACAACGCGCGACGGGATGCAGGCGCCACTTGGGCACACACACACACACACAGACGGAGAGAGCTGCGATCCGAGGAGACGCACAGGTAAATGCTAATGCCAATGCCCTCGCTGTTTGGCTGGAATCTGGCAGCTTGCAACCAGCTGACCTTTGCACATGCCACATGCAACAAGAACGTCGACGACGACGACGACGACGACGACGACGATAACTGACGCCGACAGCCTGGAGTAGGAGGTCAGATGTCGTCAGTTGGCCTGCTAAAGCGCCATCCTCTCCCTCTGTCTCGATCCGTTCCGATCCGCTCCGATCCGATCCGACCGTCGTCTTCATCTTCGGGTCGCTGTCAACGTTGCCATCATATCAAATGACAAACTCGACTGCACAACGAAACGCAATGCGTGCTGGCAGCTTGCGAGATTATCAGAGCTCGGCCAGCTCAATCGGAAAATGATCGATGATCGTGTGCAGCATCGTGGTCATGCACTTGAAATGGGTTCGTATAAGACCTGACATTTCTATTGCTCTCTCTGTCTCCTCTATAGCATTGTCAATGAGTTGGGCTGAGGTGCCATCCCAGGCACTGCCCTAATTAAGGTCTATTCCATCTCCATCTCCATCTCCATCTTCGCTACTGAAGATCCCAGATTTTTATTCCTCGAATCTGTATTTGTTGTGCTCGTATCTCGTCAATGTCACCACACAACGAGCTGTTGAGTGCTCGGCTACAAGTGCAACTGCGACTTGGCTAATGAATCGTTTCCTTAACCGATCCCCTTTTAACGATTTCAGATTGAAAATGAACCGCCTTCAATTATCGATCTCTGATTCACAATTTGAAATGAAACGCAAATTGCTTTACAAATTTGAATTCTACAAATTTTGTGCATATCGAAAATGTCATTTTGGAATTTTTTGGGATGCTAGAGAAAAAAATAATGTTGTCACTTCAAAATTTCTTTAGACGCCACTTGGGAATTCATTGAAAAAATTCACATATTTCGTAATTAATCATATTTTGCAGTGAGAATTATGTCTTAAGCCTAAAAATTTTTAATTTTAATTTTGTTCTTAGCCTGAAAATTCCTATGGTATTATGTTAATTATTTTTATTGCACAATACTCTATTTTAATGCTGTAGTGAGAAACGAGAAAGAATTTTAAATGAATGTTAATTTAAATAATTTGTGTTTTCCTTCATAATGATGATGACATTTGATTATTTTATACAAAATTTAGAAATGGAATTTCAATTCAAAACTTTGCTGTTACTAATTTTTACTTTTTTGTCTGTCAAACAAGAATCTAAACTATATTTTTTTAAATATGTGATTTGCTTATCAAACACAGTTAATTATAGTTCACCTAGTGTGCTATGCTTTAATTTAAAGAGAGAAATTTATAAAATATTTTTACATTCTGATTTGTTTTACCAAATGTTATGAATTATTCGTACAACAAATATTTCAAAAGGATATACTTAAAAGGAATTTATTTGAAATGAGAAAATTGCTTGAGTGATATCTCAAAGAGAAAACTCAATTAGCGAATAAGTTGCAATTTGGCACAGCAATGGAAATAGTAAAAACTTAAAAAGGGCTGCAATTGGATGCATGTGGCAGCAACGCTTCAGCTGGCAGTGAAGCAATGAAGGAAGGTGCCCCAAGCCAATAAAATTGGAACAAAAAAAAACAAAAAAACGAAAAACCAAATGAACATGTCGACGTCCAAGTGTCACCACAAAATAGTAGCCAAGTAGCTGGGACCGAATGTGGGACACATCCGAAGGCGGAGGGGAGCGTGTCGTGTCCATGTTGCCACTGCAACAGCAACAGCAGCTGCAGCTGCAAGAAGGGCAGGAACAGGAACAGGAGCAGCAGATGGAGAAGGAGAAGGAGCCAAGGGATGTTGTTGAGCTGCCAGCGATTGCAATCTCCCGCTGCCGCCGCTCTCGCCTCGAGATCCGAGTGCGACTCTTGCAGCCAACTTAATTTTCCGCCATTTGCTCATTTGGCCAGATCGAACCATAAAGCGTATGTGCCAATGCCATATGGAGGAGGCCGAGCAGCAGCAGCAGCAGCAGCAGGAGCTCATCATTGCTGATCTCGTGCAGCTGATAAGGGAAACCGCCGCGAATGAAGTTGTCGCTAACCGGGACGCAGAACATACACAATTTAATTAAAGAGACGACTACCGTGCAGCCAAGATTCACAATCTCTCTCTCTCTCTCTCTCTGTCTCTGTCTCGCTTCGTGACTGGCATAAATCGCATCGATCGATTTCTGTATCTGTTTATCGATAAATGCAAACACAGCATCGACTTGGCTCGACCTTGAGACGCTAATGAAGACATTTTTGTTGTCGTTTTCTTTTTGGGATCGAAAGTCGCTGGCTACGAACAAACGTGGCCGTTTGCATAATTCATTTCCAATTTATATGCTATTAAAGCCGATAATGGCCGCAATTAAGTTCGTGTCCCTTTGATAATTTTCCACATTTACGCGGCCATTAAAGTGATTCCCAGTGCATTTTTCTCGCACATTATCAGCTCCTCATTTCCATAGCCGCTGACATGCGACGCCGACGACCAGGTTCCATTCCCAGTTCCAGTTTCTGTACCAACTCCATTCGCATTCGTTTATCGCATGTGGTCAGACGAAGAAAAATGATAGACGCCGCTTCGATGTGGCTGGAAAAACATCTTGGTTGTACGTTATACGTATTCTGAACGTACTTTTGAGGGTGTTCTGCATAGTCCCCGCGACGATCCAAGACCCGAGGGCTGCACTAGCTGGGACTGGCTGAGGTGTTAATTAGCTTTATCTTAATGCAGGTTCCGGCACACAGTTCAAACTGAATTATACATAATAATTTGTTTGCCACTCTCTAAAGTGGAACTTAATGTAGCCAAGCTGGCCATAAAAACCAAGATATGACACCAACTTCTTCCCTTCCCTTCCCTTCTTCTTGTCGCTTCTTTTCGGGCTCTTTGCATTATTTCATGGCTCGAAGACGCCACCCACAGGCCCCAAGTCGGTTTGGATCCGTTGAGCCCACGTTAGCAGCTCGTGTTAAATGGCCATTAATCACATTAGATATGCATTAATTCGGGACACGAATAGGAAAAGCTCGTGGACGCTGCTTCTGGTAATAACATTAGAATGAAATATGGAGAGCCTCTCCGAGTCCCCGCCTCTCTCTCTCTCTCACATGCCCGTATATGGTTGATTTATTTAAATATTTTATTCGGGGATGAAACTGACCAAAATGGTTTATTTATTAGCTATAAATGCGTATTTACATGCACATTCAAAATATTATAATTTCAGTCTTTATGAAGCATTTTATTAGGAACTTAAAATCAGTGAATTAATTATTTAGTACCAAACACTTGCACTATAAATATTTGCCAAGGGTTGCGAATTACTGAAAAGTCCCTTTTACTTGGCTTTAGCGCAATGTTTGTTTATTTGTTTAATAAAACACATATTTTAGCACAAAGTCCATTTAAAGCTTCTCTTTATGCCCCCCATTCATTAGAACAAATGTCTCCAACCTTCCACCCACTAGCGAACCAACAACCCTCGAGCACTTCACACACACACACACACAAAAGCAAGGAAAAGAGTCTCTGCCGTTGTATTAGTGCTTATCTATGTGAGCGCGGAGTGCGTGTGTGTGTGCGGGCAGAAGAGGCGGAGCTAAGCGACGGCAGCAAGAGAAGCAAATGAAAACATAAATAGGCCGCACACATCACTACACTACAGCAGCAATATGCCCGAAGGGGTTGCATTTGCATGTGAGGGTATTTCGCAGTGTGTTTGCATATGTTTTCATTCATGCAATGCGCTCTCTGAGAGCGCGCTCTTCGCTGCAGCTGGTCGCCATTATAACGCTTTATTAAGCAAACAAACAAGCAAGCAGGCAAACAAAGAAAAGAGCATTAAACAAACAGTAAAACCAAACATAAAGCTAAACGCACACACACATACACACACAGCACAATACACTCAGCCATTGCGTTCTCGCTCTCGCGGGCAGAGTGTGTGAGAGCGAATGCGAGTGAAGAGAACGCGCACCGGGCATAAAGTGTGCTGTTGTTTCGCTCGCACTCACGCCTACTGGAGCAGTGCCGTTGCGTTTGTGGGGAGATGGAGATCTGGGCAGCGCTGCGACTGCGGCTGCGTGTGCGTCTGTGGCGACGACGACGACTGTGGCTGCGGCCGGTTTTTGTTGTTTTTTGTTTTGTGTTCGCTGTGTTTTTGGCTGGCAGAGATACTTTTCTTGCGGCGTGCACGCCATACGAAATCAGTCAATGTCTTGGAGTTGATGGCGCGAGTACACGCGACACGAGGTGACTGCGACTGCGACTGCGACTCCGACGAGTGCGAAACAAACTCGAACTCGAACTCGAACTGCAACTCGATATCGAACTGCGTTGTGTCTTTGCTCCGTGCTCCGTGCTCCGTGCTCCGTGATACGTAATACGTGATAGAGAAGCAGAAGCAGAAGCCGTCGATTACCGTTTGCCGCCCGCCGTCGTTCGTCAAGTGAACAAAGATTCCAGCAATTTATAACAATAGCATCTAATTTTTTGTTTGGTGTACAAGTGACAAGAATATACAGTGCATGATATATCGAAATATTGCTAGTCCACAAGTTTAAATAAGCAAAGAAAATTCACACACATTGAGGAGGAGGGATTAGCATCGCAATCACGACGTCGTCGCCCGGGTCTATAATGCTGGTGCCGTCGGACATGATCGCGGCACAGTCCAAGATGGTCTATCAGATGAACAAATACTGTGCGGATCGGGTGCAGGTGCGCAAGGCGCAGATCCACAAACAGATCCAGGAGGTCTGTCGCATCGTCCAGGACGTGCTCAAGGAGGTGGAGGTGCAGGAGCCGCGCTTCATCTCCTCCCTCAACGACTACAACGGCCGCTTCGAGGGCCTGGAAGTGATCTCACCCACAGAATTCGAAATCATCATCTACCTCAATCAGATGGGCGTGCTCAACTTCGTGGACGACGGCACTCTGCCCGGCTGTGCGGTGCTCAAGCTGAGCGATGGCCGCAAGCGCTCCATGTCGCTCTGGGTGGAGTTCATCACGGCATCCGGCTATCTGTCGGCGCGCAAGATCCGCTCCAGATTCCAGACGCTGGTGGCGCAGGCGTGCGATAAGTGCGCCTATCGCGACATCGTCAAGATGATCGCCGACACCACCGAGGTGAAGCTGCGGATCAGGGAGCGCATCATTGTGCAAATTACGCCCGCCTTCAAGTGCGCCGGCCTCTGGCCACGCTCAGCCTCGCATTGGCCGCTGCCGGGCATCCCTTGGCCGCATCCCAACATTGTGGCAGAGGTTAAGACTGAGGGCTTCGATATGCTGTCCAAGGAGTGCATCGCTCTCCAGGGCAAGAACTCCGCCATGGAGGGCGATGCCTGGGTGCTCAGCTTTACGGATGCCGAGAATCGCCTCTTGCAAGGTGAGTTGTCCTTCCTTTTATGCCGGTACAGAGCCACAAGTTCAGGCTGCGAGTTGCCGACGGCGATTCAATTCCCCAACTCTGCCAATAGAAAAGTATTTCAAAGAATTTATTATACTAAGTTTTAATTCTATGCACAATATGGAGAGTAGAATTACTTGTAAAATGCATATAAGCCATCAAAGTGTAGCAGATGAAATCTAGTGAAAATGTCGATATACAATTTCAGCTATAAACTTAGTTATAAAATCGATGCCAAATATTAGAGAAAGAATTCCAAGTACGGATATTGACATGAAAATTAAGTTAAAATGCGTAAAAGAGGAAGAAATATAAAAGAGATAGATCGATGTAAAAAAATGGAAAGGAAAATATCGAAGAAATGAGCGTTAAGAATTTTAAAAGTTATATCGATTTCAAAACAAATATTTGAATTATTGCATATTTGATCAAAAAGCACACTATATGAATTATTTTTTAAAGATAGTTAAAATCAACTTTTGAAAAAAGGTGAAAATATATATGGATTCACCTAAATATATTTTAAATATTGAACTTTTATCAACAAAATCATTTTCGGAAGGTATTTATTATTCATACACTAGTCGGCAAAATTATTTTGACGAAACCTCTTTTTGACTATTGAACTTAGCGTAGCTTGAAATCGTCAAATAACGGTGCGAAAATGAGGCGCATAAGAAAGAATCTATTTTTAGCTATGTGCATGCCTAATTTTGTTTCATTTACCTTACGCATTCTCTTTCTGCTGATAAGAATGCATGCAGACAACGGTTTTTTGCGTGACACAAGTATTTTGACAGCATCTTTATGGAAATATTTGCACACTTTTAAGCACGCGAGAATCAAACAACTTCTGTGTTTAACTTTGATCAATATTAATCGTTGTTATTAAAATAAAAAGTCATTAAAAATTATTAAATAACATGGGTAAAACGGCTGAGCTAAGTTTAGTGACCAGATCTTCAATGGTAGCAAAGTTTAACGCTGGAATAGCAGTCAAAGACATTGCCAATGAGTTTAACGTGTCGCGTCAAACTGTGCACTACCAAATTAAAAAGTTTAAAAACCATAATGACATTCGTAATTTAAGACGATCAGGTGCTAAGCGCAAAACAGATCTACATGAAGACCGAGTCCTTGTACGGGCATTTAAAAAAAATGTTCTTCTGAAGCCGCAATCTGCAGCAGATCAATTTAATTTAACAGCTAAGACCCCAATTAGTGAGCGCACAGTCCGTCGAAGATTAAAAGAGTGCGATTTTAAGACCTATAAAGCCAAGGACGTACCGTATATAACAAAAGCAAACAAGCTCAAAAGACTGTCCTTTGCAAAGGAACATCTCAATAAGCCAAAGGAGTTCTGGAGAAGCGTTCTATGGACAGATGAAAGCTCCTTTGAGTTTAATTCATCAAAAAATAAATTTTATGTGAGACTGCCAATGTTGCAAAGACAAAAAAGGAGGCCTGTTTGCCAAAAAGTAAGCCATGGTGGAGGCTCTGTGATGTTCTGGGGATGTGTGGCGTACAATGGACTGGGTGACTTCGTTCCTGTCACTGGCTCAATGAACCAACATCAATATTTGTCGGTTCTAAATGATAACGCCTTTACTTCTGGAGACAGGCTTATTGGACAATCCTTTATCCTGCAACAGGATAACGCACCGTGCCACAAAGCCAAGATGATAACCACATTTTTGAAGGATGTTGGTGTTACCACTTTGGATTGGCCACCCCAAAGTCCAGATTTAAATATAATTGAAAACGTCTGGTCTCTTATAAAACGCAAAAGAACAGTAACGTTAAATAAAACCAGAGAGGAGACCATTTCTGAGATCACTTCCCTTTGGGAAGAGATATCTCCAGAGATCATTCAAAATTTAATCGATTCAGTACCTCGACGTCTGCAAAAAGTCATTGAAACTAAAGGAAATTATATATTTTACTAAATAATTTTTTTCCTTTACTTATTTTAGGTTTAAACTTTGTTGATCATATTAAAAGGCACTTGTCAAAATACTTTTGCCACCACATGAAAATAACTTTAGCTTATATTTTTTTAGGTTCATATGATAAAATGTTGAATTCATTATTTTTAAGTTTGTATTAGCACTAAGTAAAACAGAAAAAAAAATCATTGAGTTATATTAAACCATTGAAAAGTTACATACAAATATGCACCATTTGTTTTTCGTCAAAATAATTTTGCCGACTAGTGTATAAAATCAAATAACATATTTTTTCTCTTTGTATGTTGGTTCTAAGTACTAATAGCTAACTTGTAGTGGAATCAAATAATACATTAATCCAATTAGAAAGAATATTATGCTAGTCATGCCATTAGAAAAGCAATGATATTATTTTTACTGAAATACGTATACGTATTGTGGAGTATGACTAAAGCGTTGGGAACCGCAGGAATCTCTAGTTGTTCATAGATATAGAGTACCTGAGATAGCATTACTAAATTTGCTGCCATCCAAGCCGATGGCTATTTAAAGAAACTTCGAGAGCAGGCGAAATAGGTCTAACACTATTTATGGGTAAAACCGAACACCTCATTAAACCAAAAACCACGAAAATAAATGCTATCCGGTTGTAAATTAATCTAGAATTTGTTGGTTTTTTTTTTTTTTTTTGGTGGTAGTACTTGTACCGGTGGCAAACTGTCAACGGTATAACATATAGGAGTAGCTAACGTTTTTACAATCAGTGACACACTTAAATTTAATTGATTTATTTCCAACAAATCAGCGACTGTAGTTTGATATAATTGCTTGTAAATTAAGCATTCGGTCTGGCCACACGACAGACGATCAGTTTGCGCCCCCAAGATCGTTGTGGCCAGATACGCGTATCTTTGTGGCAGGCAAAGACCATTGGCGACTTCGTGTTGCCTCGAGATCCATGCGATAAGGTGTTCGTTAGACGATCGCACATTGTTCGCGATCATATCTGCCACATATGAGTTGGCACTTTCAATGGGTCGCATTGATCACAGTTTATAGCAAACAGGCAAAAAATGAAATGAAAATAAATAAATAGAAATGAATACTAGAATTTCACCATCAATTCACAATCGAATCGCAATCAATTCACAATCATTTAGGCAGCAGATCGAGCGATTTAGTTTCGAGCAGCAAACGCATCCATCGTTTATCGGGAGAGAGATAAGAAATGAGATACGGGCCCCTATACTACGGACTGGCAACGATCATAAATCTGTTCAGGGCGACGATTGCTGCACTGACTGAGCAAACTGAACTATTCGGTTGCCCCTCCAACCGCCTACCTCCCTCCGTTCCCTTTCTCTGGCTCTTTCTTGCTCTCCCCACGCGCACAAATCCGCTGATCTGAGCCAGATAAACGCAGTCGGAGTTGAAGTCGCTGGCATAGCTATAAGGTAGCCAGTTAGTCAGTCCAGTTGGTTGGACGAAAGAAACGGGTTTGGGGTCCGTAGCTGTAGATATCAACAATGCCAAATGCCCGAGCCATAAATAAATTTCTAAACGATTTTATAAATATTTTAAATCTCAGCGATTAGATAAAGTCAACAAATAAATAAAACAACGGTGCGCAGTCACCAAGAAGCGCTCCCCAACAAAAAACTACACACACGAAAAAAAAGCGAAAATAAAGGCAGAAAACAAAAATAAAAGCAAAACTACGAATCGTAAAACGAATACAGAAATTAAACCACAAGCCAAATACCAAAGACCCAAATCGGAAACAAAATCAAAATCAAAGTCGAAATCAATATCAAAATCGATTCGAAATCGAAATCAAGTCTTCAGCCCTCACAGTGTGTGCTTTGTTGTCATTTCCATCTCCATCTCCATCTCCATCTCTACCTCCATCCCTGTTCTTTGTTTCTTCTACCAATTTTACCCTGAACTCGCATCCCGACTTTTTGGTCGATCCCAGCGACTTGACTTCGCATTTAATTTAATGCGCTGGCGCCTAATAATTTAGCTGCCATCACCGTCCAACTAACTGTCAATGTGCCTGCATCCATTACAATCCTTATCGCCATCGCTATCGCCATCGTATATCGAATTCATTTTCTCAGACTTTTGAAATTTCTAAAAAACTCTGTTAGATGCCTAGTAAATTTGATAACTAAAGTTGGAACTTGCCAAAGATCTAAACGATTTCGTTTTTTTATGTTTTATGATTCGCGAATTTAATATTCTTAATACTTTGTTTTTAATTCTACGAATCTTATAATATTTCGTAGATATGATCGAAAGCTATATAAAATGGTTTAAAATTTTAAAATGAATATATGACTTTGTTTCCATCAAGCCTTTTAAGAATTACAAACTGTATTTACAAAATTATTATTGAGTATTGATCACAATATATGAATCAAATATATTTAAATTTATTTAGATGTACATTTCTTGCATTATAATACTCAATATATTTTTTTACGGGAATATCGATTGACCGTGAACCTGAGTGGTGAAATATTCCACCAACTAATCATGCAATTGTTTATAGTTTAACGATGATTGCATTAAGTAGACGCACCTCTATCGGAACGGCATATGGCCATAGGCTAGAAAAAACTATTGTAAACTTATAAGTGGTCTCGAACCGTGATTATCGGAGCAGGTCGAGATTAGCACGTCTCTGACACTCCATGTCCATGATTTATGTGCTGGTTGACGTACGCGTAGGTTGATCAATCAAACCGGTTGGAGGCCTAGTTACCGATCCGAGTTCATATTGTTAGCACCTTGAATAATCGTTAGGGGTAGCATGGTTGATTTTTTTTTATTCCATATAACTACTGTCAATTAGCAGCAAATTAAAGACAAAGTTTGCAACACTCTGATTAATCAGTCAGAGGAACAATTAGCCTTATGGAAGTAGCACTTATCAAATTTCATAAATGTTATTTGTTTGCTCAGTTTTCAAAACCATCGGACACTTGAGTGCCATTAAAATGAGTAATCGGGCATAATTGAAATTAATCAATGTCCAAAGTAATAAATGATAAATGCTGGAATCTTTTAAAATGAAAGCTAAAGAAGTAATACAGCCTTACTTTAAGTACTTTATTTATCTAACTAACTAACTTAATAGATTGCGAAATCTTAGGGAAGCAAAAGGTGTTATATACATATGAATCAATAAAATCCATAAGTGCTGCCAAATGTTAAGATTATTTCTATCGCGCTGAAGATTAATAAACATTTATAAAAGGAACTTAATAAGATTTTTATTATATTATATTTCTGATAAGCAAAATGAATATTGAAAGTGTCTGACTTTAACGATTTCTACATAACAAAAAACTTCATTCAAAACCTTTAATACGAAAGTTAGAACTTTTTAGGAATATATAAAATGGGTCGAAATAAATTTGAAATTCTTACAAAAAAAAATAAATAAAACTAAAGAAAACTATATTCACTGTTTTATATTAATTACAAATATTAAATTGTGATATAAATATTAGGAATATTTAAAATAGGTGGAAATAAATTCGAAATCCTAAAGAAAGGTAAATTAATCTAAAAGCAACTTAGTGAATATAGTTTATTATATTAATAACAAATATTTAGTTAAATCTTAAGAAAATATATCCAACTCTATTTCCTTTTCGATAAAATGAATTTTGCAAAACTAAACTTAGAAGATTCTGTTTTTTTTTTTAACATTTTTGTTAATGATTTGTCAATTTGATCGCTAAAATATATTTGTTTCTTGTCTGCTTCAGGTGCCAGCCGCCGTCGTTGCCTTAGCATACTGAAGACACTGCGAGATCGCCATCTGGATCTGCCCGGCAATCCCGTAACGTCGTACCATCTGAAAACCTTGCTGCTCTACGAGTGCGAGAAGCATCCGAGGGAGATGGAGTGGGAGGAGAACTGCATCGCGGACCGCATCAACGGCATCTTCCTGCAGCTGATCTCGTGCCTGCAATGCCGGCGCTGTCCGCACTACTTCCTGCCCAACATGGATCTCTTCAAGGGCAAGTCGCCGGGCGCCCTCGAGAATGCCGCCAAGCAGGTGTGGCGCCTCACTCGCATCATGCTGACCAATGTGCGGTGCCTGGAGGAGTTGTAGAGCTGCCTAAGCAAGTAGCATGAGATGGACTCAAAGAATGTTTTCACTTTCTTTATGATTTTGTTATGATTTTATTTAATTTTTTTGTTTGTTTTTTTTTTTTTTTTATTTTTATTTGTCTGTGGGAAACGAGCTAAAAACAAAAGCTGCATAATGTGGCCCAATTACGATTAGAATTTGTAGCACGGGGGTAGAGAAGCGAATGGGGGCAACGCTCAGAGAGGTAATTCGGAAATTTTAACCCAAATACTATTTGATATTTCATTAGAATTTAATTTAGTTCTTAGGTGCTTTCGAAAAGTATACGCCGCTTCAAGAGTTTCCTATATTTAATTGATACAACTACAAATAAACATACAAATACGTATACAAAATACCCACAAACATATATAATAACAAGATCATAATTACGCACAAATATACATATATACCTATATATAAATTAAAAACAAAAAACAGCGCCTAAGTAAACTAAGTATGACCACTTACAATATGCATACGTATATATAATTTTTTTTTTTAGATTGCAAACATTTTTGCCAGGCGGCAAATAAAATTAGCTAAAGTATTTAGTTTAAGTTTAAGGATCAACAATTAGTAGCGCTCAACTCGACGAAATGCGGTTGAAATCAATTTTTTTGTTTTAATTATTTATTTGTGTTTGCCTTT
Source organism: Drosophila formosana (assembly GCA_035045625.1). Taxonomy (NCBI): domain Eukaryota; kingdom Metazoa; phylum Arthropoda; class Insecta; order Diptera; family Drosophilidae; genus Drosophila; species Drosophila formosana. The sequence continues at coordinate 319,665 of JAWNOW010000921.1, read as the reverse complement.
CTTGTGAGTTTAGTCAATAAAAACCTAAGTTTTTTCAACAAATTTGCCATTGAGTTTTGATTTGTTCTCGGTTAAGCAAAAATGTGATATTCTCCATACAATTTATCGCAAACGGAATAATAATTTAAAATGTTGTGATCAGGTCCGGGTTCAGGTCTGGATATCGGTCAGGGTCTGGGTCTGGGTCTTTGATGTTCAACGGCGTCGTGTGCCATTTTTGGCAATTTGACAATTGTGGCAATTTATAGGTTATAGGAGAGAGGTCTAGGCGACATCGGAGCCGGCCATTGAAAATGTCATCGCAACTGACAGTCGGAGCTGTTGTCGATGCGCTGCGAATTTAAATGGCACATTAAAGATTTTCGCAGACAGCTAACAAACCCAATAAACTTTACATCAATTGTCGCAGAAATTATTGCCAATTCATTGCTCGTCTTCGATTATGGCCCCAAGCAGCCGAAGCGGCCCACTTTGAGCCTCAGTCAGCCTACTGTCCACCGACTCCAAGAACAACAGCAACAGCAACAACATCAACGAAGACGATGTCGATGAGCCACGGCGCATACGACATTTAGATCACGTGTGAGTTTCAATTTCAGGCAACAGACATAACAGTCAAATTAAATTTAAAGCCATTCATAAATTCAATTACTTCACTTTTCGTTCTTTTCTTGGCATTTCGTGATTTTCTAATACCCTGCAGACACTAAAGAAGGTCTGATCAGGCTAGATTTTTGTTTGAAACTTTGATTATATTAATTTAAAATATATATGTACATTTATTAGTATTAGTTAAATAACAAACTGTATTTTATTAATGTTCTTCGTAATCCCAAATACCAAGGGGTATCATAAGGTCTGCCAAACTCAGCTGTGAATTTGTTCTCATGTTCTTCAATATATTTATTGCTGCTGCGTTTGTCGTTACTCCAACATACTCTGATATAAATAATATGTTTTATTGTTTACAATTGATTTATGCTTGCACGTTTCGGATTTTGTTTTTTATTATATGGAATTCCTCTGCAAATGACAGTTACAATGGGATTTTATGACTTTTAAATGCGCAAATATGTGATTATTTCATTCAAAAGTTGCTCAACCTGCAGGTCTAACAAGTATGTGAAACACGTATTCTCGATAACCCAGATAGCAGCGGATATCATTAGATTTATTTATTTTTGTGATGTTGAACAGATTTCTTATCATTTGAGCGGAGTTAAAGTTAATCAGATCAATTGTTGCTATTCATTATTATTATTACTCCAAAATTGTAGCGAAAATCAACAGATTTATTTAATATATTATTATTATTCTCGATAACCCAGATATGGAGTTATCATTAGATTAATTTAATGTGTTATTATTTCTGATGCTTAACAGATTTTTTATCAAATGCGCTGAGTTAATGTTAAGAGTAATCAGATCAGGTTATGCAGTTTATTATGAATTTTATTTATCGTATTCTCGTTCACCTGAATAGGAGCAAAAATCATTAGATTTATTTCATTATTGTAATAGCTAATATTACTCACGAAAACCTAGAAAGTAGTACAAATCATTATATTTTTTTAGTGTGATATCATTTCTGATGATCAGCAGATTTCTTCAAATGAGCAAAGTTAAAGTTTAGAGTAATCAAATAAATGTGTGCTGTGTATTATTATTATTAACCTAGATAGTAGTAAAGATTTTTGGATTTATTTAATGTTTTATTATGTTTAACATGTACTAATGTAAAGGTACATTAATATTTTATTTTTACTATTTTTCTTATCAATTCGGTGTTGTAAATGTAAATAGTAATCCGATCAATTTATGGTATTTGTTATTATTCATGTGAACCAAATGCAACGCGTTAAACTAAAGTCGTTGCCATCCAATCCATATGCAGATCGATAGAGCTTTGTTTTTGGCTGAGTCTTAAGGGCTTTAAGTGGCGTGTGGGCGCTTATATGGAATATATATATTCTATAGCCAATTAGGCGTCATGCCAGCAGGTTGATTGGGCGACAAGAAAGAAGATATGGCAGATACGACATTCGAAGATCGGGTCGTTAGCCGGTTAGTTGCGCTTTTAATGAGTTGTTGTTTATTGGATTTGATTTGCATTTTAATATGCTCAAAAAATTTATTATTTGTTGTTGTCTGCGGTTGCTTTTATATTTTTTGACGACGTATCTTATTGTTGTTGTTGCTGTGATTTTTGGCTCGACGCTTTAGTTATTGGTGTTGTTGTTGTTGTTTGGCTTTTTGGCCACTTGTGAGGCCAGATTGAGGGAGTGAGGAGAAATGCCATCGATGCGTTTGCTTCCCACACAAATTAAAGAACAATTAATAAATGATAATTTTCGCCCGTAGCTTTAACCTTCGTCCCTCATCCCTCATCCCTCCTCCTTCAAGCCTTTAGCTGTCGCCCTGTCCATTGGCATCATCATCAGCAGATGTCATTTTTGGGGCCCAATTTGTTAGCCAAACTCTTGTATTTTTTTGTTGGCCGTGTGTTGTTCTGGTTTTTGGATCTGTTTAAGTTTCTCAATTTGAATTTGTTTGTGGTCTGTGTATGTGTGTGTGTCTTAATGAATTCGATGCAATTTATATTCATTTAATGGCCAGAAGCAAATTTTTATGAACATCTCATAATCACATTTTGAACACACAATTTGTTATAAACAAAATGCGCCTTTTTCGTCATTCATGAGAAGACTGGCATTCTTTTTATAAGTACGAGTAAACGCTGTGATAATCGGGAATTAAAGGTTTTTGCAGAGATTGAGTAGCTGGGGTCCGATGATCGTGATCATTATGGAGGCCGAGGCAGCTACCAACAACGAGATTTGTGCACGGCTGTCAACCGGCATCACCATCTCGCTCTCTTTTCCTCTCTTGCCCTCGCTCTCTTTCTGTCTGGCAGCAGTTGCAACGCGTTTTAAGCGAAAATCAAAACAAATGTTTTATTTAAATGGTTAATTTGATCAGCGCGCTGTTCGCTCGAAACCGGATCAGGAATCGTGGTTTTCAGCTCCAGCTTCAGTTTTTTCTCTCTCAGTTGTGTTGCAGATAGCCAAATGAACAGCTTACACGTTGATGATGAGACGCTCGGCAGCGAACACAAATGAAGAACAAATGACGCGGGTCTGCCAAATCGTGAGAATTGCATTCAACTCTTTGGCTGGCCATTTTAATTTGCGGACTTCAATCAAACTGCACTGGCAGCTGACTGAGCGAGGGAGGCGAGGGAGGTGCCTCAGCTGCTGCCATGCCACATGACGTTGCATCGCGTTGCGTCGGCGCTTGCCACTTAGCATAAACGGAGGCCCAACCGAACCACAGCGAACTCGTCGACCAGTTGCAGGATCGCATTGCCTCTCTGCCCCTCTACCAAGCTGCCTCGCTGCCTCTCGTGTTGCGCGTTGCGTGAGCCGTGAACGTGGAGACGCGGAAAACGCGAGCCAAGTGAGCCACGACCTGTGTGGCCAGTACATCAGGGTAACAAGCTGTAATTAGAGCCCCTTAGCCTGTCATCGCCAGGGTGCTTGATTATAGGCTTTTGACAAAAAGCAAATATTAATTTAATACGGTGAGCCACAAGCGCCGCAAGGCACCGCTCGACGAGCCACCACAGCAACAACAGCAACAGCAACAAGAGCGGCAACAACAACAACAACAAGCAGCAAGTTGCTTGGAAATCTTTTACATAGTTGCCGTAATTACGCGTATTTTCCTCCAGACTGAAATCTGTTTAAGCTGTTGGCGTGAATAGCGGCAAATCAGCTATCAATGTGTAGAAATCTTCGAATACCCTGCAATTTGGTTAACCAACTTGATTTTTTACGGCACTGAATATTTAGGTATTTTTTTGAAAATAATTTATTTAGTGTTGCAAATAAAATTACAGAAGTAAATTTGTATTGATTTTATAAGTGCATTATTGTATTTGAAAATTGAATAAGTCTTTCAAAACAAAATTATTAATTTTCGCAAAGCGACAATTAATCAACATTTAATGCTATTAATACTATAATTATTTTACAATTTTATTTTAACTAATATCATGTTTTGTGAATAAATTATGCAAATCATATTTCAACGCTCGTATTCAAGTCGTCATTATTTTTGAGTTCGTTCACGATTGTAAATTACTTTGAATTTATTTTTACTGCAGCCCAGCTAAACGTTAACTTTTCAATTAAAGCAAATTTTATTTTATGCGTTTGGAATATTTCTGCTTTTTTTTTACTGACATATTTCTAAAAATTGGGGGGCTTAAATATTTAAAAAAAAAATCAATTTATCTTCTATTATCGATGCCTGTTTTTCTTTCCACAACAGCAAAATAGAAAACACTTTTATTTATTTTAATTATTTTAAATCAGCGTTTACGGCTCGTATGAAATCAAACAAAAATCCAACTGAATTCAGGTCGTTCAAAGATGTTTTTTAGTTTAAATATATAATTTTATTTGTGGAATGCATTTTTAATAATAACTGGCAATATTAATAATAATATTTTAAATTTTCTCGAGCATTTGAAACACTTGTGAAAGAATCGGAGTCAGATCAAGTATACGCTCCGACTGCTTAGTTTATTTGGAATTGAATCAACAATGGTTGTCTTCCTTTAAGGATCAATATTGAATTAGTGCGCATTTAATACGAAATCATCGAGAAATCGAGAATTGAACTGCATCGCATTATTGAACATAAGCCTAATCCAATGCTATCAATTAATATTGGAGGCTGTCTGCCAAAGGCCAAGCCCAGGCCCAATATCAATTGCAATACTTAGGCATTATCAAAGCGCTGCTCGACGTTCGATGTTGTTGTGGTTGCTGTGGTTGTGGCTGTGATTGTGATTGTGATTGTTGTAGTCAGTTGTTGTCGTCTTCTTTGTGACAATCGTACGCCCATTTTTGGTTAAAAACAATGGGTTCAAACGGCTGCGCTTCAGCGGAAAACAAAAAGCAGCCAACGAGCCCTAAATCAATCACAGCCAGCGACATGTCAACAGCCCCAGAGCGAGAGAGAGAGAGACACTAGAGGGAGGGAGGGAGGTAGAGAGAGAGAGGGAGGGGGAGAGAGAGGCACCCGCTCAGCCGCCATGGTCGAAGCGAAATGTCAACGTGATCATCGCAGCTTGAAAAGGGCCGCCAGCTTGGCCAGCTCATATATATTGGCCATATAAGTGAATAAAAAGGCAGCGGGGAAGGGGAAGGGGCCGGGAAGGGGATCTGCGACTGAGAATGAGAATGAGACTTCGACTCTCGACTGTGGACTGTGTGGAACGTGTGGCGAGCCCATGCCGGCAAAGGGTCGCGGACATCTCTCCGGACTGTGCGCGTGATATCTGAACTACGAAATTGAGATCGATTTTCGAGTACGTGTCTGAAATGAGAATGCGACTGATGAGAGCGAGAGAGTGAATGAGAGAGACAGATAGCTGGCTGTAACAATAAATTATGATATTATTGAAAATTAACGTTAAGTAAAATGACAGCGGCCCAGGGCCTTGGAAATCAAGTTGGGATCGGGGCTCGAGCATTGCGTGATTAGCGTGCACTTGTCGCTGAGTTAAGAGAGCGAGAGAGCAGAGCTGGAAGTTGCAGCTGTAATTAGTATGCGAGGCAGAAGATCGCGAAACACATGTACGCTATATACAACATACTGCCGAGAGTCGGCGATGTCCAGGTTCCGCGCTCAGTCTCAGTCTCAGTTTCAGTTGCAGGCAACGCGTCGCATGCGTAATGAGGGAGAGAGAGAGAGAGAGGGAGAGAGACGGACAAAAAAAGCGAAGCAAGCGGAGGAACAGATCGAGAGAGGATTCGTGTCGCTGATTTGTTCGCTGTCATAATTCAATAAAGTAGTCAAATGTCACCTGTACTTAAGCAAAAAGCGCACGGCTTACGGCTGTTATTGCTGCCATTGATGTCCACTGCATTTATGACTGGACTCGACTGGAGTACAACAACAACAACAACAACAGCAACAAGGGGCAGCAACAAGGGACAGCGGCTTTAATAAACGGGTTTAATGGCGCTGAACTTCATCGCAAATCCGCTTAGCGATTGCCTTTTTGCATTTGCCTAACACACAAAACGCAGAGAGACAGTCGAAGAAGAGGGGGGGAGGGGGCAGTGTATATAGAGAGGGGTTCGGTGGGAAAGAGATCGACTTGGGCAACTAGACCCTTTATATGCATCGCATGTGCCTGCTTGACACTCGCATAAATAAGCTCAACTTGTGATTTATTTACGTATTCCAATTAACATTTCTAGGGCTGCCCTCCATGTAAATGGGTGTCAACAGCAAACCAATATTCTAAGTGCAACAAACAAATATTTATTTGTATTCAGATAAGTGCTCTATAAATTTGAACAATATTTGTATTTAATGCAGATTATTTGTTGTGAGAATACAGATCATTTAAACGGAAATTTCAAATACAAACTGATTTATTGAAATAATTTATTATTTTATTTATTGAACACCTCTGACGAATGTTAACAGCAAACTAATATTCTGAATGCCAATGTTGATGTATAAAAATAATTATTTTAATTCAGATAGGTGATCAATAAATTTTAAATATTATATATTTAAATTCAATACAGATTATTGTGGGAATAGAGATTTAAATCACACAATTATTTACAGTAAAACTAATGATTTCAATTAACAACTGCTTAATTATTTTATGCAAAACCTCTAAAGAATTTCGACAGAAATCTACTATTTTAAATGCAATGGTTGAAATATTAAAATATTAATTTGCTCCATAAATTTGAAATATATTTATATATAAATCGGATTATTTATTGTAAGAATATACGCTGGTTTAGCAGATAATTCGATTACCAACTGCACAAATTCAACACCAAACTAATATTAATTTGCTTAACTGCATTTTTAATTTTTTTATTTGGCAACAGATCTTAAGTAATTGAACATTAAATTATTGAACATTTCAATTTGCAGACAAAAGTTCCATTAATGCAGACATCAAAGATAGCTGTAAAGCTAACAACTAATAAAAAATCGTTTTATGGTTGTGAAAATAAGCAAACAACCAAGTATTACTCTGAGTTTTTTATTGCTAATAACAGTTGTGCATTAGCTTTGGTAACGACTTGGCATACGAACAAATTGTCGGTAATAATTCATTAAGTTAACTAAGAGGCTGATTAAATGTTGGTAACAGAACGTTAGCAGAAAAAATATACTTATTTTATTTTTTAAATTATTTAATTTAGTCGTATCAGAATTTTTTTAACAAAGAAAGTAAAAAAAATGCATTTATTGTTTTGGTTTTCGCAAATTGTTTAATGGCATTTGTTGAGGATAGTTGCTGTATAATATATATGCTGAGGAGTGTGTGTGTAGGATAGACATGAATAATATTGTGATGTGGGGATGTATGTGAAATTGTGTTATTGTTCTTTTCCATAGAAACTTGGGGCAGTTGGCCAGTTGAGAAGTTAAGCAGCGGCTCTCAGTCTCAGCTGGACAGACTGATATATCTACAAGATAAACGACTGCGTTGATGGTCAATGGTCGAGGGTCGACGGCAGCGACGGTGTCGGTGACGCTTTTTAACAAAAACAACAGCAACAACAGCAACAACAATAATAACAAGAAGCAAAGACAAAAGAGACGAAGGAGCAGAGCTGGCGGAGCAGCAAAAAAGACAAACGTTGCGGCGACAACGCAGCAAGTGACAAACGTTTAGATGGATGGATCGTTCTTCATTTGGGACCAAAAACCGAACCGAACCGGACCGTGGATCGGGACAGCGACAGTGGGGGATGGAGAGGCAGGAGGAGGGAACGGAACGGGGGACGGGGGAAGGGCAAGGCAACAAGCGAGCAAGCAAATAAACCAACCGAAAAACGCGACGATTGCACATAAATTATATTCAAATTTCTTCAAGATCTAAGAGATATATAAATACGGGAAAAACACACATACACACAGTCGCACACACACACACACACACACACACACACACACACACACAGGCGCACACTTATAAATTTATAGTACATGCTCGTTTCCACTTTTTACCATTTGGTTCTCTTTGTGTCCGTCTGTCGCCCTTTGTTTCAAATTTATGCAGATATGCGACTGACGATCTGAGCACTCTGGAAATCCAAAATGCCATCCACCTGGCCTCCCTCCCTCCCCCTCTCCTTCCCAATGAATTGATCAAATCGTATCGAGGGATCTATTGATAATATCCCATGATGTTCTACAATTTATCTGCCAGTTCAATTTGAATCCTAATTCCCGATTAAATGTTGACTTAACAAATATGCATAAGCTTTTACTCCATTTGGCAGCCCAGTGAAAGTCTCTGTGTGTGAGTTTTGTCTTGGACCTGTTTGATTAGCTATTAACATATCAGAAGTGTCCATAACTCTTGTGGAAAATATGTATGTGTATCTCTGCACATTAATCTTTATAACTAATTGATCGTTAAACAACTTCATCACTTGGATATCTCAAATAGCTTGCTTACAGTTAAGTAGTTCCTGTTTTCAAATGGGGCTTAGATTAATATTTCAAGATATCCCATGGCCAAGCACAACCACAACACAACATAATATATCTCTAGATACTCGATTCATTAACAATTTCTTTTGGCATCTCTTTGTTGTATGGACAGCAGATTGATCTCTGGTGTTAATTCAATTGTTTATGTAAATGTTTGAAAATTAACTATCTTTTTTTGCAAATAATATCTGCACTCAAGAAAAGACCAAAGACAAAATGATTGTTCAAAATATGACATTTGTCAGAATCCAACCTCTAATCGAGTGAAGAACTTCCTAGTTTGATAATAATAATTTATTGTTGACTTAGGTAGCTAATTTATTTAAAATATATTATTTTTTATTATGCAGACATCATGATACAAATCTTTAATCTTTATTGCGAATATAATAATTTTAATTTAAATTACTTGTTTTTTTTATTGACTTCCTTCTTACTAAAATCTTGCCATCTGAATTTCGTAATACTGTTTGAATTCTTATATTAATAGATACAATTTTTAAATTTAAATATTTGTTATTTTTTCAAACTATATCAGACTCTATTAACTGAACAAGTGAACTACTCTAATTTGATAATAATTATTCTTCGTCAAGAGCAAACATAGTTTTAAATTTAATTATAAGAAATTTGTTCATACTTTACTTGTTATTATAGTAACTGAATTTAATATTAATTTGTATTCCCTACTATAACAGCAAATATATTTGTATTAAATTATTTATTATTTTTCACACATTCTTTATACTGCAATCAATCAACTAAACGATTCAAGAATTATCTTAATTTAATAATATTATTTATTCCTTACTATAATAGCAAATAAATTTATATTGAATTATTTTCATTACAGCATTACATTGAGAATCTCATAAGCGAATTATCCTAATCTTCAATTAAGAAGCAAATACAATTATTTTAAATTATTAGTTATCTTTCTGACTAGAAGAATGAAGAATTATCTTAATTAAATAATATTTTATTATTTGTATAAACATTTGATGTCTGCTTAGTTTGTTGTATCCAGTATTTCATTTGAGATATGTTATACTGGCGAATCATTTTGATGCTTAGAATACTTAAATATAATACAAATGGAATGGCGTTTATTTAATATGCCATTAAGTATATAGAATTTTCATTTGATCATTTGGATTTTCCGGACAGAGGTTGTTTTGTTTATTCGTGTATTTAATGCGTCGATCGTTTGCTGTTGTGTTTTGCATCGTCTTGAATTAGTGCCAGACGACAGGGAATTTTATCTAATTGCGAGATACAAACGAAAACATATCTGACGAATGCTTTGATCTCTGCGCAGATGTCGGACGACAATGGCGAACACTTGTCTTTAATGTCGAGTCGTCGCTTTAACTAGCCTTAATATATAATGCGAGTACTATGATAATAATATTAAACTACCTGAAAAGGAGAGGGAGATGAAGGTGGAGAGCTGGGCAGACGGCGGTCGCTGGGTTGAGAACAGCGCTGTCAAAAATTGCCAACTGGCACATTAATCCAGGCGACATATTTATGAATGTATCTGTATCTTTGTAGTTGCTGTTGCTGTTGCTGTTGCCTGCCTGTTGGCTGCGAGTATCTGTGAAATGTAAAACTTTGGTGTGTTCGTGTATCCGTGAGATATAAAGATATCGCCGTCGCTTGCCAGTTGTTGTTGTTGTCGTCTCTGGGACGAGGGTTGCTCGCCGCTCGTTGCTAAATGAGTGCACATTTCAGATAAATTATTGCACACAATTCGTGTACGACGGCGTCTGGCACAAAATGTATTTAACAAATTAAATTTACACACACACACACACACAGGCACTAGAGAGAGAGAGAGAGAGAGCGAGAGAGAGAGTGAGGGAGAGCGGAAGCGCGAGCGAGAGCGCATGCGAGTTCAAAGAGCGCGCCGCTGCGTGACAGCGTCTCGTAAGCCGACGGAGCGACAAGCCGCCGGCTTCGATTGTCTCCTGCCCAGCACTGCGCTCTCCCTTTCGCTCTCCCTCTCGCTCTCCCGCTCGCACTCGCTCACACTGAGGGGCGGCGTTTGGCGCAGCCAATGAACGAGCGCCGCTCACATAGATACTCGGCTGCAAAAGATACATGCTTACAGATACACACACACACACACCGGAGATAGAGATACTTTCAGCAGCGTGCGATTAGTCAGCGTCGCATTGTTTGCTTTGAACTCACTGCTGCTTTTTATCGCAGATACAGATGCAGTATCTCAAAGATTGCCTGCTTTTTTGTGTGTTTGATTTTTGATTTTTGGCTTGGCACGAGACTGAGCGACGATGACACGAACGCTTGTCACGTGACACCTTGACAGTTGCATCTGTATCGGCATCCGAGTATCTGCATCTGCATCTGCGTATCCGTGTATCCGCGTATCTGTGCTTCTGTATCTATGACTGCTGCGACTGCAGCTGTATCTGCATCGGTGTTTGTTTTTATCTGCAGCCCGTGTGAGCAACTGCATTTGTGGGTGTAATCGAGATTGCCATTCATGAGATGGCGGACACACACACACACACACATGCAGGGCAACAACGAGTTGCAGTTTTTTTTTTTTTGCCAGCTCTGCTTGCGAGTGTTTGGCCGAGCGTTTTATCTGCCAAAGCTGTAAATATCCGCGAGATTTACAACGCTGACGACGACGACGCCGGACCGACGACAACAACGACGACGACGACGACGACGACGTCGACATCGTTGCGTATCTTTTCATATGAATCGGTATCGGTATCGGCTGCTTTTGGCATTCGACAGCACGACAAGAAGACAACACGACTCCGACTCGCAATAACGCATAACGCATCCGTAAAACGCGGCTAATCCCGGCCAGATTTCGGCTGCAGATGCAGCTGCAACAGCTACAGATATCGATGATGCAGATGCAGATACAGATACAGATACAATATCTGGCAGCTACGCGCTCGCGATTCCGATCCAACACAATATAACACGTCACGCAAAAAAAGCGAAAAGAACACAAGTAACAAAAATACGAGAAAAAAAGTTCGTGTTGTGCTCCACTTGCAGCCCATTGTTGCCACACGGCCTGTCAACGTAACTCACAATTGAATTGTTCCTTTGTCTTCAGTGTTGTGTGCTGTGAGCTGTGTTCCACCCCGAATCGATATCGACTTCAGTTCCGTCCCCATTCCCATTCGCATTCCCATTCTCATCGTCTCCATTTCCGATTTGGCATCTTCAAAGTCGCGTAATTGGCATACGTCTTGAGGTCACGGCCAGCGATTGTTTCGTTTGTAGTTCACCGCCCGCCCGACTCAACTCTGGAGAACGATTCGATCCGATCCGATCCGAGACCAGACCGTCAGTCGTCAGTCGTCAGCTGTCGATATCCTGTTACACCTTATAGGCAGCATCTGAGCATCCCAGCTCCAAGATGCTGGTGCCGCCGGACATGCTGGCCGCCCAGACGCGCATCATTTACCAGATGAATCGCTTTTGTGCCGAACGCGTCCAGGCGCGCATCTTCAAGACGGCGACGGCCATTCGCGAGATCTGCAAAATAGTCCAGGACATCCTCAAGGAGGTCGAGCTGCAGGAGCCACGCTTCATCTCCAGCCTTGTCGAGTGCAATGGCAGGTGAGTATGGCCAGTAGCTGCAGCTCTTTGAACTTCAAGCGCTGACGGGATGGGCAATTAAGATAGATTCGAATACCAAAGAAGAGCATACGAAAGAAAGAAATTAACTTTGTTTCAGAACTTTTCCTTAATCTAAACTCGAGTATTAAAGATAATGCAGTGAGGTCAAAGGGAAATACAAATGCGTTACTTACAACGTTGCTTTATTTATGATATATTGCTTCCATTTATTCGTATTATAGAATTTCAACCGAACTTAATTCCTAATAAACTAAATTCGAATGTTAAAGAAAAAACTCTGAGCTATTTTAGAGATGAATTAAATTCGTATATCAAAGATAAAGCTGCGAGCAAGATTTCAAATGAACTATATTCGAATATTAAAGATAAAGCCACGATCTAATAGGAAATACTTAGTTAAAAACATAAATTGCAGTTATTGTTGATAATATTGCTTAAATTCTTGATGAAACACAATATTTGTTAATTGTTACTAATTTCGAACTATTTTAAACTAAATTCGAAATGAACTAAATTGGGAAATTAAAGATAAAGCAGCGATATAAATTCATAATAAACTAAATTGGAATATCAAAACTAAAGCAACAAGATCAATGAAAACACTTTTAGGGATAGTATTTGTTTATTTTAATTTAAAGCATACAAAAAGAAATTATTTAAACTAAATTCTAAATGAGTTTAATTCGATTGCTAAACATACGGCTAAATAAAGAAGCTGGGTCAAAGGAAGTAGTTTTTTTTTTAAATATTCCGAATATTCGAACATTTATGTAAGTTAGTTTCTCATTATCTGATCGGAAAGACTTTCATTAATACTAATTCATTAAAATAAAAATTTAGAAGTGCTCGTTTAACATATAACAATAAACTGAATTTTTTTCAATTGAGGTCAAGATGAAAAAAGAGATTTCAATAGCTAACATTTAAATAGAGATGAGAGATTGAGATATGCAATATAGATTCCCGATATTATTCTTCATCAAATAGATTTCTACTCTCATTTATTATTAAATCCCGGTGCAACTTTTCAATGTTTTGTAAACAATTGATTTAATTATATAATTCTTAAACATACATTTAATAAAAAGATATCATTAGAAAATTTAAAATATTACTCTAAATTGAATAATAATAATAATTTGTTTACTTACAATTTAACATTGAAATTTGCCTTCAGTCATTCTAATCCTTTTAAGTTTACTTTTGCCATATGTATCTTTATTTTTCCTATTGGGAATCGATCAATTAAATCGGCAGTGCGTAACCGATAATTGAAGAACAATCGACTATAGGAAGTTGTGTTTTTGTGAGAACCCAGAGTAATAATATTTACTCAATGCGAAGACAATCGCAGCTCACAATATTTGCTTGCCGCACGACGACGTTGCCATCGATATGAGGTGATCTTGACAGCAATGACGTTGCATGTTTGCGGGCGAATCGATTTGTAGGCGGGGCGGGACGGGGCGGGGCAGGAGAAGGTGCCACAGTGGCACCGATGACAGGCATCAGTCGACCGAGTTACGCAGATCCAATTGGCGGAGAGAAGAGAAGAGAAGCAGATCAAAGAGATCGATCGATTGCCAGAGCGACACTAATCCGATGATGCTGTTCTTTCAGGTTCGATGGCGTCGAGGTTATCTCGCCGAATGAGTTCGAGATCGTGCTCTACCTCAACCAGATGGGCGTCTTCAACTTCGTGGACGACGGCACTCTGCCCGGCTGTGCGGTGCTCAAGCTGAGCGATGGCCGCAAGCGCTCCATGTCGCTCTGGGTGGAGTTCATCACGGCATCCGGCTATCTGTCCTCCCGCAAGATCCGGGCACGCTTCCAGACGCTGGTGGCGCAGGCGTGCGACAAGAGCATCTACCGCGACATGGTCAAGATGATTGGCGACACCAGCGAGGTGAAGTTGCGGATTCGCGAGCGTTACGTGGTCCAAATAACGCCGGCATTCAAATGCTCCGGCATCTGGCCGCGCTCCGCGGCCCATTGGCCGATGCCCCACATCCCCTGGCCGCATCCCAACATTGTGGCAGAGGTCAAGACGGAGGGCTTTGATCTGCTGTCCAAGGAGAGCATCGTGATGCAGAACAAGAACAACAATGCGGCCAGCATGGAGGGCGACGCCTGGGTGCTGAGTTTCTTCGAGGCCGAGAATCGTCTGCTGCAAGGTGGGTTGAGGTGTAAATTCTCTCAGCGATCTATTGCTGACTACCTGTTGTTGTTATCTTCAAAGGTGGCTGCCGTCGCCGCTGCTTGAGCATACTGAAGACGCTGCGTGATCGGCACTTGGAGCTGCCCGGCAATCCGATCAGCGCCTATCATCTGAAGAATCTGCTGCTCTACGAGTGCGAGAAGCATCCGCGTGACTTCGAGTGGGACGAGAGCTGCATCGCGGACCGCCTGAACGGCATCTTCCTGCAGCTGATCTCCTGCCTGCAGTACCGTCGCTGTCCCCACTACTTCCTGCCCAGCCTCGACATGTTCAAGGGCAAGTCGCCCAGCGCCTTGGAGCAGGCTGCGAAGCAGGTCTGGCGTCTGACCCGTGAGATGCTCACCAATGCGAATGCCTTCGAGAAGTTGTAAGTTGCAGATGGAGAGAGAGAGAGAGCGAGAGAGAGTGAGTCAAGGTGCTAAATTTTCATTGTCACTGCGCTGATCTGATAAGCGACTGCGCTCTCAGCGGCTGCCATTTTGTGTGCCATCGATGTGTGTATGTATGTGTGTGTGTGTGTGTGTGCTCAGCAGCAACAATAGCGAACTGCGAAAGCCGAAGTGTTAATGCAAAGATGCGAGATAAGCCCACTCCTCGAAACAACAACTGTTGTTGTTGTTGTTGTTGTTGTTGTTGTTGCTGCCATTCCCTTGTGCATGCCTCGCTGCTTATCCAGCGAATATTGTTTTTAATAACTCTCCGCTTTCGACATGTCTTCCTCTCTCTGCGCCCAAAGGCAAAACAATGGCAAGCGAGGAAAACAAAACAAAACAAAGAAGAACATTTGGCGGCTTCCTTTTGCATGTGCGCTCGTCTGTGAGAGATGATTGAAAGCGCGCGAGTGGGAGCGAGAGCGAGAGAGCAGCAACTCATAAATTGAGTACTTTGCACAGTTAAGTACTCATTGTCTGTAATAAATAGCCCTGCATGGGAAATCGTATACGATACATCTAAGTACTACACACACACATAGGTCTATGTGTATGTGTTGAGTTACCTTATATGTACAACTTGCATGTAGATATTATTCATTTGTTCTTCCAAGTCTGAAGCCAGGCACAAAATAATCGCAAGCAATTGAAAACATTTATCCATTCATTCATTCACATATTGAATGTTCTCTTTTCGTCGACTTCCTAATTTTCATTTGCATTTTTTTTTGTAAAATTAAGCTTGTATTTAGATTGATTAAGACACCGTTAAATGCAATAAATTTTAAAACAGCCCAAGGCAATTACACAAGTGGTACGCTTAATTCGACGGCTGGGGTTCGGGATTCTGGTTCGGAATGAGAATATAGTACAATTGATGAACAATTCTCAAGAACATTTTTTATAAATAAAAATCAAGAACTTATTACTTTTATTTATTTTATTTCAAATATTATTATTTTCGAATATTTTCAATTTTAATTTATTGTATCATCATTATATTGGAGTCTATTTTTTTCCACACTTCTTTTCTATACATTTTTTTTATTATTATATTAAAAGAATTGACAAGTGCGGCTACATTTATTAAAGATTGTAAGCGTTTAGTAAAATGCAATTATTTTATAAAATGCCACATTTTATTTTGTATAAATTACTTCATTTATTTTGACATGGACCTTATATTTTAATATTCGGAAACATTAGGTTTACAAATAGGTAGGGCTACACAGAGAAAACTTGCTATCATCAAAAATAAATGATTGAATCATGTTCGTAAGTAATCTATAAACTAGATTGTTTTAATCTTGAAATAAAGTTATTTTATTGATTAACTCTGAAGAAAACTTTCTTGAATAAAGAATTCATTATTGAACAAATTCTTAAAAAAAAAAAATATTTCATTCATTCTATTTCAAGAATATTTAGAAGAATGAATTTATAATTTCATGTTTTTTTTTCAGATCATAACATTCTCAAAAATTCTTGTTTTTAGAGCGTTATTTTTACTCTCTGTGCACGAAACGATTTAAATCAACAAGCAACAAGAGATCTAATCAAAATCTTATCAAATAAATAGTTTATATTTGTTAAGCAAATATTCGATTGAAAACAATATTTTTTTATTAATTAATTTATGAAGTTTATAAGTAGGTAGGGCCAAGAAAAGATTTCGCGAACAAGAGATTCGCATTTTCGCCTCGAGGATCCAAGCTTGGGATCGTGATCAAAATGAGGCTCATTAAAAGTTGTACTGTGACGGTGAGTTAATGTTATGAGTATTGAGGACATTGTCGGATCGCCGAAAAAGAATTTATTTGTTGCTCTTAGTGCAGAAGGGGCAGCCGAAGACTCTGGAGTCTTTGGAGTCTTTGGAGGAGGCTGTGTAAGCTTGTTATGGGTATCAGCAGCTGTTGCTGCTGCTGCTGCAGCGACAACTGAGCATCATTTTTATGACCCTTATTTATGGTTATGTGCTCTCGAATGTGCTTCCAAATGGGGTCCACAACAAAGACGAGAGAACAAAGTTTCAGCGAATTGTAATCGATATTTTTCGCTTTGGCAACCGCTCGACAAAACATGTAATGCGGCGGAGGGGGAGGACGGAAAGAGCAGGGAACGGAATGCGATAGCCAAAATAACAAATTATGCTCAAACACGCAGGATCATATTACAAAATGTGCCCAGGACTCCTCTGGCAGCATCATCATCGTGTGCTCCACAACTGCGTACTGAAGTGGAGTGGGCGTGGCAGTGGCAGTGGCAGCCTGGGAACAGCAGCATCAGGTGACCGAAGTGCGCAACGTGCAACCAGCCGTGGCACGTGGCCACATCCAGAGGCATGACCTCCAACTCCTGCCGCTTGTGGACCATGTGAATTACCGCAGGCTGCACGCCCCCGGCTGCTGATAAGGCACGTTTATGCCGAGCTCAGCCTCAGCCCAGCTTGTGTTTTGACAAATTATGTTTGAAATGCAATTAACAAAAAAGGCAGCTGAATCGCAGTCGCCGTCGCCGTCGCCGTCGCCGTCGCTGTTCCCGCTGGCGAAACCTTTTTTATACCCGCTACCCAAAGGGCAGAAGGGTATTATAAATGTGTGTAACAGGCAGAAAGGGAGGCATCTCCGAAACCATAAAGTATATACAATATTATATATACAATGTGTATATAATTAAACTACATAACTACACAGGAATCAATCTTGTGAATTTGTTTGCGATCGAGTGAAAAACATAAAAGTTACTCATGAAACAACTTTAGGGGGCAAAATTCACATGCAGCTCTTGACAGTCGCAATGGGTAGCGGGTATTTCAGAGTCGAGCACACTCGATTGTTGCTTTCTTACTTGTTCTTCTGGGCGTCGTCCTATTTCATCCGCAATCCTTTGAGCTGTCACAACAGCAGCATGTCCTTTGATTTGCGCCTCGACTCTTTTCTCTCTCGTTGACATTTTTACGCAACCCCTTCGCCCCCCAGCCGCCCTAATCGCCCCCTGCCCCTGCCGCCAGAGTGGGCGTGGCGCGCGTTGACAGGCGGCTTGCGATAATGCCGCAACCGCATTGTTAACATCCTTTTTGTTTATCCTTGGGCTGCTTTTGTTGCTGCTCTCCTTTGTCTTAATTGTTTACTAATGATATTTAAATTAGTCCTCTATATGTCCGCAAGCGTTGGCTTTGAGTACGAGTATTATTCACTCGGCACTTCCTGTAGCTTCGGCTTCTACCTTGGACCCAGTTCCCTGCAGTTGACACTTGGCCACAAAGGCGACTTTGTGCCTCAAAACATGGGAGCGACTAGACAATAACCCATTCACCATTCACCATTCACCATTCACCATTTACAACAGCAAGTTTTGTTTTGTAGTTCAACAGATGCTAAGCTTAGGCTGTTAACAGCATGTTAATAACAATTTACTAACATTACATTAATAGCGTCATAACAGCAGTGAACTACAGTGTTGCACTCGATAGCATTTATCTCAAAAATATTTAATGGCTGCTCTAAAATTGTTATTGCTATAATTGTTGAAATAATTTGCTTAATTTGATACAAGAGATTAGCATAATCATAACACGGAATTATTTAGTGTACATATGTACTGTGGAATTAAATTCAATCTGAAGAGCATGGCATTAGAACATAACGATTTAATTTTTTAATTTATTTAAACTGCTGCTATTGCATAATATTTAGTTAGTTAAATGGAGTTGAACAATTTCACATCGGATAAGAAAAATATGTCAGTATAGAAGAAATTATTCGTTAGTTGTTACATTTATAATTCCAAAACAGAATATATTGTAAAACAAGTGGGAATAACAATTGACTAACTTCTGTTGGGTACTTAAGAAAGATTGGAGATGCCATAAATAAATATTTAACAAGCAATAAAATAATATCCAAAATTGAGCACAACCTGTTAAATATTATTTATTATTATTTGTTTGAAAGAAGATAAACCATACATGATTTTAAATTAAATTGCAAGAGGTATACACTATAAATTATCAGAAAGCACACACTATAAATCATTATACTCAAAAAATATTCTGAATGTGAATAAGCTCAATAGATATTTAGAATTTCCCAATTATGAAAATTTATAATAATTATAAACACACATTCTGAAAACGTCAGCTCAAATTGTTTTGAATTAGCTTATTAAAAAGCTACTATCACAAATTTGCATACTCCAAAATCGTTTCGCATGAAAAGAAGCTCAATGGATATTCAGAATTTTCATAATATTATAAATTTGTGAAGTATAAATGTATCTCTCTAACATATTATGAAAATTTCAGCATGAAAAGATAGTTGGAAGTGTATCTACTCTTAAATAATTCTGAAAATCGCAGCTCAATTTAAAAAGTAGCTCAAAAGATATTCAGAATTTACAAATGAATGTAAAAGTAATTATATTATTTACACATGTTACTGGTTATTCTAAACTAAAAATTGTTTTGATGATTTCAGCTTAAACTCTCCTGCTTTGCAATAATTTCTTAAGAATTTCAACAAATTTAAATAGATGGAAAAACTAAAGACATTCCTCGAGAGTTTCTCAAAAATGAAGCGCCTGGTTTAGATTAGATCGTCTAACTATTCCAATTATTTGGAATATGCATATCCTGTCTGTCGCTGTCTCGCCACCGAGAGCACTTGAGCTGGGCTCGAGCTGCAACTGCAACGTGCAGCGTGCAACGTGCAACGTGCAACTGCCGCTGAAAGTGGCGTCGAGTCTGGCATAATTATGTCGTCATTATCAAAAACACGTGGTGCGATTTAACAAGATGACACAAGGAGAATTCCGGAGCACACGCCACAAATTATGAATATCAAAATTGTGCGCAAGATAAACGACACAGGAAAAGCGAAGCTAGAAGATGAATACCGAACTGTGGATGGGGTTGCAAGTTGGGAGAGACTGATGAAAAAATGGGGGCTGGGATTGGAAAATTAGTTTTCCACGCATCGTCAGCAAACACAATGGAGCATCTCTGGAATGGGAAATGGTTATGGAATGGCATTGGGATTGAGTTGTGGATGGAGATGGGAGTTGGGGGAGAGTGGCACCTACACACGATAATTTACAGCAGATTGTCGCCTTTCGCCGTAGCTTGACGCCGAGTGGGAGAGTGTGGCAAGAGGAAGCAGAAGAAGATGAAGCTGCAATAGATGCTACGTATTTTTGGATGGGCATTTGCATTCAATTACGGCAGCTGTGAGCCGGACAGATTTATTTATATGCGTGCGCCATAAAGAAAGCCCCAAAACTGCGCCGCAGAGCTCGTGCAGCAAGGGGCAGGCGGAAGGGGCACGGACGAGAGGTGGAAGTGGAAGAGTGATGAGTCGTCAGTGTGGAGCAAAAGAGTTGGCGGCAAACGGAGGCTGCGCTCAATCATAATTATGTGATTTGTTTGCAACGCCGACGCCGACGCCAACGCTGAGGATTGCAGCGAGGGGGAGGCGAAAGGCGACTAATTAAACGTGCAACATTGAGGCAGGAGGCGGGAAAGGGTGGCAAGTTGACGTATTGTCGCTTGTGTCTCGTCTAGTGGAAGTTATGACATTTTGATTTGAGTTTCATTTGATGTCGCTCAGCCGTCGCTCGAGATTTATGCGACACTCAGAGCGAGAGAGAGAGTGAGGGCGGAGGAGGGGCAACTAATTAAGATGGAACCAAGAGGTCGTTGCATGCCCCACAGCTGCAGGCAATTTAAGAAGGCGACACACGGATAGGAAAGGATTCACTGGGTTTTTTATACTTCCAGAGTAGTGCATCAAATGCTAATTGCAGTGGAGGGGGAAGAGTGCTGTGCTGCGGTTGTGTGTGTGGCACAGTCTGTGACACTTTGGGGCAACAGCGGCATCGATAAACATTATTAATGAATGCATATTATTGGGCATGCAACACGAAAAAGGTTCTCGCCAACGATTCCCCAACTTCAGCTTCAACTTCAACTTCAAATCGAAATCCAATTTCAATTCTCGGAATTGAGAAAACCCAGAATGAACGCCAACCTCAAAGATTGTCAACATGATCATCAACTGGCCCCAACTGGATGCCCACATGCTCGTGTTTCTGTTTCTGTTTCTGTTGCAGGCTCGGGGTCGGGGGATCGCATCAGAGCACAGACCTTGGGCAACCTGTGGAATGTGTGCGAGAAACACGAGGAAAGAAATAAAACAACGACAACGACAAGCGACAAGCGACAAAAGCCAAAATACAACGAAAGGTGAAAGAAAAGCAGAGAGCGAGAGCGAGAGAGAGAAAGAAAAACAAAACAAACCACAGAAAAAACGAGTCGACGAATCAAATGCAGATAATATCAATTATATGTAAAAGATACACACGCATGCGATAGATACATTCGCCGCGATAAGCATTTAAATTATTAACAACAACAGTTGACAACGACTTCGACAACAACAACAACAACAACAAAAACGAGCAGCAGGATCCATGACACCAAATTTATGCACACTCTGTAAATGTGTGTGTGTATCTTTAGCTGCGGCTGTATCCGTATCTGTGTGCGTATAATTCATTAGAAACAACAGTCGACTTGAATCATAACCCATAGATTGAGACTGAATCCGAATCTGAATCTGAAACTGAAACTGAAACCGAGACGACTAAACGCCTCATCGTTCCCATGGCCGCCAATCTAACAAATCTCTGAGAACGAATTTCTTCAATTGCAACTTGGGTATTCAAGGTATTCGAATGTATTTCTCAAATTATCAACTCGTATACAACTGATCGAAATCAATTTGAACAAAAGGCGAGCAGCAAATTATTCACGTTTACGATTTTTTTAGATTTTTCAAGAGCAAAAGATGTGCTGTTGAACAGAGAAGATATTTAAAATTAGATAGAACATAAGTAAAGATTTTAAAATCAAGAATAAATTCTTAATCCAAGACTCAAGAATAATTATATACTGTCCATTTTTGAAATAAGATTGTTCTTAGTTTCTTATAGCAATGATAAAGTTTCTCAATTGATTCTTAATTCAAGAACGCAAAAGTGTCACAAATAAATTTAGAGCATAAATTCTTAAATTCCTAAGTTTTTGAAGTTTGATTGTTTACAAAAGAGAAAACAAACAAAAATGTTTTTGTTATTTGCATTTTATGTTTTCATTATTTAATTATTTCTTATATTTAACTGCACTGCTTTATTGACCGTTCTCTCTGTAGCCTTTTCTCTGAAGCGATTTATTATATATTCCAACAGTAGAACAATTAATCTGAAAGTCATAAAAAAGAAATCCACAATTTAAATATATAGTTTCGAGTATTACTCCAAAGTTTTCGTAATACCTATTGCCAAAATGTCTCCCCATTAAAAAGTTGCTCAATTCAGATCATTTAGTTAACGTGATTCATTTAATATTTAGATTTCCCCAGCAAACAGCGACAAGCTAATAAAATTCAACAAATCATAATTATTTTAATTTTTCGGTTTATTTTCAATTATCCATAAATATTCTAGGCAAAAAAAAAATTCAGCAAAAAAAAAAATGGTTAACTATAGCGAATATTATATAAATAACAATTAAGTATACGTATACATAATACATACAGATACAGATACAGATAAATAACATTGCGCGCTCCCAGTGCTCTAGTTTATGGTAGATACAATCGCATCTCTTATTTTATAATCGAATACTATAATAAAATACAAAATGCTTTTGTTGTGCCTTTGCGTGCGGGGAGTTGGGGGCGAAAAAAAAACGGGAACAGCTGCTGCGCTTCTGTTCTCACAGTCAGCTGGGACGGCCACCGCGACTGGTGGTTCGTGTCCGGGCTGAAGCGCAACAAAGAAGAAAAAGTGTTGCCGTCTTTCGGGCATGTCACAGCAAAGCTTTCGGTTAAATTTCTAATAGTGAATTGGGTTGCTGTCCCCGCTAATCCTTGCAGTAATGCGTGTGCAGCACGTTCTCCGTGTTGGAGAGAATGGCGCCCTCGTGGAGTGGACATAGCTTCACGTAGGTGTCCCTCGACTCCATCGACTCGATCAGCACGTACTCCAGATAGACACGCGGAGCGGACAGCAGACGCCAGGTGAGCGGATTGAGGAAGTTCGTCTGGTACTCCCAGAAAACGGTGGCATGCCCCGGATCACGCAGATCCTTGCCGGGCAACAAGGCCGTATACTCGTAGCCGGGCTCAAAGTACATGGGCTTCGCCGAGAACTTCATGCGCTCGGTGCTCTTCTTGCCGTGCTCGCCATGCACCCGTATCGACAGCGTGCCAACTTCGCCGCCGTGCAGCGTGCTCTCGTCGTGGCTGGAGACGCGCACGGTGATCTTGTAGTGCTGGCGACAGAACGGCTGACGCTCCCCCGTCATCAGGTAGAACACAGGCGGCGCATCCTTCGCGCCGATGAGACCGCGCGCCTCCTGCTCCCGGTAGTCCTCTTCGCTGTGGAAGCCCATGCGCATGCACAACCGTCCTGGCTCGTCGCAGCTGCTGCACTTGGCATCCTTGAAGCTCTGCGGGCACAAGAAAATTCAGGATTAGTCAGGTGGTTGAAGAAATATGATAATTAGTTTCCACTTCATGACGTTTGACAAATAAATACATTCTTAATGCAAAAAGTAAATAAATAAATTAAAAAAAAAAACAATAAAATAAATAGCTTACGAGAAGAATTCCTTTTTTAATGCAGAATACAATAGAAGTGACTTTCTGATGAGGTAGCTTAATCATTTTTTGTAACAGTTCAAATGCATTATTATTTTTTTAAGTCATGAAGCGATAAAATTTCTGCTTGAATTTTTAATTTATTTAAATTAAGTTTCGTGCATTTAGACTTTTTTCACTTCTTGGAACGCAAACAAAAAAATATTAATGTGTTTATCTTTTCATTTTTACAATTTGTGAAACCCAAAACATTCCACTTTAACTATTTATTAATTTAAAATACGTTTCTTGGCACGTATTTTGACTTTGGTTTTACTTTTGAGCTATTTTTGATATGCGTATCAAAGAAAATATTACTAAACTGTGGCAGCTTATTAGAAATATATTAATATTCCTAATTTCAACATTTTATAAGCAGCACTTTAATTATTGACCAACTACAAGAATTATTTATTTCAAAACGTAATGAAGTGAAACTTGAACTTTCATTATTAATGTATTCAACTCACGTCGTAGGAGTCACAGGTGATGCCCAGGAAGGGGCACTTGCTCTCGATGCTCTCGGTGAAGTACTGCTCGCTGCGAATGTGATTGCAGCCGAGGAACTCCTGCATGGTGAGGAAGAGCGTGGCCTTCTGGTTGTTCTTCATCACGTCCTGCAGCTTCTTGTTGCAGCCGGGATTGTCGAAGCCGCCGTTGGGATAGAAGTCGACGTGGCCCAGACGCTGAATGATGCCCAGGCCGCCCTTCATCAAGGGGTTCGCATCCGTGTGCACAATGTCCACGAAATGGGCATCGGAGCGATCCAGTCGCACGATGGGATCGGTGTCGGTGAACAGCGGAGCAGCTGGATCGAGGCCAGTGATGCGACCCATCTTCAGGCCAAAGTCCTGCTGCAGATGGGTGCCCGCATAGCCCGACAGATGGGCGCCCAGGGAGTGACCGATGATGTGCACCTTGTCCAGATTGGGCAGCTGCAGCTCCTCGTACAGCATGTGAATCACATGGGCCGTGATCGCGCCCACAAGTCGAATATTGGCCACGGCCTGGACGTAGGGCGGATTGGCGCCGTGACCCCAATCAATCAGGATCACACTGCAGTTGTCCTGGCAGTTGTTCAGCAGCGCCTTGGCCATGTCCAGCATCCAGGGTATGTTGCTGTACTCCAAGTAGCCGTGGACCAGCAAAAAGATGCGACCATTCGGATTGATGCCCAGTCCCTGCACAGCATCGGGATCGGTCAGATCAATGAACTTCGGCTGATCCAGAGTGCGTCGTGTGTGCAGCGTATAATGCGCCTCGATCTCCGACGGCTTCTGCGGATGCACGCTGATCGTGCGTGTCACAGTGTTCCACGGTCCGTTGATCGGGAAGCAGCCGTAGACGCCGAAGCACTTCACCTCGTTGATGTCTGTAAATAGAATGCGAACGCAAATAATCTGAATGAGTTTCTTCAACCGACTCTGACGCTAGCTCCTAAGATGTCGCAACATTCACTTTTAGCGTTCTCTATGTTACAGTTGCTAACAACGATATGTTATGAAAACACACTGTTAACTGCTACTTTGAGAAAATTCGAATATTCCAAAAATATTCTAATAAAAGAAGATATGGTGACTTTCTATAAAAAATGCAAACATTTTTACAGGAGTTTCTTGAGTCTTTAATCATTATAATAATTAAAAAAAAATTGTTTTAGCGTTCTCTATGTTACAGTTGCTAACAGCGATATGTTATGAAAACACACTGTTAACTGCTACTTTGAGAAAATTCTAATATTCCAAAAATATTCTAACAAAAGATGCAAACATTTTTACAGGAGTTCCTTGAGTCTTTAATCATTATAATAATTTTAAAAAAATTGTGAATTTATTCTATTTCAGTTTGAGGAAGCTCCTATTCAATTATACTGTTAAAAAGAAAAATATATATATAAATACATGTGAGGTCAAAAATAAACACCTCTACCCTATAACCTTTAAAGCACAGAGCATTTAAAATGGTTTGTAAAAAAAAAACCCCGAAGAAATAATCACAATCTAGCCAAATAGTTTCATTGCTATATTAAAAAAAAATAAATGAAAATTGTATTTAATCGACAACTTGACGTGACGCATTCTTGAGTGTAGAGTAACTGATAGTCGGCGAGTTTGATGACCAGCAAAATTCACAATTATAATGCTAAGGCGCTATTGTACAACTGCATTAATTATGCTGTTAGGGCCTGTTATTGAGGGTTTGGTCAACCGCATCAACAGTTGACGACGTCAACAACGTCGCTTGGGGACATTTCCTTCCACTTGCTTATAGTAGAAGATATATTATGTGTATGTATGCGATGGAACGATCGGTCGATCGATCGATAGCCTTCGTCGGCTGCTCAACGTTGCGTGGCATTCAGAAGTTGCCTTCTGTCTTTTGTCTTCCGCTCGGCTGACCAATAACGTCATTGTTATTTGCCGATCTTTTTTTTTTTTATCATTATGCCATTGTCATATGAGGTAGCTTATCGGTTTAGCTAGTGTCTTATTTATATTTATATCGGAAGTTTTCAATTAGATAGGCGTGCGTATAACGTCGGACTTGTCGTCAATAGCTAATCGAATGACTATCGCAATTGCAAGATGACCCCCTCCTAAAATGTGAAATTCTTTGCGATCGATGTTCATACATCGTATAGCGTATGTAAATTGTATGCATATAGGGTAACTGAACTATCTAGCATAGCTTTCCCTTCAGCCTCCAGCATCTCCAGCGAGTTGAACGAACCATTTGAAACCAGAATTTGTTTGCACACGCCGATGAACACTTGAAGATGCTCTCAGACTTCAACTGAACTCGTTGCCGGGGCCAAAGTCTTGTCTCGTCTGACTAATGAATGCAGAAAAACTTTCAATCTACTACCTGAGAGACCTTTGCAACGGAAAGATCGTCAGCTGGCGATAACTGCAGCTTGTAAACAGGTAGCATCATTACTAGTTTTCAGTCTTGGGAAACATACTCATAAATAATACGCAAATATCTTTGCCTGCTTTTGTTGTGCTTCATTTTTATGAATTGCCCTGGAGAATTATTTTTGAAAAACAATAATAATAATAATCAATCCTTATGATTATTGTAGGATTAGGTAAGGGAAATAGCGTCTGCCATCTACGTCTATAGGCCATAAATCTAACATATATAAGTTCTGTCATAGCTTTGGTAATAATATACGTTCGTGATTATTCGAGGGTTGCACTTATTCGATTGATATATAGTAAGACATAAAGGCGGCAATTATGTATATCTCTTTTGAGTAATACAATGAAATATTTCGAAAATATTTTGGAATGCTATTTAATTTTTTAAATTAGAATTTTGGCAAATAACACTGGTAAATCAGTTGTTCTATATAATAAAATAATAAAAAAAATTAATAACGAAAATAATAATAATTATTGTATGAAAAGGTACAGGTAGTATACTTAATCTCATAATAATCAGAACATTAGAAACCATTTGAGAATTATCTATAGATCATGAATCTATAAAAGTTAGTTTGCTAATTATTTCGCTGTAATTTAATCTGTTTTGATCACAACTCATTACTGGAGTAATGTAATAAATTATTAATTCTTATTAATATTCATAAAAAATTAATATTGTAAACTTCTATTCAAGTTCTTTTGATACTGTATTATTTATTCTTATTAATAAAAAAAAAGAAATGATAAACTTTGTCAGCTACCGAAATTCTATGTTTCTTCTAACATTAACTATAGGCCGTAAATTTTGCATTGCCATACGATTGTAATTATTCTAGGCCAGCTTTCATAGATATACCGTTTGGCTATTGTAAAGATACATATGTATATGTATGGAGACTGTAATTATATATCTTTTGGCTGCTTGAGTAATCGCTTACAAGTTCTGCCCAGCTTGGGTTACAGAGCAGTTGGTTGAGCAACATCGAAACCAGTCTCGAGAGTTCTATAAATGTGCAAAACTAAAAAAGCTGTCCAATCTGTGAGTAATTGTCCCCCCTCCCCCCGCGAGAAAAATACTGGATGGATCACTTACCGCTTTTGGGCGCCGGTGGCAGATCGATCAGAGTGTTGACTGCTGCCCGACTCGTGTGATTCGCCAAGTAGAGCATGGTCTGCAGCATGAGGCCGCCGGTCGTGTTTGCCACATACATCTTGCAACGATTCTTCTTCTAGTCTTTTTTTTCTTAACTTTTTGTTGTTGTTGTTGTTGTTTGTTGTTTGCTGTTCGCTGGTGTTGCAGCCAGTCTACATTTTAGGCAGGAACTAAGCGATTGATTGTTTGCTGCACGTTCACTTCACTGTACGTCAGAGTTTCGATTATAGTTTTTGTAGATAGAGAGCTTAACTTAAGTTGTACGATTTACGGCTATTGAATGAATCGCTTTGTTGTTGCTTCCTTTTTTTTTTTTTGTAGTTATTTAATTAAGTTACGTTAATCTAATCGCACACCTGTCTCTATCTGTCTGTGGTGTCCACTTGACGTTAAAGTGTTTTCTATTTTGCCTATTATCATTTGGTGTCGATGTCTTTATTAAGTACGTGTACTTAAGCTTCGCACGTTTCTACCCGGATCAATCCGTTCGTTCTCGCTTTCGCTCTAGCTTTAGCTCTTTCCCGTTCCCGTTAGCATTCGTTTGCGCTGTATGTGAAATCGCTGCGGTTGCTTTTCGTGTGATTCGTTTAACGATCGTCACAGCACTGAGCCGATCAGCTGCGAGCTACGCAATTTTTATGGCCATCGCTTCGGATCGCGAGACGACGGCTCGAGTTGAGCTTCGGATCGCTGGCTGCATCGGGCGCACCGTTACCGAACTGCAGCCCTGAGAGATAAGCTTCGCTCTGCCCCTTTCTCCCCTCTCTCCGCACTCGTTGCGCATTTCTTGCACAGATGCAAAGTACAAACGCGTTCCCTCTTGATGCATTTTTGTGCACGATAAGGCGACGCAGCAGTCGAAGATCAAAGTCGCGGCGTCGCTGCCCACCAAACTTCATGAACTACGCCTCGTAACGGCTTTTTCTCTTAATCACCTTCGTAATTGTGCTAGGAGAGGAGTAAATCAAAAAAGAGCGAGAGCGAGTGTGATGATAAGGGAGGAGACAGACTTGAGCAGAGTGACTGTACGCTGAGGCTGTTCTATAAATGAACATATGTACATATGGCGGGCTTATCGGCTCGCGAATCGGCAAAGCACAAGTCGAAACTGTGTCAAGCTCTTGGATTGGATTGGTGGGAGGCATTGCAGGTGGTGTCAATGTCTGGGGGGAGGCCTTATCAACGATCCGAGCGCGTTGCGCTTGTTCCGTTACAGAGTCCGACTTGGATTGATCTATAGTCGACGTGTCTGTCTGTCTGTCTGTCTGTCTGCGAATCAGACTCAGACAGACACGGGTCCAAAGTCCGGAGGCAAAGGCAAAGGTGTTTACCGGTTTCTTAGTTGCTTGACTTTTCCACCAGGATTTCAATGCGCCATTGACGTCAATGGGCTACTCGATCACCCAGAATATACCAGCTCAGAGCTCGGAGCTCTTATCATTGTCCGTCTTCTGCTTTTGTTTGTTTTTGTTTACGAGAAGCGATCGTGCCCACCAGACCATCCCAGTCTCTCTCTCTCTCTCTCTCTCTCCTTGTCGCGATTTCGCTCTCTTTGAGTCTCTTCCCCTTTGCATCTCGCTCATCTATAACCCGAATCAACCGAGAAAATCGTACTCAGCGGACTAGCATCTACCCTGTACTAAGGATCGTATTAAAATATTATTCTTATTTTTTATATCCTTCTAATTGTATTTATTTGTAATGATTTAATATAATTGTGTTTTTTTTTTGATAATACAAAACTATGTCTAATTTGGGTTTCACCGAAACTATTTAATCGCTGACATTAATGCGAATTCCCTTGACTTCTGATTAGCAATTTGAATATAAATAGACTTCATAGGGTAAACAACTAATTATGTACACTATCGTTGCAGTTGGCAACAATATTAATAAAGCAAAGTGTTTACGAAGAACGAAGAACATTTGTTTACCACCAAATGATCGATAATCGTGACAGCTCGAGAACAGAGCGTAAAAGGGGAAGAGTATTGACGTCGCGAGGTATTTTTCTGCGTTCAATATTTGCGCACACATTTGTTTATGTTTTTAAAGTGCAATATTGTATAACATAGTCAGAGAAAGCCCTGACAACCACTAATATGTAACGCATTTGATAATTGCTTGCAGTACAGTGGCGGTTAAAATGGAGATACTGGAGTCCAGTGTAAAATGTAAAATCGGGAGTCCGATTGAATAATTAATGTCAAACAAATGCTGATAGTACTAATCAATGCAGTTTCATAAGCAATTGATATTATTTATTTATTATTTATTCAATTTTATATTTTATTTTAAAATTAACATTGATTGATTAGTATAATTATGTTAAAGGTCAGAAGGAATCTAATCGTTAAATAAGAAATGCAATTTTATATCATAGTTTTTCTTAATGTAACATTTTTCGTATTTTCTTATTTATTTATAATTATTGTTTGATATAAATATTTAAAGTATATTTATGATGAAGTTGTTATTTAAATGCAATGGCTGTTTGAAAATAATCATTTTCTATGATGATGTCAATTTTTCAGAGAATTTAAAAATCCATCCTTTAGTACATAAGATAATTAAATCTAAAATTTGTTATGTTCCCGAAAATAGAAAAAATTGATAGTTATCCAGGATATTATTGATCAGCTCCAAAATATATTGTTTTTACTTGGATATCTACGCTATAATAATAATCTCTAATCAGCTTAACGTAGTTGTGTTTTTAGTAAAATAATAATTCAAAAAAATGTGGAACGCTTCACGATTTTGCGTGTCATCCTTGCGCAGGGGCCATGCTAATCTTCTCTGTATCGTTCCAATTTTAGTATATGTTCTGCCGAAGCAAGAACGAATGTAGTTTGAAGAGTGAGCTATATAAATGGTGAATGACCTGAATAAGCTGTTGGGAATCACAAGCGAGTTCGTAAAACTCAGCGATTGCGCCATCTATGTTTCAGTTTATATTTTGGCAGGCAATTGTAAAAATAATAATTGTATAAATAAGAATTGGTTTACATTAATGTTTGAAAGTACATATAAATTGCATTTAAATACATCGTGCGGTCAGTGCTAATGCTCTAAAGGCAGTTATTGATTTTGGATAGCAACAACCAAGCCTTTACGCACTTCTGCACTCCAACTGTAGATGGCGCTTTGTCGCAGTTGAGCGTTGAAATTCAAAATTCAACTATTTAGATATTACCATTTAATTGAAAGGAAAAGATATGCGGAATAAGAATTTAAAACAATATTTAAAAAATGAGTCGATTAGTAAATACAGAAATTATTAGAACTTGGTTAATTAATTTATATCACCGTAGAAACAAACCAAAAATCGAATAACATTAAACTGAAGAAAATTACATATAAAACGTCAGCTTTTGTGGGCCTACAACTTAAACCCAATCGTACAAAATTAAAAAACTTTATAACTAGTTGCATTAATTAAATTAAGTGTCCAAGTATAATTCAGAAATGATTAGAAATGTTATCAATTTATATCGCCGCAAAAACAGATGAATATTTGAACGAAATATAATGTTTAATCCAATGACAAATAACTGAAGATAATTAAATATAATACGTCAGATTTAATGGGACTACGACTTTCTATATGCCCAATCGTACAAAACTAAAAATATATTACATAGAATTTGACCAGTCTTTAAGTAGTTGCAGCAATTAAATCAAGTGTCCAACTGTTCAGCTAGCGTTCTTAAGCCGTTGTCTGCCCAACCAGCATCAGGATCTTTGGAGACGGCCGAGTAGATCATGGTGGAGCCGTCTTCGAACTGCTTCATGGCCAAGTAGGAGACTCCCTGCTCCAGCCAAACATACTCTTCGTCCTTATTGGCAGTCGGATCGTTGCTGCTGTTACAGGCATCGCCGTACTGAAATAGTTAATGACATTTTATTTATCTTCTCCATTAACAACGCATCTCACCCATTGCTCGTATATCTTGGCGGGCTGATGCGTCTGCGTCCATCGCAGCACTTGCAAATAGAACCGCATGAATTTGCGCACATGCTGCTTCACCTCCGTGGACTCCGACTGGTTGAACTTGGCCAGATCATCCAGTGTGCTGCGGCAGATCAGGCGATCCTTCGGCCTACCCAGCGTTTGGCACATGCTCTTCGCCATCCGCATCAGACACTCGAAATTGTAGTCCATTGCCTGGCCCGGCTTGATGGGCCCATTGTCATCGTCTTCGCGCGCTCTGCGATTGCCCGTGAACAGCGGCATGGCATTTGGCTAATTTTGTTGAATTGACAAACGAATAGAAAAAACAAATGTTTACTAGGAATTGAGTGACAGCTGACAAGCATTTTACAAATAAAAGCTAATTCAAAACACTCAATAGGCGCTACGACAATGCGCTGATGAAGGCCTTCGGAGGTATTCAAATATTTTGACATTAATTTTAGCTACTATAAAACATATAACAACAATAGAAGTACTTTTCATAATATTCTAATATTCATGTGCGCTTGTTGGCCGAAGGTTTAATTTTTAGTAAAACAATTAGAAACAAAAGTGCCATTTAATTTTTAATCGGTCACTGTTTTTTATTTGGCAATCAATTGGTATTCTAATCCATATTAAGTATACTGTTTCTTCCATTATGCAGACAAACGCAAGAAACAATTAATCTTAATCATAATAAGGCATGAACTTAGCCAGCAACTCTTTCTTTCTTTTTAATTTGAATATTAGCTTCCAAGCAAATAGGTATTTTATGAAATTAAATTTAAATATAAACGCCATCGAAACGGAACCACGCCGTTTTACGAAATTATTGTATGTTGCAAAATTTTGTTTTCCATTATGATTTGATGTCTATTTCAGACGTACCACAATATTAATCCATCTTAATATACATATGTATACATAAATATAATTCAATTTTCTAGATGTTAAGTGATTAATTTGTTAACAATTTTGCATCAAAAACTTATTTGCGAAAGTAGTGGTAAATTCATATGATAATTTCGCATATAATACAAATTTTTATTTTGATGTTCTCTACCCATCTTTATGGTTCGATGTTACAGAAGATTTGACATAGTGGAAACATTTGTTGATTAACATGGTTTGCTGCAACCAACGACTTCAAGAGCTCATGACAGACTGAGAACGTTTAGCTGAAAAATACATCGAGAAGCGTCAAGAGAGTCGATGTTCTCAGCAGTGATGCCAAGTCGGCTTTTTCCCGCCGGTTATAGCTTTGTCTAATACCAGCGTGAAAAATATTATACCATTTTACACCATTTTGAGATACCACAACTTTAAAACAGTATGCAAGAATAATAGGCTCTAGTGATGCGCGGGCTAAATAATTATAATTAATAATTGTCAATAATTATAATTATGTTATATACTCATAGGCAGAGCCACAATAACAAATTGGCTTTTATTTTTGTGTAAACAAAGACAACTTCTGTAATAAACATTACATCATAATTATTTTGTTGATCAAAAAAAAGATTATTGGGCAAGTTAGAAAACCAATAAACAACAAGCAAGAAAGCTACAGTCGAGAGTGCTCGACCGTATGATACCCGCAACCCATTTCGAGAGAAAACAAAAAACTCGTCCATTTTGTAGTCGAAAATTTTAAATGTGTTTATCTCGAAAACTACAACAACAATTTAGATATTCTTTGGCCGGTCGATAGCTGTAATAAATAGGTTTAAAAATAACTGTCGATTGTCGTAAAAAAAAACGAAGAATATATAAAAAAAACAAACATGAATTTTTCTGAAAAATGTACAAGGGGTAGGCATGGAAAATTGGGCAAAAATTCAAAAATCGTCCGTAACTTCGTCATTTGAAGGACGATCAGGATGTCCTTTGGCATGCATATAGGGACGGATTCATGAAGGACGACAATGAAATCAAAAGCCCGAATATCCTTTAAACAACAGAGTTAGATGGACTTTTTTGCTGAGAGAAAACATGCTCTATCTTGGCCGTATCCTTGCTGATCCTTATGAGTTCTGTGGCAATCAACTCGTCTTAACAAGGACTATCAGCTGGCCAAAGGACATTTCGATCGTCCTTTTGGTTCCCGAGATATTCATGATTTTCTGATTTTGTTGCGATTTCTTACATTTTTTTTTCGACTCCGCAAACGAAAAATTTCCAAGTCCGAAAATTCAAAAGTTTTGCATACTTTTCGGGATCGAATTAATTTTGTAGTCGAAAACTTTAAATGTGTTTATCTCGAAAACAACAACAACAATTTAGATATTCTTTGGCCGGTCGATAGCAGTAATAAATACGTTTAAAAATAACTGTCGATTGTCATAAAAAAATCAAAGAATATATAAAAAAGACAAACATGAATTTTTCTGAAAAATGTACAAGGGGTAGGCATGGAAAATTGGGCAAAAATTCAAAAATCCTCCGTAACTTCGTCATTTGAAGGACGATCAGGATGTCCTTTGGCATGCATATAGGGACGGATTCATGAAGGACGACAATGAAATCAAAAGCCCGAATATCCTTTAAACAACAGAGTTAGATGGACTTTTTTGCTGAGAGAAAACATGCTCTATCTTGGCCGTATCCTTGCTGATCCTTATGAGTTCTGTGGCAATCAACTCGTCTTAACAAGGACTATCAGCTGGCCAAAGGACATTTCGATCGTCCTTTTGGTTCCCGAGATATTCATGATTTTCTGATTTTGTTGCGATTTCTTACATTTTTTTTTCGACTCCGCAAACGAAAAATTTCCAAGTCCGAAAATTCAAAAGTTTTGCATACTTTTGGGGATCGAATAATTTTTGTAGTCGAAAACTTTAAATGTGTTTATCTCGAAAACAACAACAACAATTTAGATATTCTTTGGCCGGTCGATAGCTGTAATAAATACGTTTAAAAATAACTGTCGATTGTCATAAAAAAAACAAAGAATATATAAAAAAAACAAATGAGTTCTGTGGCAATCAACTCGTCTTAACAAGGACTATCAGCTGGCCAAAGGACATTTCGATCGTCCTTTTGGTTCCCGAGATATTCATGATTTTCTGATTTTGTTGCGATTTCTTACATTTTTTTTTCGACTCCGCAAACGAAAAATTTCCAAGTCCAAAAATTCAAAAGTTTTGCATACTTTTGGGGATCGAATTAATTTTGTAGTCGAAAACTTTAAATGTGTTTATCTTGAAAACAACAACAACAATTTAGATATTCTTTGGCCGGTCGATAGCAGTAATAAATACGTTTAAAAATAACTGTCGATTGTCATAAAAAAAACAAAGAATATATAAAAAAAACAAATGAGTTCTTTGGCAATCAACTCGTCTTAACAAGGACTATCAGCTGGCCAAAGGACATTTCGATCGTCCTTTTGGTTCCCGAGATATTCATGATTTTCTGATTTTGTTGCGATTTCTTACATTTTTTTTTCGACTCCGCAAACGAAAAATTTCCAAGTCCGAAAATTCAAAAGTTTTGCATACTTTTCGGGATCGAATTAATTTTGTAGTCGAAAACTTTAAATGTGTTTATCTCGAAAACAACAACAACAATTTAGATATTCTTTGGCCGGTCGATAGCTGTAATAAATACGTTTAAAAATAACTGTCGATTGTCATAAAAAAAACAAAGAATATATAAAAAAAACAAACATGAATTTTTCTGAAAAATTTACAAGGGGTAGGCATGGAAAATTGGGCAAAAATTCAAAAATCGTCCGTAACTTCGTCATTTGAAGGACGATCAGGATGTCCTTTGGCATGCATATAGGGACGGATTCATGAAGGACGACAATGAAATCAAAAGCCCGAATATCCTTTAAACAACAGAGTTAGATGGACTTTTTTGCTGAGAGAAAACATGCTCTATCTTGGCCGTATCCTTGCTGATCCTTATGAGTTCTGTGGCAATCAACTCGTCTTAACAAGGACTATCAGCTGGCCAAAGGACATTTCGATCGTTTATTTGGTTCCCGAGATATTCATGATTTTCTGATTTTGTTGCGATTTCTTACATTTTTTTTTCGACTCCGCAAACGAAAAATTTCCAAGTCCGAAAATTCAAAAGTTTTGCATACTTTTCGGGATCGAATTAATTTTGTAGTCGAAAACTTTAAATGTGTTTATCTCGAAAACAACAACAACAATTTAGATATTCTTTGGCCGGTCGATAGCTGTAATAAATACGTTTAAAAATAACTATCGATTGTCATAAAAAAAACAAAGAATATATAAAAAAAACAAACATGAATTCTTCTGAAAAATGTACAAGGGGTAGGCATGGAAAATTGGGCAAAAATTCAAAAATCGTCCGTAACTTCGTCATTTGAAGGACGATCAGGATGTCCTTTGGCATGCATATAGGGACGGATTCATGAAGGACGACAATGAAATCAAAAGCCCGAATATCCTTTAAACAACAGAGTTAGATGGACTTTTTTGCTGAGAGAAAACATGCTCTATCTTGGCCGTATCCTTGCTGATCCTTATGAGTTCTGTGGCAATCAACTCGTCTTAACAAGGACTATCAGCTGGCCAAAGGACATTTCGATCGTCCTTTTGGTTCCCGAGATATTCATGATTTTCTGATTTTGTTGCGATTTCTTACATTTTTTTTTTCGACTCCGCAAACGAAAAATTTCCAAGTCCAAAAATTCAAAAGTTTTGCATACTTTTCGGGATCGAATTAATTTTGTAGTCGAAAACTTTAAATGTGTTTATCTCGAAAACAACAACAACAATTTAGATATTCTTTGGCCGGTCGATAGCTGTAATAAATACGTTTAAAAATAACTATCGATTGTCATAAAAAAAACAAAGAATATATAAAAAAAACAAACATGAATTTTTCTGAAAAATGTACAAGGGGTAGGCATGGAAAATTGGGCAAAAATTCAAAAATCGTCCGTAACTTCGTCATTTGAAGGACGATCAGGATGTCCTTTGGCATGCATATAGGGACGGATTCATGAAGGACGACAATGAAATCAAAAGCCCGAATATCCTTTAAACAACAGAGTAAGATGGACTTTTTTGCTTAGAGAAAACATGCTCTATCTTGGCCGTATCCTTGCTGATCCTTATGAGTTCTGTGGCAATCAACTCGTCTTAACAAGGACTATCAGCTGGCCAAAGGACATTTCGATCGTCCTTTTGGCTCCCGAGATATTCATGATTTTCTGATTTTGTTGCGATTTCTTACATTTTTTTTTCGACTCCGTAAACGAAAAATTTCCAAGTCCGAAAATTCAAAAGTTTTGCATACTTTTCGGGATCGAATTAATTTTGTAGTCGAAAACTTTAAATGTGTTTATCTCGAAAACAACAACAACAATTTAGATATTCTTTGGCCGGTCGATAGCAGTAATAAATACGTTTAAAAATAACTGTCGATTGTCATAAAAAAAACAAAGAATATATAAAAAAAACAAACATGAATTTTTCTGAAAAATGTACAAGGGGTAGGCATGGAAAATTGGGCAAAAATTCAAAAATCGTCCGTAACTTCGTCATTTGAAGGACGATCAGGATGTCCTTTGGCATGCATATAGGGACGGATTCATGAAGGACGACAATGAAATCAAAAGCCCGAATATCCTTTAAACAACAGAGTTAGATGGACTTTTTTGCTGAGAGAAAACATGCTCTATCTTGGCCGTATCCTTGCTGATCCTTATGAGTTCTGTGGCAATCAACTCGTCTTAACAAGGACTATCAGCTGGCCAAAGGACATTTCGATCGTCCTTTTGGTTCCCGAGATATTCATGATTTTCTGATTTTGTTGCGATTTCTTACATTTTTTTTTCGACTCCGCAAACGAAAAATTTCCAAGTCCGAAAATTCAAAAGTTTTGCATACTTTTCGGGATCGAATTAATTTTGTAGTCGAAAACTTTAAATGTGTTTATCTCGAAAACAACAACAACAATTTAGATATTCTTTGGCCGGTCGATAGCAGTAATAAATACGTTTAAAAATAACTGTCGATTGTCATAAAAAATCAAAGAATATATAAAAAAGACAAACATGAATTTTTCTGAAAAATGTACAAGGGGTAGGCATGGAAAATTGGGCAAAAATTCAAAAATCCTCCGTAACTTCGTCATTTGAGGGACGATCAGGATGTCCTTTGGCATGCATATAGGGACGGATTCATGAAGGACGACAATGAAATCAAAAGCCCGAATATCCTTTAAACAACAGAGTTAGATGGACTTTTTTGCTGAGAGAAAACATGCTCTATCTTAGCCGTATCCTTGCTGATCCTTATGAGTTCTGTGGCAATCAACTCGTCTTAACAAGGACTATCAGCTGGCCAAAGGACATTTCGATCGTCCTTTTGGTTCCCGAGATATTCATGATTTTCTGATTTTGTTGCGATTTCTTACATTTTTTTTTCGACTCCGCAAACGAAAAATTTTCAAGTCCGAAAATTCAAAAGTTTTGCATACTTTTCGGGATCGAATTAATTTTGTAGTCGAAAACTTTAAATGTGTTTATCTCGAAAACAACAACAACAATTTAGATATTCTTTGGCCGGTCGATAGCTGTAATAAATACGTTTAAAAATAACTGTCGATTGTCATAAAAAAAACAAAGAATATATAAAAAAGACAAACATGAATTTTTCTGAAAAATGTACAAGGGGTAGGCATGGAAAATTGGGCAAAAATTCAAAAATCCTCCGTAACTTCGTCATTTGAAGGACGATCAGGATGTTCTTTGGCATGCATATAGGGACGAATTCATGAAGGACGTCAATGAAATGAAAAGCCCGAATATCCTTTAAACAACAGAGTTAGATGGACTTTTTTGCTGAGAGAAAACATGCTCTATCTTGGCCGTATCCTTGCTGATCCTTATGAGTTCTGTGGCAATCAACTCGTCTTAACAAGGACTATCAGCTGGCCAAAGGACATTTCGATCGTCCTTTTGGTTCCCGAGATATTTATGATTTTCTGATTTTGTTGCGATTTCTTACATTTTTTTTTCGATTCCGTAAACGAAAAATTTCCAAGTCCGAAAATTCAAAAGTTTTGCATACTTTTCGGGATCGAATTAATTTTGTAGTCGAAAACTTTAAATGTGTTTATCTCGAAAACAACAACAACAATTTAGATATTCTTTGGCCGGTCGATAGCTGTAATAAATACGTTTAAAAATAACTGTCGATTGTCATAAAAAAAACAAAGAATATATAAAAAAAAAAAACATG
The DNA here is from genome assembly GCA_035045625.1 of Drosophila formosana. NCBI lineage: Eukaryota > Metazoa > Arthropoda > Insecta > Diptera > Drosophilidae > Drosophila > Drosophila formosana. The sequence continues at coordinate 280,867 of JAWNOW010000921.1, read as the reverse complement.
AATTTTTCTGAAAAATGTACAAGGGGTAGGCATGAAAAATTGGGCAAAAATTCAAAAATCCTCCGTAACTTCGTCATTTGAAGGACGATCAGGATGTCCTTTGGCATGCATATAGGGACGGATTCATGAAGGACGACAATGAAATCAAAAGCCCGAATATCCTTTATACAACAGAGTTAGATGGACTTTTTTGCTGAGAGAAAACATGCTCTATCTTGGCCGTATCCTTGCTGATCCTTATGATCCTTATTGTCATAAAAAAAAACAAAGAATATATAAAATAAACAAACATGAATTTTTCTGAAAAATGTACAAGGGGTAGGCATGGAAAATTGGGCAAAAATTCATAAATCGTCCGTAACTTCGTCATTTGAAGGACGATCAGGATGTCCTTTGGCATGCATATAGGGACGGATTCATGAAGAACGACAATGAAATCAAAAGCCCGAATATCCTTTAAACAACAGAGTTAGATGGACTTTTTTGCTGAGAGAAAACATGCTCTATCTTGGCCGTATCCTTGCTGATCCTTATGAGTTCTGTGGCAATCAACTCGTCTTAACAAGGACTATCAGCTGGCCAAAGGACATTTCGATCGTCCTTTTGGTTCCCGAGATATTCATGATTTTCTGATTTTGTTGCGATTTCTTACATTTTTTTTTCGACTCCGCAAACGAAAAATTTCCAAGTCCGAAAATTCAAAAGTTTTGCATACTTTTCGGGATCGAATTAATTTTGTAGTCGAAAACTTTAAATGTGTTTATCTCGAAAACAACAACAACAATTTAGATATTCTTTGGCCGGTCGATAGCAGTAATAAATACGTTTAAAAATAACTGTCGATTGTCATAAAAAATCAAAGAATATATAAAAAAGACAAACATGAATTTTTCTGAAAAATGTACAAGGGGTAGGCATGGAAAATTGGGCAAAAATTCAAAAATCCTCCGTAACTTCGTCATTTGAGGGACGATCAGGATGTCCTTTGGCATGCATATAGGGACGGATTCATGAAGGACGACAATGAAATCAAAAGCCCGAATATCCTTTAAACAACAGAGTTAGATGGACTTTTTTGCTGAGAGAAAACATGCTCTATCTTAGCCGTATCCTTGCTGATCCTTATGAGTTCTGTGGCAATCAACTCGTCTTAACAAGGACTATCAGCTGGCCAAAGGACATTTCGATCGTCCTTTTGGTTCCCGAGATATTCATGATTTTCTGATTTTGTTGCGATTTCTTACATTTTTTTTTCGACTCCGCAAACGAAAAATTTTCAAGTCCGAAAATTCAAAAGTTTTGCATACTTTTCGGGATCGAATTAATTTTGTAGTCGAAAACTTTAAATGTGTTTATCTCGAAAACAACAACAACAATTTAGATATTCTTTGGCCGGTCGATAGCTGTAATAAATACGTTTAAAAATAACTGTCGATTGTCATAAAAAAAACAAAGAATATATAAAAAAGACAAACATGAATTTTTCTGAAAAATGTACAAGGGGTAGGCATGGAAAATTGGGCAAAAATTCAAAAATCCTCCGTAACTTCGTCATTTGAAGGACGATCAGGATGTCCTTTGGCATGCATATAGGGACGAATTCATGAAGGACGTCAATGAAATGAAAAGCCCGAATATCCTTTAAACAACAGAGTTAGATGGACTTTTTTGCTGAGAGAAAACATGCTCTATCTTGGCCGTATCCTTGCTGATCCTTATGAGTTCTGTGGCAATCAACTCGTCTTAACAAGGACTATCAGCTGGCCAAAGGACATTTCGATCGTCCTTTTGGTTCCCGAGATATTTATGATTTTCTGATTTTGTTGCGATTTCTTACATTTTTTTTTCGACTCCGTAAACGAAAAATTTCCAAGTCCGAAAATTCAAAAGTTTTGCATACTTTTCGGGATCGAATTAATTTTGTAGTCGAAAACTTTAAATGTGTTTATCTCGAAAACAACAACAACAATTTAGATATTCTTTGGCCGGTCGATAGCTGTAATAAATACGTTTAAAAATAACTGTCGATTGTCATAAAAAAAACAAAGAATATATAAAAAAAAAACATGAATTTTTCTGAAAAATGTACAAGGGGTAGGCATGAAAAATTGGGCAAAAATTCAAAAATCCTCCGTAACTTCGTCATTTGAAGGACGATCAGGATGTCCTTTGGCATGCATATAGGGACGGATTCATGAAGGACGACAATGAAATCAAAAGCCCGAATATCCTTTATACAACAGAGTTAGATGGACTTTTTTGCTGAGAGAAAACATGCTCTATCTTGGCCGTATCCTTGCTGATCCTTATGATCCTTATTGTCATAAAAAAAAACAAAGAATATATAAAATAAACAAACATGAATTTTTCTGAAAAATGTACAAGGGGTAGGCATGGAAAATTGGGCAAAAATTCATAAATCGTCCGTAACTTCGTCATTTGAAGGACGATCAGGATGTCCTTTGGCATGCATATAGGGACGGATTCATGAAGAACGACAATGAAATCAAAAGCCCGAATATCCTTTAAACAACAGAGTTAGATGGACTTTTTTGCTGAGAGAAAACATGCTCTATCTTGGCCGTATCCTTGCTGATCCTTATGAGTTCTGTGGCAATCAACTCGTCTTAACAAGGACTATCAGCTGGCCAAAGGACATTTCGATCGTCCCTTTGGTTCCCGAGATATTCATGATTTTCTGATTTTGTTGCGATTTCTTACATTTTTTTTTCGACTCCGCAAACGAAAAATTTCCAAGTCCAAAAATTCAAAAGTTTTGCATACTTTTCGGGATCGAATTAATTTTGTAGTCGAAAACTTTAAATGTGTTTATCTCGAAAACAACAACAACAATTTAGATATTCTTTGGCCGGTCGATAGCAGTAATAAATACGTTTAAAAATAACTGTCGATTGTCATAAAAAAATCAAAGAATATATAAAAAAGACAAACATGAATTTTTCTGAAAAATGTACAAGGGGTAGGCATGGAAAATTGGGCAAAAATTCATAAATCGTCCGTAACTTCGTCATTTGAAGGACGATCAGGATGTCCTTTGGCATGCATATAGGGACGGATTCATGAAGGACAACAATGAAATCAAAAGCCCGAATATCCTTTAAACAACAGAGTTAGATGGACTTTTTTGCTGAGAGAAAACATGCTCTATCTTGGCCGTATCCTTGCTGATCCTTATGAGCTGGCCAAAGGACATTTCGATCGTCCTTTTGGTTCCCGAGATATTCATGATTTTCTGATTTTGTTGCGATTTCTTACATTTTTTTTTCGACTCCGCAAACGAAAAATTTCCAAGTCCGAAAATTCAAAAGTTTTGCATACTTTTCGGGATCGAATTAATTTTGTAGTCGAAAACTTTAAATGTGTTTATCTCGAAAACAACAACAACAATTTAGATATTCTTTGGCCGGTCGATAGCTGTAATAAATACGTTTAAAAATAACTGTCGATTGTCATAAAAAAAACAAAGAATATATAAAAAAAACAAACATGAATTTTTCTGAAAAATTTACAAGGGGTAGGCATGGAAAATTGGGCAAAAATTCAAAAATCCTCCGTAACTTCGTCATTTGAAGGACGATCAGGATGTCCTTTGGCATGTATATAGGGACAGATTCATGAAGGACGTCAATGAAATGAAAAGCCCGAATATCCTTTAAACAACAGAGTTAGATGGACTTTTTTGCTGAGAGAAAACATGCTCTATCTTGGCCGTATCCTTGCTGATCCTTATGAGTTCTGTGGCAATCAACTCGTCTTAACAAGGACTATCAGCTGGCCAAAGGACATTTCGATCGTCCTTTTGGCTCCCGAGATATTCATGATTTTCTGATTTTGTTGCGATTTCTTACATTTTTTTTTCGACTCCGTAAACGAAAAATTTCCAAGTCCGAAAATTCAAAAGTTTTGCATACTTTTCGGGATCGAATTAATTTTGTAATCGAAAACTTTAAATGTGTTTATCTCGAAAAAAACAACAACAATTTAGATATTCTTTGGCCGGTCGATAGCAGTAATAAATACGTTTAAAAATAACTGTCGAATGAATTTTTCTGAAAAATTTACAAGGGGTAGGCATGCAAAAATTGGGCAAAAATTCAAAAATCGTCCGTAACTTCGTCATTTGGAGGACGATCAGGATGTCCTTTGGCATGCATATAGGGACGGATTCATGAAGGACGACAATGAAATCAAAAGCCCGAATATCCTTTAAACAACAGAGTTAGATGGACTTTTTTGCTGATAGAAAACATGCTCTATCTTGGCCGTATCCTTGCTGATCCTTATGAGTTCTGTGGCAATCAACTCGTCTTAACAAGGACTATCAGCTGGCCAAAGGACATTTCGATCGTCCTTTTGGTTCCCGAGATATTCATGATTTTCTGATTTTGTTGCGATTTCTTACATTTTTTTTTCGACTCCGTAAACGAAAAATTTCCAAGTCCGAAAATTCAAAAGTTTTGCATACTTTTCGGGATCGAATTAATTTTGTAGTCGAAAACTTTAAATGTGTTTATCTCGAAAACAACAACAACAATTTAGATATTCTTTGGCCGGTCGATAGCTGTAATAAATACGTTTAAAAATAACTGTCGATTGTCATAAAAAAATCAAAGAATATATAAAAAAGACAAACATGAATTTTTCTGAAAAATGTACAAGGGGTAGGCATGGAAAATTGGGCAAAAATTCAAAAATCGTCCGTAACTTCGTCATTTGAAGGACGATCAGGATGTCCTTTGGCATGCATATAGGGACGGATTCATGAAGGACGACAATGAAATCAAAAGCCCGAGTATCCTTTAAACAACAGAGTTAGATGGACTTTTTTGCTGAGAGAAAACATGCTCTATCTTGGCCGTATCCTTGCTGATCCTTATGAGTTCTGTGGCAATCAACTCGTCTTAACAAGGACTATCAGCTGGCCAAAGGACATTTCGATCGTCCTTTTGGTTCCCGAGATATTCATGATTTTCTGATTTTGTTGCGATTTCTTACATTTTTTTTTCGACTCCGCAAACGAAAAATTTCCAAGTCCGAAAATTCAAAAGTTTTGCATACTTTTCGGGATCGAATTAATTTTGTAGTCGAAAACTTTAAATGTGTGATCTCGAAAACAACAACAACAATTTAGATATTCTTTGGCCGGTCGATAGCTGTAATAAATACGTTTAAAAATAACTGTCGATTGTCATAAAAAAAACAAAGAATATATAAAAAAAACAAACATGAATTTTTCTGAAAAATGTACAAGGGGTAGGCATGGAAAATTGGGCAAAAATTCAAAAATCGTCCGTAACTTCGTCATTTGAAGGACGATCAGGATGTCCTTTGGCATGCATATAGGGACGGATTCATGAAGGACGACAATGAAATCAAAAGCCCGAATATCCTTTAAACAACAGAGTTAGATGGACTTTTTTGCTGAGAGAAAACATGCTCTATCTTGGCCGTATCCTTGCTGATCCTTATGAGTTCTGTGGCAATCAACTCGTCTTAACAAGGACTATCAGCTGGCCAAAGGACATTTCGATGGAAAATTGGGCAAAAATTCATAAATCGTCCGTAACTTCGTCATTTGAAGGACGATCAGGATGTCCTTTGGCATGCATATAGGGACAGATTCATGAAGGACGACAATGAAATCAAAAGCCCGAATATCCTTTAAACAACAGAGTTAGATGGACTTTTTTGCTGAGAGAAAACATGCTCTATCTTGGCCGTATCCTTGCTGATCCTTATGAGTTCTGTGGCAATCAACTCGTCTTAACAAGGACTATCAGCTGGCCAAAGGACATTTCGATCGTCCTTTTGGTTCCCGAGATATTCATGATTTTCTGATTTTGTTGCGATTTCTTACATTTTTTTTTCGACTCCGCAACGAAAAATTTCCAAGTCCAAAAATTCAAAAGTTTTGCATACTTTTGGAGATCGAATTAATTTTGTAGTCGAAAACTTTTAATGTGTTTATCTCGAAAACAACAACAACAATTTAGATATTCTTTGGCCGGTCGATAGCAGTAATAAATACGTTTAAAAATAACTGTCGATTGTCATAAAAAAAACAAAGAATATATAAAAAAGACAAACATGAATTTTTCTGAAAAATGTACATGGGGTAGGCATGGAAAATTGGGCAAAAATTCATAAATCGTCCGTAACTTCGTCATTTGAAGGACGATCAGGATGTCCTTTGGCATGCATATAGGGACGGATTCATGAAGGACGTCAATGAAATGAAAAGCCCGAATATCCTTTAAACAACAGAGTTAGATGGACTTTTTTGCTGAGAGAAAACATGCTCTATCTTGGCCGTATCCTTGCTGATCCTTATGATCCTTATTGTCATAAAAAAAACAAAGAATATATAAAATAAACAAACATGAATTTTTCTGAAAAATGTACAAGGGGTAGGCATGGAAAATTGGGCAAAAATTCATAAATCGTCCGTAACTTCGTCATTTGAAGGACGATCAGGATGTCCTTTGGCATGCATATAGGGACGGATTCATGAAGGACGACAATGAAATCAAAAGCCCGAATATCCTTTAAACAACAGAGTTAGATGGACTTTTTTGCTGAGAGAAAACTTGCTCTATCTTGGCCGTATCCTTGCTGATCCTTATGAGTTCTGTGGCAATCAACTCGTCTTAACAAGGACTATCAGCTGGCCAAAGGACATTTCGATGGAAAATTGGGCAAAAATTCATAAATCGTCCGTAACTTCGTCATTTGAAGGACGATCAGGATGTCCTTTGGCATGCATATAGGGACGGATTCATGAAGGACGACAATGAAATCAAAAGCCCGAATATCCTTTGAACAACAGAGTTAGATGGACTTTTTTGCTGAGAAAAAACATGCTCTATCTTGGCCGTATCCTTGCTGATCCTTATGAGTTCTGTGGCAATCAACTCGTCTTAACAAGGACTATCAGCTGGCCAAAGGACATTTCGATCGTCCTTTTGGTTCCCGAGATATTCATGATTTTCTGATTTTGTTGCAATTTCTTACATTTTTTTTTCGACTCCGTAAACGAAAAATTTCCAAGTCCAAAAATTCAAAAGTTTTGCATACTTTTCGGGATCGAATTAATTTTGTAGTCGAAAACTTTAAATGTGTTTATCTCGAAAACAACAAGAACAATTTAGATATTCTTTGGCCAGTCGATAGCTGTAATAAATACGTTTAAAAATAACTGTCGATTGTCATAAAAAAAACAAAGAATATATAAAAAACAAACATGAATTTTTCTGAAAAATGTACAAGGGGTAGGCATGGAAAATTGGGCAAAAATTCAAAAATCCTGCGTAACTTCGTCATTTGAAGGACGATCAGGATGTCCTTTGGCATGCATATAGGGACGGATTCATGAAGGACAACAATGAAATCAAAAGCCCGAATATCCTTTAAACAACAGAGTTAGATGGACTTTTTTGCTGAGAGAAAACATGCTCTATCTTGGCCGTATCCTTGCTGATCCTTATGAGTTCTGTGGCAATCAACTCGTCTTAACAAGGACTATCAGCTGGCCAAAGGACATTTCGATCGTCCTTTTGGTTCCCGAGATATTCATGATTTTCTGATTTTGTTGCGATTTCTTACATTTTTTTTTCGACTCCGCAAACGAAAAATTTCCAAGTCCAAAAATTCAAAAGTTTTGCATACTTTTCGGGATCGAATTAATTTTGTAGTCGAAAACTTTAAATGTGTTTATCTCGAAAACAACAAGAACAATTTAGATATTCTTTGGCCAGTCGATAGCTGTAATAAATACGTTTAAAAATAACTGTCGATTGTCATAAAAAAAACAAAGAATATATAAAAAAAACAAACATGAATTTTTCTGAAAAATTTACAAGGGGTAGGCATGGAAAATTGGGCAAAAATTCAAAAATCCTCCGTAACTTCGTCATTTGAAGGACGATCAGGATGTCCTTTGGCATGCATATAGGGACGGATTCATGAAGGACGACAATGAAATCAAAAGCCCGAATATCCTTTAAACAACAGAGTTAGATGAACTTTTTTGCTGAGAGAAAACATGCTCTATCTTGGCCGTATCCTTGCTGATCCTTATGAGTTCTGTGGCAATCAACTCGTCTTTACAAGGATTATCAGCTGGCCAAAGGACATTTCGATCGTCCTTTTGGTTCCCGAGATATTCATGATTTTCTGATTTTGTTGCGATTTCTTACATTTTTTTTTCGACTCCGCAACAAAAAATTTCCAAGTCCAAAAATTCAAAAGTTTTGCATACTTTTGGAGATCGAATTAATTTTGTAGTCGAAAACTTTAAATGTGTTTATCTCGAAAACAACAACAACAATTTAGATATTCTTTGGCCGGTCGATAGCTGTAATAAATACGTTTAAAAATAACTGTCGATTGTCATAAAAAAAACAAAGAATATATAAAAAAAACAAACATGAATTTTTCTGAAAAATGTACAAGGGGTAGGCATGGAAAATTGGGCAAAAATTCAAAAATCCTGCGTAACTTCGTCATTTGAAGGACGATCAGGATGTCCTTTGGCATGCATATAGGGACGGATTCATGAAGGACAACAATGAAATCAAAAGCCCGAATATCCTTTAAACAACAGAGTTAGATGGACTTTTTTGCTGAGAGAAAACATGCTCTATCTTGGCCGTATCCTTGCTGATCCTTATGAGTTCTGTGGCAATCAACTCGTCTTTACAAGGACTATCAGCTGGCCAAAGGACATTTCGATCGTTTTTTTGGTTCCCGAGATATTCATGATTTTCTGATTTTGTTGCGATTTCTTACATTTTTTTTTCGACTCCGCAACGAAAAATTTCCAAGTCCAAAAATTCAAAAGTTTTGCATACTTTTGGAGATCGAATTAATTTTGTAGTCGAAAACTTTAAATGTGTTTATCTCGAAAACAACAACAACAATTTAGATATTCTTTGGCCGGTCGATAGCAGTAATAAATACGTTTAAAAATAACTGTCGATTGTCATAAAAAAAACAAAGAATATATAAAAAACAAACATGAATTTTTCTGAAAAATGTACAAGGGGTAGGCATGGAAAATTGGGCAAAAATTCAAAAATCCTGCGTAACTTCGTCATTTGAAGGACGATCAGGATGTCCTTTGGCATGCATATAGGGACGGATTCATGAAGGACAACAATGAAATCAAAAGCCCGAATATCCTTTAAACAACAGAGTTAGATGGACTTTTTTGCTGAGAGAAAACTTGCTCTATCTTGGCCGTATCCTTGCTGATCCTTATGAGTTCTGTGGCAATCAACTCGTCTTAACAAGGACTATCAGCTGGCCAAAGGACATTTCGATGGAAAATTGGGCAAAAATTCATAAATCGTCCGTAACTTCGTCATTTGAAGGACGATCAGGATGTCCTTTGGCATGCATATAGGGACGGATTCATGAAGGACGACAATGAAATCAAAAGCCCGAATATCCTTTGAACAACAGAGTTAGATGGACTTTTTTGCTGAGAAAAAACATGCTCTATCTTGGCCGTATCCTTGCTGATCCTTATGAGTTCTGTGGCAATCAACTCGTCTTAACAAGGACTATCAGCTGGCCAAAGGACATTTCGATCGTCCTTTTGGTTCCCGAGATATTCATGATTTTCTGATTTTGTTGCAATTTCTTACATTTTTTTTTCGACTCCGTAAACGAAAAATTTCCAAGTCCAAAAATTCAAAAGTTTTGCATACTTTTCGGGATCGAATTAATTTTGTAGTCGAAAACTTTAAATGTGTTTATCTCGAAAACAACAAGAACAATTTAGATATTCTTTGGCCAGTCGATAGCTGTAATAAATACGTTTAAAAATAACTGTCGATTGTCATAAAAAAAACAAAGAATATATAAAAAACAAACATGAATTTTTCTGAAAAATGTACAAGGGGTGTAGGCATGGAAAATTGGGCAAAAATTCAAAAATCCTGCGTAACTTCGTCATTTGAAGGACGATCAGGATGTCCTTTGGCATGCATATAGGGACGGATTCATGAAGGACAACAATGAAATCAAAAGCCCGAATATCCTTTAAACAACAGAGTTAGATGGACTTTTTTGCTGAGAGAAAACATGCTCTATCTTGGCCGTATCCTTGCTGATCCTTATGAGTTCTGTGGCAATCAACTCGTCTTAACAAGGACTATCAGCTGGCCAAAGGACATTTCGATCGTCCTTTTGGTTCCCGAGATATTCATGATTTTCTGATTTTGTTGCGATTTCTTACATTTTTTTTTCGACTCCGCAAACGAAAAATTTCCAAGTCCAAAAATTCAAAAGTTTTGCATACTTTTCGGGATCGAATTAATTTTGTAGTCGAAAACTTTAAATGTGTTTATCTCGAAAACAACAAGAACAATTTAGATATTCTTTGGCCAGTCGATAGCTGTAATAAATACGTTTAAAAATAACTGTCGATTGTCATAAAAAAAACAAAGAATATATAAAAAAAACAAACATGAATTTTTCTGAAAAATTTACAAGGGGTAGGCATGGAAAATTGGGCAAAAATTCAAAAATCCTCCGTAACTTCGTCATTTGAAGGACGATCAGGATGTCCTTTGGCATGCATATAGGGACGGATTCATGAAGGACGACAATGAAATCAAAAGCCCGAATATCCTTTAAACAACAGAGTTAGATGAACTTTTTTGCTGAGAGAAAACATGCTCTATCTTGGCCGTATCCTTGCTGATCCTTATGAGTTCTGTGGCAATCAACTCGTCTTTACAAGGATTATCAGCTGGCCAAAGGACATTTCGATCGTCCTTTTGGTTCCCGAGATATTCATGATTTTCTGATTTTGTTGCGATTTCTTACATTTTTTTTTCGACTCCGCAACAAAAAATTTCCAAGTCCAAAAATTCAAAAGTTTTGCATACTTTTGGAGATCGAATTAATTTTGTAGTCGAAAACTTTAAATGTGTTTATCTCGAAAACAACAACAACAATTTAGATATTCTTTGGCCGGTCGATAGCTGTAATAAATACGTTTAAAAATAACTGTCGATTGTCATAAAAAAAACAAAGAATATATAAAAAAAACAAACATGAATTTTTCTGAAAAATGTACAAGGGGTAGGCATGGAAAATTGGGCAAAAATTCAAAAAATCCTGCGTAACTTCGTCATTTGAAGGACGATCAGGATGTCCTTTGGCATGCATATAGGGACGGATTCATGAAGGACAACAATGAAATCAAAAGCCCGAATATCCTTTAAACAACAGAGTTAGATGGACTTTTTTGCTGAGAGAAAACATGCTCTATCTTGGCCGTATCCTTGCTGATCCTTATGAGTTCTGTGGCAATCAACTCGTCTTTACAAGGACTATCAGCTGGCCAAAGGACATTTCGATCGTTTTTTTGGTTCCCGAGATATTCATGATTTTCTGATTTTGTTGCGATTTCTTACATTTTTTTTTCGACTCCGCAACGAAAAATTTCCAAGTCCAAAAATTCAAAAGTTTTGCATACTTTTGGAGATCGAATTAATTTTGTAGTCGAAAACTTTAAATGTGTTTATCTCGAAAACAACAACAACAATTTAGATATTCTTTGGCCGGTCGATAGCAGTAATAAATACGTTTAAAAATAACTGTCGATTGTCATAAAAAAAACAAAGAATATATAAAAAACAAACATGAATTTTTCTGAAAAATGTACAAGGGGTAGGCATGGAAAATTGGGCAAAAATTCAAAAATCCTGCGTAACTTCGTCATTTGAAGGACGATCAGGATGTCCTTTGGCATGCATATAGGGACGGATTCATGAAGGACAACAATGAAATCAAAAGCCCGAATATCCTTTAAACAACAGAGTTAGATGGACTTTTTTGCTGAGAGAAAACATGCTCTATCTTGGCCGTATCCTTGCTGATCCTTATGAGTTCTGTGGCAATCAACTCGTCTTAACAAGGACTATCAGCTGGCCAAAGGACATTTCGATCGTCCTTTTGGTTCCCGAGATATTCATGATTTTCTGATTTTGTTGCGATTTCTTACATTTTTTTTTCGACTCCGCAAACGAAAAATTTCCAAGTCCAAAAATTCAAAAGTTTTGCATACTTTTCGGGATCGAATTAATTTTGTAGTCGAAAACTTTAAATGTGTTTATCTCGAAAACAACAACAACAATTTAGATATTCTTTGGCCGGTCGATAGCAGTAATAAATACGTTTAAAAATAACTGTCGATTGTCATAAAAAAATCAAAGAATATATAAAAAAGACAAACATGAATTTTTCTGAAAAATGTACAAGGGGTAGGCATGGAAAATTGGGCAAAAATTCATAAATCGTCCGTAACTTCGTCATTTGAAGGACGATCAGGATGTCCTTTGGCATGCATATAGGGACGGATTCATGAAGGACGTCAATGAAATGAAAAGCCCGAATATCCTTTAAACAACAGAGTTAGATGGACTTTTTTGCTGAGAGAAAACATGCTCTATCTTGGCCGTATCCTTGCTGATCCTTATGAGCTGGCCAAAGGACATTTCGATCGTCCTTTTGGTTCCCGAGATATTCATGATTTTCTGATTTTGTTGCGATTTCTTACATTTTTTTTTCGACTCCGCAAACGAAAAATTTCCAAGTCCGAAAATTCAAAAGTTTTGCATACTTTTCGGGATCGAATTAATTTTGTAGTCGAAAACTTTAAATGTGTTTATCTCGAAAACAACAACAACAATTTAGATATTCTTTGGCCGGTCGATAGCTGTAATAAATACGTTTAAAAATAACTGTCGATTGTCATAAAAAAAACAAAGAATATATAAAAAAAACAAACATGAATTTTTCTGAAAAATTTACAAGGGGTAGGCATGGAAAATTGGGCAAAAATTCAAAAATCCTCCGTAACTTCGTCATTTGAAGGACGATCAGGATGTCCTTTGGCATGTATATAGGGACAGATTCATGAAGGACGTCAATGAAATGAAAAGCCCGAATATCCTTTAAACAACAGAGTTAGATGGACTTTTTTGCTGAGAGAAAACATGCTCTATCTTGGCCGTATCCTTGCTGATCCTTATGAGTTCTGTGGCAATCAACTCGTCTTAACAAGGACTATCAGCTGGCCAAAGGACATTTCGATCGTCCTTTTGGCTCCCGAGATATTCATGATTTTCTGATTTTGTTGCGATTTCTTACATTTTTTTTTCGACTCCGTAAACGAAAAATTTCCAAGTCCGAAAATTCAAAAGTTTTGCATACTTTTCGGGATCGAATTAATTTTGTAATCGAAAACTTTAAATGTGTTTATCTCGAAAAAAACAACAACAATTTAGATATTCTTTGGCCGGTCGATAGCAGTAATAAATACGTTTAAAAATAACTGTCGATTGTCATAAAAAAAACAAAGAATTTATAAAAAAAACAAACATGAATTTTTCTGAAAAATTTACAAGGGGTAGGCATGGAAAATTGGGCAAAAATTCAAAAATCGTCCGTAACTTCGTCATTTGAAGGACGATCAGGATGTCCTTTGGCATGCATATAGGGACGGATTCATGAAGGACGACAATGAAATCAAAAGCCCGAATATCCTTTAAACAACAGAGTTAGATGGACTTTTTTGCTGATAGAAAACATGCTCTATCTTGGCCGTATCCTTGCTGATCCTTATGAGTTCTGTGGCAATCAACTCGTCTTAACAAGGACTATCAGCTGGCCAAAGGACATTTCGATCGTCCTTTTGGTTCCCGAGATATTCATGATTTTCTGATTTTGTTGCGATTTCTTACATTTTTTTTTCGACTCCGTAAACGAAAAATTTCCAAGTCCGAAAATTCAAAAATTTTGCATACTTTTCGGGATCGAATTAATTTTGTAGTCGAAAACTTTAAATGTGTTTATCTCGAAAACAACAACAACAATTTAGATATTCTTTGGCCGGTCGATAGCTGTAATAAATACGTTTAAAAATAACTGTCGATTGTCATAAAAAAAACAAAGAATATATAAAAAAAACAAACATGAATTTTTCTGAAAAATTTACAAGGGGTAGGCATGGAAAATTGGACAAAAATTCAAAAATCCTCCGTAACTTCGTCATTTGAAGGACGATCAGGATGTCCTTTGGCATGCATATAGGGACGGATTCATGAAAGACGACAATGAAATCAAAAGCCCGAATATCCTTTAAACAACAGAGTTCGATGAACTTTTTTGCTGAGAGAAAACATGCTCTATCTTGGCCGTATCCTTGCTGATCCTTATGAGTTCTGTGGCAATCAACTCGTCTTAACAAGGACTATCAGCTGGCCAAAGGACATTTCGATCGTCCTTTTGGTTCCCGAGATATTCATGATTTTCTGATTTTGTTGCGATTTCTTACATTTTTTTTTCGACTCCGCAAACGAAAAATTTCCAAGTCCGAAAATTCAAAAGTTTTGCATACTTTTCGGGATCGAATTAATTTTGTAGTCGAAAACTTTAAATGTGTGATCTCGAAAACAACAACAACAATTTAGATATTCTTTGGCCGGTCGATAGCTGTAATAAATACGTTTAAAAATAACTGTCGATTGTCATAAAAAAAACAAAGAATATATAAAAAAAACAAACATGAATTTTTCTGAAAAATGTACATGGGGTAGGCATGGAAAATTGGGCAAAAATTCATAAATCGTCCGTAACTTCGTCATTTGAAGGACGATCAGGATGTCCTTTGGCATGCATATAGGGACGGATTCATGAAGGACGTCAATGAAATGAAAAGCCCGAATATCCTTTAAACAACAGAGTTAGATGGACTTTTTTGCTGAGAGAAAACATGCTCTATCTTGGCCGTATCCTTGCTGATCCTTATGATCCTTATTGTCATAAAAAAAACAAAGAATATATAAAATAAACAAACATGAATTTTTCTGAAAAATGTACAAGGGGTAGGCATGGAAAATTGGGCAAAAATTCATAAATCGTCCGTAACTTCGTCATTTGAAGGACGATCAGGATGTCCTTTGGCATGCATATAGGGACGGATTCATGAAGGACGACAATGAAATCAAAAGCCCGAATATCCTTTAAACAACAGAGTTAGATGGACTTTTTTGCTGAGAGAAAACTTGCTCTATCTTGGCCGTATCCTTGCTGATCCTTATGAGTTCTGTGGCAATCAACTCGTCTTAACAAGGACTATCAGCTGGCCAAAAGACATTTCGATGGAAAATTGGGCAAAAATTCATAAATCGTCCGTAACTTCGTCATTTGAAGGACGATCAGGATGTCCTTTGGCATGCATATAGGGACGGATTCATGAAGGACGACAATGAAATCAAAAGCCCGAATATCCTTTGAACAACAGAGTTAGATGGACTTTTTTGCTGAGAAAAAACATGCTCTATCTTGGCCGTATCCTTGCTGATCCTTATGAGTTCTGTGGCAATCAACTCGTCTTAACAAGGACTATCAGCTGGCCAAAGGACATTTCGATCGTCCTTTTGGTTCCCGAGATATTCATGATTTTCTGATTTTGTTGCAATTTCTTACATTTTTTTTTCGACTCCGTAAACGAAAAATTTCCAAGTCCAAAAATTCAAAAGTTTTGCATACTTTTCGGGATCGAATTAATTTTGTAGTCGAAAACTTTAAATGTGTTTATCTCGAAAACAACAAGAACAATTTAGATATTCTTTGGCCAGTCGATAGCTGTAATAAATACGTTTAAAAATAACTGTCGATTGTCATAAAAAAAACAAAGAATATATAAAAAACAAACATGAATTTTTCTGAAAAATGTACAAGGGGTAGGCATGGAAAATTGGGCAAAAATTCAAAAATCCTCCGTAACTTCGTCATTTGAAGGACGATCAGGATGTCCTTTGGCATGCATATAGGGACGGATTCATGAAGGACGACAATGAAATCAAAAGCCCGAATATCCTTTAAACAACAGAGTTAGATGAACTTTTTTGCTGAGAGAAAACATGCTCTATCTTGGCCGTATCCTTGCTGATCCTTATGAGTTCTGTGGCAATCAACTCGTCTTTACAAGGATTATCAGCTGGCCAAAGGACATTTCGATCGTCCTTTTGGTTCCCGAGATATTCATGATTTTCTGATTTTGTTGCGATTTCTTACATTTTTTTTTCGACTCCGCAACAAAAAATTTCCAAGTCCAAAAATTCAAAAGTTTTGCATACTTTTGGAGATCGAATTAATTTTGTAGTCGAAAACTTTAAATGTGTTTATCTCGAAAACAACAACAACAATTTAGATATTCTTTGGCCGGTCGATAGCTGTAATAAATACGTTTAAAAATAACTGTCGATTGTCATAAAAAAAACAAAGAATATATAAAAAAAACAAACATGAATTTTTCTGAAAAATGTACAAGGGGTAGGCATGGAAAATTGGGCAAAAATTCAAAAATCCTGCGTAACTTCGTCATTTGAAGGACGATCAGGATGTCCTTTGGCATGCATATAGGGACGGATTCATGAAGGACAACAATGAAATCAAAAGCCCGAATATCCTTTAAACAACAGAGTTAGATGGACTTTTTTGCTGAGAGAAAACATGCTCTATCTTGGCCGTATCCTTGCTGATCCTTATGAGTTCTGTGGCAATCAACTCGTCTTTACAAGGACTATCAGCTGGCCAAAGGACATTTCGATCGTTTTTTTGGTTCCCGAGATATTCATGATTTTCTGATTTTGTTGCGATTTCTTACATTTTTTTTTCGACTCCGCAACGAAAAATTTCCAAGTCCAAAAATTCAAAAGTTTTGCATACTTTTGGAGATCGAATTAATTTTGTAGTCGAAAACTTTAAATGTGTTTATCTCGAAAACAACAACAACAATTTAGATATTCTTTGGCCGGTCGATAGCAGTAATAAATACGTTTAAAAATAACTGTCGATTGTCATAAAAAAAACAAAGAATATATAAAAAACAAACATGAATTTTTCTGAAAAATGTACAAGGGGTAGGCATGGAAAATTGGGCAAAAATTCAAAAATCCTGCGTAACTTCGTCATTTGAAGGACGATCAGGATGTCCTTTGGCATGCATATAGGGACGGATTCATGAAGGACAACAATGAAATCAAAAGCCCGAATATCCTTTAAACAACAGAGTTAGATGGACTTTTTTGCTGAGAGAAAACATGCTCTATCTTGGCCGTATCCTTGCTGATCCTTATGAGTTCTGTGGCAATCAACTCGTCTTAACAAGGACTATCAGCTGGCCAAAGGACATTTCGATCGTCCTTTTGGTTCCCGAGATATTCATGATTTTCTGATTTTGTTGCGATTTCTTACATTTTTTTTTCGACTCTGCAAACGAAAAATTTCCAAGTCCAAAAATTCAAAAGTTTTGCATACTTTTGGGGATCGAATTAATTTTGTAGTCGAAAACTTTAAATGTGTTTATCTCGAAAACAACAACAACAATTTAGATATTCTTTGGCCAGTCGATAGCTGTAATAAATACGTCTAAAAATAACTGTCGATTGTCATAAAAAAATCAAAGAATATATAAAAAAGACAAACATGAATTTTTCTGAAAAATGTACAAGGGGTAGGCATGGAAAATTGGGCAAAAATTCAAAAATCCTCCGTAACTTCGTCATTTGAAGGACGATCAGGATGTCCTTTGGCATGCATATAGGGACGGATTCATGAAGGACGACAATAAAATCAAAAGCCCGAATATCCTTTAAACAACAGAGTTAGATGGACTTTTTTGCTGAGAGAAAACATGCTCTATCTTGGCCGTATCCTTGCTGATCCTTATGAGTTCTGTGGCAATCAACTCGTCTTAACAAGGACTATCAGCTGGCCAAAGGACATTTCGATCGTCCTTTTGGTTCCCGAGATATTCATGATTTTCTGATTTTGTTGCGATTTCTTACATTTTTTTTTCGACTCCGCAACGAAAAATTTCCAAGTCCAAAAATTCAAAAGTTTTGCATACTTTTTGGGATCGAATTAATTTTGTAGTCGAAAACTTTTAATGTGTTTATCTCGAAAACAACAACAACAATTTAGATATTCTTTGGCCGGTCGATAGCAGTAATAAATACGTTTAAAAATAACTGTCGATTGTCATAAAAAAAACAAAGAATATATAAAAAAAACAAACATGAATTTTTCTGAAAAATGTACAAGGGGTAGGCATGGAAAATTGGGCAAAAATTCAAAAATCGTCCGTAACTTCGTCATTTGAAGGACGATCAGGATGTCCTTTGGCATGCATATAGGGACGGATTCATGAAGGACGACAATGAAATCAAAAGCCCGAATATCCTTTAAACAACAGAGTTAGATGAACTTTTTTGCTGAGAGAAAACATGCTCTATCTTGGCCGTATCCTTGCTGATCCTTATGAGTTCTGTGGCAATCAACTAGTCTTAACAAGGACTATCAGCTGGCCAAAGGACATTTCGATCGTCCTTTTGGTTCCCGAGATATTCATGATTTTCTGATTTTGTTGCGATTTTTGACATTTTTTTTTCGACTCCGCAAACGAAAAATTTCCAAGTCCAAAAATTCAAAAGTTTTGCATACTTTTCGGGATCGAATTAATTTTGTAGTCGAAAACTTTAAATGTGTTTATCTCGAAAACAACAACAACAATTTAGATATTCTTTGGCCGGTCTATAGCAGTAATAAATACGTTTAAAAATAACTGTCGATTGTCATAAAAAAAACAAAGAATATATAAAAAAAACAAACATGAATTTTTCTGAAAAATTTACAAGGGGTAGGCATGGAAAATTGGACAAAAATTCAAAAATCCTCCGTAACTTCGTCATTTGAAGGACGATCAGGATGTCCTTTGGCATGCATATAGGGACGGATTCATGAAAGACGACAATGAAATCAAAAGCCCGAATATCCTTTAAACAACAGAGTTAGATGAACTTTTTTGCTGAGAGAAAACATGCTCTATCTTGGCCGTATCCTTGCTGATCCTTATGAGTTCTGTGGCAATCAACTCGTCTTAACAAGGACTATCAGCTGGCCAAAGGACATTTCGATCGTCCTTTTGGTTCCCGAGATATTCATGATTTTCTGATTTTGTTGCGATTTCTTACATTTTTTTTTCGACTCCGCAACGAAAAATTTCCAAGTCCAAAAATTCAAAAGTTTTGCATACTTTTGGGGATCGAATTAATTTTGTAGTCGAAAACTTTAAATGTGTTTATCTCGAAAACAACAACAACAATTAAGATATTCTTTGGCCGGTCGATAGCTGTAATAAATACGTTTTAAAATAACTGTCGATTTTCATAAAAAAAACAAAGAATATATAAAAATAACAAAAATGAATTTTTCTGAAAAATGTATAAGGGGTAGGCATGGAAAATTGGGCAAAAATTCAAAAATCCTCCGTAACTTCGTCATTTGAAGGACGATCAGGATGTCCTTTGGCATGCATATAGGGACGGATTCATGAAGGACGACAATGAAATCAAAAGCCCGAATATCCTTTAAACAACAGAGTTAGATGGACTTTTATGCTGAGAGAAAACATGCTCTATCTTGGCCGTATCCTTGCTGATCCTTATGAGTTCTGTGGCAATCAACTCGTCTTAACAAGGACTATCAGCTGGCCAAAGGACATTTCGATCGTCCTTTTGGTTCCCGAGATATTCATGATTTTCTGATGTTGTTGCGATTTCTTACATTTTTTTTTCGACTCCGCAACGAAAAATTTCCAAGTCCAAAAATTCAAAAGTTTTGCATACTTTTCGGGATCGAATTAATTTTGTAGTCGAAAACTTTAAATGTGTTTATCTCGAAAACAACAACAACAATTTAGATATTCTTTGGCCGGTCTATAGCAGTAATAAATACGTTTAAAAATAACTGTCGATTGTCATAAAAAAAACAAAGAATATATAAAAAAAACAAACATGAATTTTTCTGAAAAATTTACAAGGGGTAGGCATGGAAAATTGGACAAAAATTCAAAAATCCTCCGTAACTTCGTCATTTGAAGGACGATCAGGATGTCCTTTGGCATGCATATAGGGACGGATTCATGAAAGACGACAATGAAATCAAAAGCCCGAATATCCTTTAAACAACAGAGTTCGATGAACTTTTTTGCTGAGAGAAAACATGCTCTATCTTGGCCGTATCCTTGCTGATCCTTATGAGTTCTGTGGCAATCAACTAGTCTTAACAAGGACTATCAGCTGGCCAAAGGACATTTCGATCGTCCTTTTGGTTCCCGAGATATTCATGATTTTCTGATTTTGTTGCGATTTCTTACATTTTTTTTTCGACTCCGCAAACGAAAAATTTCCAAGTCCAAAAATTCAAAAGTTTTGCATACTTTTCGGGATCGAATTAATTTTGTAGTCGAAAACTTTAAATGTGTTTATCTCGAAAACAACAACAACAATTAAGATATTCTTTGGCCGGTCGATAGCTGTAATAAATACGTTTAAAAATAACTGTCGATTGTCATAAAAAAAAACAAAGAATATATAAAAAAAACAAACATGAATTTTTCTGAAAAATGTACAAGGTAGGCATGGAAAATTGGGCAAAAATTCAAAAATCCTGCGTCACTTCGTCATTTGAAGGACGATCAGGATGTCCTTTGGCATGCATATAGGGACGGATTCATGAAGGACGACAATGAAATCAAAAGCCCGAATATCCTTTAAACAACAGAGTTAGATGGACTTTTTTGCTGAGAAAAAACATGCTCTATCTTGGCCGTATCCTTGCTGATCCTTATGAGTTCTGTGGCAATCAACTCGTCTTTACAAGGATTATCAGCTGGCCAAAGGACATTTCGATCGTCCTTTTGGTTCCCGAGATATTCATGATTTTCTGATTTTGTTGCGATTTCTTACATTTTTTTTTCGACTCCGCAACGAAAAATTTCCAAGTCCAAAAATTCAAAAGTTTTGCATACTTTTGGGGATCGAATTAATTTTGTAGTCGAAAACTTTTAATGTGTTTATCTCGAAAACAACAACAACAATTTAGATATTCTTTGGCCGGTCGATAGCAGTAATAAATACGTTTAAAAATAACTGTCGATTGTCATAAAAAAAACAAAGAATATATAAAAAAAACAAACATGAATTTTTCTGAAAAATGTACAAGGGGTAGGCATGGAAAATTGGGCAAAAATTCAAAAATCCTCCGTAACTTCGTCATTTGAAGGACGATCAGGATGTCCTTTGGCATGCATATAGGGACGGATTCATGAAGGACGACAATGAAATCAAAAGCCCGAATATCCTTTAAACAACAGAGTTAGATGGACTTTTTTGCTGAGAGAAAACATGCTCTATCTTGGCCGTATCCTTGCTGATCCTTATGAGTTCTGTGGCAATCAACTAGTCTTAACAAGGACTATCAGCTGGCCAAAGGACATTTCGATCGTCCTTTTGGTTCCCGAGATATTCATGATTTTCTGATTTTGTTGCGATTTCTTACATTTTTTTTTCGACTCCGCAACGAAAAATTTCCAAGTCCAAAAATTCAAAAGTTTTGCATACTTTTGGGGATCGAATTAATTTTGTAGTCGAAAACTTTAAATGTGTTTATCTCGAAAACAACAACAACAATTAAGATATTCTTTGGCCGGTCGATAGCTGTAATAAATACGTTTAAAAATAACTGTCGATTTTCATAAAAAAAACAAAGAATATATAAAAAAAACAAAAATGAATTTTTCTGAAAAATGTATAAGGGGTAGGCATGGAAAATTGGGCAAAAATTCAAAAATCCTCCGTAACTTCGTCATTTGAAGGACGATCAGGATGTCCTTTGGCATGCATATAGGGACGGATTCATGAAGGACGACAATGAAATCAAAAGCCCGAATATCCTTTAAACAACAGAGTTAGATGGACTTTTTGGCTGAGAGAAAACATGCTCTATCTTGGCCGTATCCTTGCTGATCCTTATGAGTTCTGTGGCAATCAACTCGTCTTTACAAGGACTATCAGCTGGCCAAAGGACATTTCGATCGTCCTTTTGGTTCCCGAGATATTCATGATTTTCTGATTTTGTTGCGATTTCTTACATTTTTTTTTCGACTCCGCAAACGAAAAATTTCCAAGTCCAAAAATTCAAAAGTTTTGCATACTTTTCGGGATCGAATTAATTTTGTAGTCGAAAACTTTAAATGTGTTTATCTCGAAAACAACAACAACAATTAAGATATTCTTTGGCCGGTCGATAGCTGTAATAAATACGTTTAAAAATAACTGTCGATTGTCATAAAAAAAAACAAAGAATATATAAAAAAAACAAACATGAATTTTTCTGAAAAATGTACAAGGGGTAGGCATGAAAAATTGGGCAAAAATTAAAAAATCGTCCGTAACTTCGTCATTTGAAGGACGATCAGGATGTCCTTTGGCATGCATATAGGGACGGATTCATGAAGGACGACAATGAAATCAAAAGCCCGAATATCCTTTAAACAACAGAGGTAGATGGACTTTTTTGCTGAGAAAAAACATGCTCTATCTTGGCCGTATCCTTGCTGATCCTTATGAGTTCTGTGGCAATCAACTCGTCTTAACAAGGACTATCAGCTGGCCAAAGGACATTTCGATCGTCCTTTTGGTTCCCGAGATATTCATGATTTTCTGATGTTGTTGCGATTTCTTACATTTTTTTTTCGACTCCGCAACGAAAAATTTCCAAGTCCAAAAATTCAAAAGTTTTGCATACTTTTGGAGATCGAATTAATTTTGTAGTCGAAAACTTTAAATGTGTTTATCTCGAAAACAACAACAACAATTAAGATATTCTTTGGCCGGTCGATAGCTGTAATAAATACGTTTAAAAATAACTGTCGATTTTCATAAAAAAAACAAAGAATATATAAAAAAAACAAACATGAATTTTTCTGAAAAATGTATAAGGGCATGGAAAATTGGGCAAAAATTCAAAAATCCTCCGTAACTTCGTCATTTGAAGGACGATCAGGATGTCCTTTGGCATGCATATAGGGACGGATTCATGAAGGACGACAATGAAATCAAGAGCCCGAATATCCTTTAAACAACAGAGTTAGATGGACTTTTTTGCTGAGAAAAAACATGCTCTATCTTGGCCGTATCCTTGCTGATCCTTATGAGTTCTGTGGCAATCAACTCGTCTTAACAATGACTATCAGCTGGCCAAAGGACATTTCGATCGTCCTTTTGGTTCCCGAGATATTCATGATTTTCTGATTTTGTTGCGATTTCTTACATTTTTTTTTCGACTCCGTAAACGAAAAATTTCCAAGTCCAAAAATTCAAAAGTTTTGCATACTTTTCGGGATCGAATTAATTTTGTAGTCGAAAACTTTAAATGTGTTTATCTCGAAAACAACAACAACAATTAAGATATTCTTTGGCTGGTCGATAGCTGTAATAAATACGTTTAAAAATAACTGTCGATTGTCATAAAAAAAACAAAGAATATATAAAAAAAACAAACATGAATTTTTCTGAAAAATTTACAAGGGGTAGGCATGGAAAATTGGGCAAAAATTCAAAAATCCTGCGTAACTTCGTCATTTGAAGGACGATCAGGATGTCCTTTGGCATGCATATAGGGACGGATTCATGAAGGACAACAATGAAATCAAAAGCCCGAATATCCTTTAAACAACAGAGTTAGATGGACTTTTTTGCTGAGAGAAAACATGCTCTATCTTGGCCGTATCCTTGCTGATCCTTATGAGTTCTGTGGCAATCAACTCGACTTTACAAGGACTATCAGCTGGCCAAAGGACATTTCGATCGTCCTTTTGGTTCCCGAGATATTCATGATTTTCTGATTTTGTTGCGATTTCTTACATTTTTTTTTCGACTCCGCAACGAAAAATTTCCAAGTCCAAAAATTCAAAAGTTTTGCATACTTTTGGGGATCGAATTAATTTTGTAGTCGAAAACTTTAAATGTGTTTATCTCGAAAACAACAACAACAATTAAGATATTCTTTGGCCGGTCGATAGCAGTAATAAATACGTTTAAAAATAACTGTCGATTGTCATAAAAAAAACAAAGAATATATAAAAAAAACAAACATGAATTTTTCTGAAAAATTTACAAGGGAAATTGGAAAATTGGGCAAAAATTCAAAAATCCTCCGTAACTTCGTCATTTGAAGGACGATCAGGATGTCCTTTGGCATGCATATAGGGACGGATTCATGAAGGACGACAATGAAATCAAAAGCCCGAATATCCTTTAAACAACAGAGTTAGATGGACTTTTTTGCTGAGAGAAACCATGCTCTATCTTGGCCGTATCCTTGCTGATCCTTATGAGTTCTGTGGCAATCAACTCGTCTTAACAAGGACTATCAGCTGGCCAAAGGACATTTCGATCGTCCTTTTGGTTCCCGAGATATTCATGATTTTTTGATTTTGTTGCGATTTCTTACATTTTTTTTTCGACTCCGCAAACGAAAAATTTCCAAGTCCAAAAATTCAAAAGTTTTGCATACTTTTGGGGATCGAATTAATTTTGTAGTCGAAAACTTTAAATGTGTTTATCTCGAAAACAACAACAACAATTTAGATATTCTTTGGCCGGTCGATAGCAGTAATAAATACGTTTAAAAATAACTGTCGATTGTCATAAAAAATACAAAGAATATATAAAAAAAACAAACATGAATTTTTCTGAAAAATCTACAAGGGGTAGGCATGGAAAATTGGGCAAAAATTCAAAAATCCTCCGTAACTTCGTCATTTGAAGGACGATCAGGATGTCCTTTTGCATGCATATAGGGACGGATTCATGAAGGACGACAATGAAATCAAAAGCCCGAATATCTTTTAAACAACAGAGTTAGAATAACTTTTTTGCTGAGAGAAAACATGCTCTATCTTGGCCGTATCCTTGCTGATCCTTATGACTTCTATGGCAATCAACTCGTCTTAACAAGGACTATCAGCTGGCCAAAGGACATTTCGATTGTCCTTTTGGTTCCCGAGATATATTTTGTTGCGATTTCTTTAATTTTTTTTCGACTCCGCAGCGAAAAATTTTGCAAGTCAAAAAATTTAAAAATGTTGCATACTTGGTTGAGTCCTGAGTCGATCAAAGGTCATTCGGAGAGTCCTTTTCTACCAACCTTCAGCATTATAATTAAGATTATATTAGGTATTATTATTAAGATCTATAATAATTAATATATGAAAATATTTAATAAATATTTTAAAAAATTAAGCAAAGCAAGTTGTTTTATTTTACCACTTAAGTATGTAATGAAAGTATTTTAATTAAATTTTATACGCTACTTATTTCAATATCCTTGAAATCCTGCAGCCGTCAAAAAATCGACAACCGTCAGCTGCCCTGAATCATAGCTCTCTCAGCTTCTCTGTGTAGGATGATTCCACTTGTTACATTATTATAATATAATAAAAGGTAAATGTAGCCAAAAGCTGGTCAGTGTCCAAGCTGTTTTTTTATGGCATGATTACGGTGATGATGATGATTATTATCTGAAATATATGGTAAGCGTAATGAAGTATCAATTGGAATTACCCCTCATCAAAGGACCCACTTAGTACTTTTCAAAATAAATGATGTCTAGCTTTAATTACTTACCTTAGTTTCCAAAAGAAAACAAAGCATTTTTAGTTTGTTTTGATATTGTGAATCTTTTATCTTGCTGACTGTTTGTATGCTATCAAACAGACAGACGGACAGTCGGACATGGCTATATCGTCTCGGCTGTTGGCGCTGATCAAGAATATATGTATTTTATGGGATCGGAGATGGTTCCTTCTGCCTGTTACATACATTTTCTGTTGGCACTAAATTGTAATAATATAATAAACTTTTTTTTTGTTTTATGTGTGCTTTTAAACAATCTTTTGAGAAAACCAATTTTCATTATTTTAAACAAATGATTATACATTTATTATGCCAACACTGACTGACAGTCGGTCATCCAATGAGAATTTAGGTAAGTGCAGTTTGGCATTGCTCGTGATGAAAGATATTCTAGAGAAGAACAGAAGCGCATCTTTCGGCTATAATTTAGATATTTAGTAAGTACTTAGTTGTATTTTATTGCCAAGGATATTTGAAACAAACTCCAGTTGATGGTTTTCACATTTATTTAATTGTTGACAGTAAAAAAAAAGTGGGAAAAAAGCCAAACTGTCGTTGGCGCTGTTCTACCAATCAGTCTGGGCGTCTTTTATGTTAATACTATGCTGGAGCGGCGAATTGGCAGCGGGGCGGAAACTAAACTAAGCCAGGCTGTTGGAGTCGACGGTGGGCGTGGTGTGCGCCTCAAAGGCAACCTTGTCGTCCACAGCGGCAGCTGTGTCCGCTGGGGCAACAGCGTCGTCGGCATCGCCATCGCCATCGACTGGATCGGCAGCCATGTCGGCGTCTGCCTCGTCATCCTCCTCCAGCTCGGTGTCCTCGGCCTCCATGTGGCGAGCCTGCAAATTCACAGGCGTCACATCGCCAGCAACAACTCCAGTCACAGCAGCAGCAGCAGCAGCTGGAGCAGCAGGAGGAGGAGGATTGCTGATGGCGACGCCAGCGGGACGATCGCGCTCTGAGCTGGTCATGCTCGCCATGCTCGGCATGCTGATGGGACACATGCAGGGCACAAACTGAATCCGAGTGCCGCTCTTCTCCGCCAGCGTGCTCTGCGGCTGGTAGTTGAAGTAGTCCGGATACGGATACTGCGGTCGGGCGTTGTACAGATTGCTCACTCGACGCGTGTACGTCGGATACTCGGCGTAGCGCAGCGCCGAGGAGGAGGATGCGGCGGGGACTGAGGGGGATGTGGCAGCTTCTGTTGTGCTGGTTGTTGGCGGCGCACTCGTTGTGCTCGTCGTGGTTGTCGTCGTCGTGGTCGTTGTGGGTGGCGGCGGCGGCGGCGACGGAGTTGTTGTTGTTGTCGTCGTCGTCGTCGTCGTTGTCGCTGGCGTTGTGCTCGGCAACGCGTTGTTGCTGCCACCTTTGCTGCCTGTGCTGCTGCTGCTGCCGCCCATTGCCGGCGGCGTCACGTCGCCCTTGTGGGCCGCATCGTGGCGCCGAGCGGCCGCGTAGCTGGTCACCGCATAGGGATCGTAGTGGCGGCCCGACAGCAGCGGCGTCTGCGCCGCCCCAAAGCCGAAGAGCGGCACGCCGAAAGTCTCCCCGGCCAGCGGCTGATACGTGTAGGTGCGGAAGTAGGTGAGCGGGATCTGATGCAGCACCTGGGAGCGCGGTGTTTCCCTAAGTGCGGACAGAGGAAGGTATTTTAGCAAAGGTTAAACTTGGCGGACGCTCAACTCACGTTGTCGCCTTGGGCCACCAGAAGGCGCCGCTTGGCAGCGGCAGGCTGCAAAGGCCAGCGATGAGCTGCCAGGAGACGGAAGAGAGACGGTAAATTGTATTTATTAATTTCATAAATTGTTATTAAACTTGTATTTAATACAATAACATTGCCAGAATAAATGCGAGGGGCAGTTTTGTAAATATACATTTTGTAATTATTATTTATTTATTTAAGTGGAGAGTTTGCATATTTGAGCAGCCTTAACGATGCCATTTTGTAGCTCAACTATAAACCAAACCTTTTGGAACACTCAAAGTCATATAAGTTAATGGTGAAATGTCTTTGTAAAAGCCAAACTTTAATCTCTCTGACCACACTTAACATTAAATGAACGGCTAACAAATTATTTCCTCTAATCAAACAATTCTTCCAGTCTAATTGTCGTCTTCTTCAATCTAACTTTTTTGTTCTTCGCCGTACACGAAACTAATTTTTTGTTCATTACAGATTTTTCTTATTTTGTTGTCCTGTATTGTATAATATATCTATTATTATAATATAGAAATAGCATTTAAATTCATTTGATCGCATGAACTCATTGATGTTTTCATGTTAATAAAAAACTATAAGAAATAATTAAATAAAAAAAATGTTAGAGTGAGTTTATTAAGAAACTGAATTATATTAATAATTTTTAAATTAACAAATTTAAGTTAGAGTTTATCTAGGGAGCAACATTACAAAACTAAGGATCATTCTGAGCAACTTGTGAATTTTTTTAGAATGAAAAATAGTTTAAACAAAAAAATATTAACATCAAATGGCCAAAAGAAAGAATTTTATATGCATTTAAACTGCTTATCGAAATCGTATCAAAATGATTAAATTATTCAATAATGTTGCTCAAGTTGTTTTCCGTGAAGTAATATTTTTTATTAACTTCTTGAGTTGGCTGTGAAATAAAATACACAACAACTATTTATTGTAGATCAATTGCAAATTGAAGAAGCATTTTCAGAAATTCTGTGTTGTACAAAACAGAACCAACAATTATCAGCACATACAAAAAAATAAATTAAGCATATGTAAATAGATATATGTTGATGATAACACATAACCAAAGGTATCGCAGCCCGTGCTTAATACTTAAGTTCGTTTAGTTTTAGAAACTACTCCAACTTTAATTTATAAATAAATCAAAAATTAAGCTGTCAAATATTAAGCCAGAAATCCACATTTATAGCACACAATTAAAACTGCATGATGATAATTCCAGGAGAGCAGCAAACTTGTGCATGATGTATTTTAATAAATTTATTATTGCAATTAAATTTTCTCAACTCATTTCAATATTTTATTCTATTTGAATTCTTTTTGATGTTGATAAAATCTGTATTTTCTCAATTCATTTGAATATTTTATTATCCTTGCGATGATATTTGAAAACACATACCACAAAATAATATTGCCACATTCTTGATTTTCAGTTAAATAAAATACACTGCACTGCACTTTTGAAATCGATGATCCTAGCTACAAATATTAGACACTTGTAAAATATTATACAGAAAAAAAAAGTTGCACTCTTCGATGGTCCGATTCTCCGCACGCGATCGCAGCTGCATTTGTTCTAAACCCAAAAACAGTTATAGGCCAAGCTTTTATACCGTCGACTCTGGACTGTAGTCGGAATCGGAGTCAGAGTCGGAGGCGGGGTTGAGGTTCAATTGTCTGCGTCTCGTCTCAGTCTGCGTTACAGTCTCGGGTTTGGATTCGGTTTGCCCCAGAGCAATGTTCGTTAAACATGAAAGATGCCACGGCGTGTGTCTGGCTTTTGTTTCACCGAGGGAGCGCGTTGCATGGAGCGTATAGAACAACGCAACAAAATTAATTGCAGGCCTAAAGAATCCCAAAACAAAAATAAAAATAGAAATGGAAATGGAAATGGTAAAAAAACGTCGTAAGAGCGAAAAAAATAGAAGTTGGGAAATCAATAATAATAATGAACATGCGTTTAGAATAGAAAGCAACATCATTGACAAAATGATTGAATGAATGACGAAGCCACATGGGGGCGGGGTCCATCTAGGGGCGGGGCAGTGGCAGGGGCAGGGCAACTTGTATTATTTCAGAGTTCTTTCCATCTGTCCGTCTAAAGGGCCCATTGAATTAGCCATAAACATGTGTAGATGACTTTTTCTCGGTTTTATTTGTATGCATTTCGTTCGTCTTTTCACACATTGAGATTTTGGATTTTCTTTTGATTGTGGAATTTGGGTCACAATCGACTTTGTTTCGCTGCAACGTCGCGTGATTCTTTTCGCCACACTTATGCAACCGCAGTCCGTTCTGTGGCATCCATTAAATCTCATTTTTATGACAACTTTCTAGCGGCACAGCCTCTCCTTTGTCTTCCCCAAGGAATTTATTGCCATTTTTTATGGCAACCCACAGAGCATACTCCAATTCCAATTCCAATTCCGATTCCACACACTGAGAGAGAGACAATACAGCAACAGATACCGAGTCTGAGTCTGAGATATATTCGAATCGAGTAGACTGGCATTGAGGTGTTAATGTGACTACAGTTTTAATGATCGTGCTGAGCAGACAGCCTCAGTCGAGGCGTCGTTAAGCAGGCAATTTAATGGGCATCTCGGGTGATCATGACACGATCATGATCAGTTACGAACACATTAGAACAATTCAACAAGCTAATTGTGGCTACCAAAGAGTCGCCAACGGAGCATCGCCATCAAAGATCACCAGCTCAAAGCGTCGATCATTTCACTGCGAAAAGATCAATCTGGCGTTACTTGGCAACATAATAACGATCGTGATTACAAATAACTGCATTACGAGTATATTTTGATGCAAAGCGATGGAGTTAAGAACTGTGTCCGTCTGTCAGCCTGCTTTTACGCAATGTTCTCTCACAATTATATTGATATCTCGATCAAACTTAGAATGGAAATAGCTTTATATAGATACTATATAGATACTACTCAAAATAACATACATAGAATTTTCAGGAAATAGAACAAAATAATTTAATAAACGTACTGTACAAATGCAATCAAACTGAATTCCTACAATGTATTCTTGTCTAATAAGCATTTGTCAAAAAGCTAATTCTATATTCTTAATGAAAATTCACTTTATTAATTTACTTATTTCATTTTAAGTCAATAAGTATTTTTAATTGATTTGACTAAAATTATTGATTTCCAGAAGGCTTTTATCCTGTTTTCAGCAGAGTTTAAAAACGCGCGTCGTAGTTTTCACGAATGATAGATAGTTTGAGACTATTTTTTGTTAACTATCTAACTAATTTGAAATTGGTTACAAAATGAAAAAAAAAAAACAATTATTGTTTCTTCTGATTTGCAAAGCAACTAAGTGCAAAAAGTGCTGAACAAATTGAAGGCGAATGGAAATGATTAAAGGGTGAATAAAGTTGTGACATGTTACCAGAATCATAACTTTAAACTATAAAATAAAAATTGAAATTGAATAATCACTTAAACTTACATATTTTTGTATCAAAATAAATACAAAATAATTAAATAATATTATCGTATTTTTATGCCCAATTTTGATAAGACAACTCTTAAATGTCTCAATTGTATAAACTCTGCTGAGCTCATAAGATTAGGGAGAATAAAGATAATATCGAGAGAATAGAAATGTGATATGTTATGGGTAATAAGATGATAATCAAAAGTTACAATTTAATAGTCAATTCGTAATTTTCTTTATAACTTTTATCCCTCCAAAGAATAAACTCGAAGCATCGATTAACAAAGTTTTTAATTCAGAAAAAAAAGTGTCTTAATTGTAAACATATTGCAGGCTGATCACATCGTTTTGGGTTGCTGGAGCTTTGGCTGGAACTATCTGCTGGAGCCCTTCGGGTTCTGAATGTACTTCGAGGTGTAATACTTGCTTTGGTTCTTGCTCTGACCACCGCGATGAGGTCCCTTATAGCTGGAAGGTAAAGACCAAAATAATATTGGAATTAAATGCAATTCAAATGGCTGGCAAACTCACCGTGAGTTCAAGATGAACCACGTGTCGCCGCCGCCGGGCTCCGAGGAGTCGCCCAGCTCGACGATGTGCCCCATCTTGACCCGGTCGCTGCTCGGATCCTGCAGCAGCTTGCCCAGCGTGTAGACGGGAAACGCGAAGTATTCGCGCTTCACGGCGTAGCGCGAACTCTGCCGCTGTTGCCCCTGTGCCACTGTGCTGGGAGACGCCTCCAGACTGTCGTCCGCGTAGACGATCTGCAAGGAGCTATCTTCGTCCTGCTCCGCCTCCTGCTGCTCCTCCAGCGGCTCGTGCTCCTCCAGCCGCTCCTCCTCCTCCGCCAACTCCTCGGACTGCAGCTCCTGATCGTAGGCAGCCAGCTCCGTGGCTGTTGCCGTCTGATCCTGCTGCTGCTGCTGCTGCTGTCGATGATTGTTGGGCGCCGCACGCGCTGGCGAGGCACGCAACACGGGCTGCCGTTGCACCACTTCCTGTGGCGAGCGATACGCGTTGTAGTGGCGCGTCTTCTTGGGCAGTCGTCGCCGCTTGCTGGGCGCCAACTGCGTCTCGTATTCGCGTGGCAGCTGCGTCGTTGTCGCCGCCGTCGATGTGGCAGCTTCAGGCGTCGCAGTCGCATTCAGCTCGGTGGTGGTTGTGGGACGCGTCGTCGTCGTCGTCGTCGTTGTGGTCGTTGTGGTCGTTGGTGGCGCCAACGTGATCGCCTCGTGCGCATAGAAGGGGATCAGCGTGAGGTTGAGCAGCGGCCGCTGCTGCTTGGGCACGCGGAAGCGCTCGACCAGCGGCTTGGGCCGGAACATGGGCGTGGCCGGCGGATAGAGCACCTGGCCGGGCACCGGCTCCTGCATCGGATAGCGCTGGGCGCTGAGCATCGTGTTCACCAGCAGCTCGCCCTTGGTGCCGTTGTACACGAAGATCGGATAGCTGGTCGCCGAGAGCGCGTTGTCGCCGGGCGCATTGTCGAACACGGGCAGCGACGGCGGCTGCTGGCGACGCCGCAGCTCGTTGCGCGGCTGCCGCAGCGCCTTGTTGTGGCGCCGCTGTGGCAAGTAGCGCGGTGGCAAGTAGCGGCGTGGCGGCGCCGCATCGGGCCGCACCACAATGCGCAGCGGCTGCCGCATGCGTCGCGTTGTGGTTGCCGCCTCCGACTTTGCCACGCGCTCTCGCTTCATCAGCTCATCCTCGAGTATCCAGAGCGGCCGTTGCTCCGCATCCAGGTAGCTGTGCGCCACATCCCAGCTGAAGCAGCGCTGCAGCTGCAGCAGCAGCGCCAGCCACACGTTCCAGCTGCCCAGAGTTGCCATTTACGTCAAGACGTCAAGCACCGGACTGGCCAACGGCGGCTCCAAAGCCAAGTGCTTTATAAGCCCAAACTGGTACTTTCGCTTGCGGGCCACAACTCGTTCTCAGCGGGTCGGAGGTCAGTGGGCGATGACCTTGTTGTGGACAGCTAGCTCCACTTCAACGGGCGGCATTTCGTAATGCGAAACGAGTGTTGCACTCAAGGAAAGTTCTGGCCAGAACGGACAGCTGCTGTCAGAAGTGGCATTAATCACAACACTCTAACTGATTTGGTTCGTTCTTCTTTCGGGCGATCACAACATGGCAGCGGTTAGACGAGGGTCCAACATTTGGCGCTCTGTTTGGAAAAGCAATTTGTGAGACGGACGACGTAGACGGAGACGGAGAGCGAACAAGTGGAACGGCCGCGCCAAAAATGGGGTTAATAGCCTTTGACAGACGAACGGACGGTCGGACGGACGACGGGCGGTCGTGAGTTCTCACTTTTGTGCAGCTCGGGCAGATGGGAAAACCTGAGAACGGAAAATGAGAATGGAAATGGAAATGGAAAAATGATTTATTAGCCTGTATCGCCGCATTTGATCGATCAATCGGCGCTACAACATCAACTTCAACTTCAACTTCGATCTTAGATCTTAGATCTGCTGGTTGCCTGTTTTCCGACAGCTAATTACAAAAATAAAATCATTTTCTTGCCCGCTGCCGCCAGACAAACGGAGAGATGCTAAGAAACACGCGAGAGATAGAGAGAGAGAGAGAAAAGGAAACGAATTGAAAAGCGATTTTCATTCATTCATATCGATTATTAAGTGCTATGTTTAGGCGGTAATTTATAGCAACCGATCGGCGCGATACAATATTTGTGGCATTGCGGGCTCATCAATTGCGTGACTTTACAACATAATTAGCTAGCTCTCTTTTAATTGGCCAGCTTATGAGCTTTTAATCGACTGTAATGCGTTTTAAATTCGCCTGGAACCCCTAAGAATGATGCAGCCCGAGATCGCATCTGGACATTCCACGCATCTATCACTCGCACGCTCAACTCGTGCCCATAATTAACAGCTAGAAATATTTGGACAGTCATAAACTACACACTCGAAACACTCAAAAACACTCACACGCAGACACGCAGACACTCGGACACTCGGACTGGGCATCTAAATCATAGAGCGGCATCGGGCATTTTTGACACCATCAATTTGTTCTGTCAATTTGTTATGTAGAATGCATTTTATGCAAATGAAAGTTGTCCTCAATCCATCTGACAGATACACTCCGCTGCACTCAGATACACTCATAATTTGTTTTGTATCTTGTGTCTTGTCTTGTGTTTATCCTCATTCTTCTCAAACTGATTGATGCACCGCATACGGTGCACTATGAACAATAAACAATAAACTAATCAAGCGCCCACATAAGCAGATGCGTCTGTCAGATGCAGATACGAATACGGATGTGCACACAAATGCAGATACAGATACAGATACAGATAAATGTCAAACTATTGTTCTTGCCTCTTTTCCTCTTTTCAGCTTATTCACTCGCTGTTAGACTAACTGATAGACAGATAATATATATGTATATATTATAAATGAATATGTCTCTGCGGGAAGCTGCTAATTAAATTTGAAACACCCACGTTTCAAGTGCAGCAAAGAGCTGAATTCACGCATTGTCGCCAGCATATAGATAGTAATTATATTGCATATAGATTGCGGAATATAAAATCTGCATTATTTATAGATTTAAATGCTATTCAACAAATTAATACCTCATATCGCAATGCGTTCGGAATATTGATTTCCAGTTGCCATATTAATTGTAAAACTTATCTTATGAACAAAAATCAATTAAAATATATTGGTATATAATTTTATTTTATTTCAGTTGGAATATTAAATGTAAAACTAATCTTATTTAAAACAAGAATATCAACAAATTATGCTTGCATTTAATTTTATTTTATTCCAGTTGAAATATTATATGAAAAACTAATCGTATTTAGAAAAAAGAAACTATGTTAGCTCGTCATTTTATTATATTGTAGCTAAAATATGAAATATAAAATTAATCTTAATTAAAGAAAAATACATATAACAATAATAATTTGTACACGTAGGCGAAGTATTATTTTATTAACTACATCAAATTAATAAAAAAAAAACAAAAATCAAAATATAAATATAAAAAAATGTTGTCGAAATGTTCAAATAACATTAACTTTTATGGTTACAAATAATTTGTACATGCCGAAATAGTATTATTATTATTGCAAATAAAACATTTACAAACAAATTAAAGTACTTTATTTGTATTTTTACACTTATCTAAAAATATGTATATTATGTACATCTAAAATTGTTTATTTCGATCAAATATTTGCTTGAGACAATAAAATATTTCAACTAAATAAAGCTGCAATTAAATTGGGGTTTAAGGCAATTAAATTATTGGGGCTCGGCTTGTCAAGACATTTTGGGATATGTATTATATACATACGATATGTATATAAGGCAACCACTCCTAAATATTTTGTGCGATAAATGTTAGCATCGTTTTGGCATCACTTGCAGTTTACTGCTGGTAATAATTATAAATGTGATTGATTTATATCGAGCTTAATCAACATTTCAAATTGAAATTACACATGCGAGTAGTTGACATTTGATTTGATTGGTGGCGATAATGGGACAAATTGTGTCGAATTGTTATCAGAACATAGTCACTACAACATCGGCTAATTACCCGCGACACTCACTCGAGTGATTATGATGTCACTTGCAGCTTATCATCCGTCTGGGAGTTCACATATCAATCGATTTGGGAATATAAATATATGCGTTGGAATCGCAGTTAAGCTTTCGCCGCAAAAAACGTCGCAGTCGCTGTTGATCAAAAGCTTTCTGCTCGATCGAAACGGTTGGGCTGGCGTTGTTGTTGTTGCTGCTTTGTAGTAATGACCGACAGCAAGAAGCTTTTCCAGCACGCGCCGCCGTCTTTTTCTGTCGCCAGCTGCGTCATTGAAAGCTCTGTCAACTGCCAACTGCCAACAATTCGGCATGTCTTTCCCCCTCCTCTTCGTGTTGCTTTGCCCCCCCCTCCCCGCATCCAGTCCAGGTCTCTGCTGCTGCTGCGCTGCTGGCGCAGAGTTCAATTCGCCGCCTGCCTCGGGTTCAGTGCGAATTGAGCTGTCGAAGCGCGCGGCGGTCACGTCTGGGTAGCGTAGCATTTGTTTATCTTTATCTCTGTTTTTGTTTTTATTATTATTATTTTTTTTTCTGTATATTTTCTCAAATATTGTGAAACCAGTTGCAATTGCTGGCAATCGACGTGAGCTTTGCTTTTAACATTTAACTGTGTCCCAATTGAGATCATCGTACAATATTCGATCGGCTACGAATTTGTATATAGCCATTTCCATTGTGTATCTTTGCAGCAACGGAAAGAGCGAAGCAAACACAAAAGATGAGCGAAACGCCGAGCATATCAACCGGCAAGCGAGCCGCCTTCCAGGTGCTGGCCGGCGGATCCGCCGGATTCCTCGAGGTCTGCCTCATGCAGCCCCTGGACGTGGTCAAGACCCGCATGCAACTCCAGTGCACTCCCGCAGCCGCCGCGCTCTCCAGCGAGGTAAGTCAACAGCGTCGTCGTGCAGCCTCAATTAGCAGCCAGCCATCAGCTGGACTAGAGCTTCGAAAGCTCAAGTTTAAAGAGAGAGTCTCTTTTAGAGCGGGAGGGGGAAGAGCTTTCAAGTGGTGTTCGGCTCAAGTGGTTCGCCGTATAACCTTCTGCGACCAGATATCGTTGTCCCCATAAGACTACTCGAGGCGTTGATAAGAGCGAACAGCTTTTATGGTCGGACAACAGCATAATGAGAGCGCACAAGAACAAAGAACAATTGAAACTGAGGAGCCGAATGGATGCTTACAAAGGTCGTGTCAAGGTCAATTCCTATTCGATTTCGAATTCGAATTCGAATTCTTTCGGAATGCGTGCTAGACGCAACAAACAAATTAATACTATATGTATATATTTAGAAAGCCCCCACAACAAACGCACAGCTGATGAGTCTCAGACTGAGTATATATTTATTCACGAATACACTCGTATATATACACTCGCTTGGCTCTCTTATCGTTTCCAAATTTATGAACTCGTTATCAGCTGATGTTGCCGTCTTAGAACCAATTATGATAATCTTTCAATCGCGTGTCGCGCATATAACAAAACGATGTCTGGCGAAAGTTTCAGCTTGAAGCACTTGCATTTCACCCTATCTAATCTTGCCCACAAAATTTGACTTGAGCTCTTTATAATCGAATTTTTGGAATGTTTTATGGGACTCTTGAGCATACTATGTTATATAGTGCTGTTGAGCCCCCGGTTGCTAATGATGTTATTGTGCTGGTTTATATTTCTGTTTACCCACAGATACTAACTGATTTATAGCGCAATTCTAAAATAGCTGCAGAATGCAAATTAAAAAACATAAACACACACACGCATGAAAAGAGTGAATATATTTTATTGAGCACACTGCCTGCGAAAAGCTGTCAATTTTCATGGAGAGAGCAACTGACAAACATAATCAAGAGAATCACCAGTTCGTAATACCCTGTGGCATTATCTGTGGTACTGAAGTCAGGCGGACGATGAATAAGAATAGTATGTTCATAAGTATATATTTAAATTCTTTACCAAGATGCTGTCATACAATTTATTTATTTGACTTGCAAGTCTGCAAATGATGAGATGCATATTGAAATTATAAGAGATCTCAAATTTGCAGAATACATTTTCGGTATTGTTGCTTAAAGCATAAAATCATTGTAATATATATTAAATCGATGGGATTAAAAAATGCAAATGTGCTTGTGTTCCAATAACAATCACAGTGTATCCAAGAAAATCGCAGAAAATTGATTGCTTTAAATCGTTTAACATAAATGCCTTGCACCTTTCGGATTATCGGGTCACTTTTGAGGCATTTCTCTTATTAGTGAAAAAGTTAATTTATTTTGTAGGGTTCTTTAGTTACACATTTCATGAAGTTTTCAATTTCACCTGTTTTTGCATCACTATAAACACAAAGCTAAATTTGATCAACTAAAATTAGCCAAAATATAAATTTGTTACTTACATTTTACATATGGCCTAAATATACAAAAATGTGGAAAAACAGTAATTGTTGACTGGGGAGAATGTTTAATTTTGTCTTCGAATAAATTTTTGTGTTGATTTCTGCTTAACGGCAACAAACAAATTTGGTCCAATAGTTTTTTTTTTAAGTTGCAGTTAAGCTGTTTATTTGTGACATTTATTGGATTATTACAAATGTTGTACGCATTTTGTGACTTTAAAATATTGTACATTGGTTTACAATTAAAATAGATCCAATAATATTTTAATTTGAGTTGCACATTATATTTATGATGACACCAATTGTAGTGAAAATCAGGATTTGCAATTATCGACATTATATTTGATTTGTTTCGATGCTGGCAAATTTTTCATTCTCAGATTAATATATATTTCAAAGCATAAAGACATTTAATATTATAAGTGTTTAGTTAGCTAGATCTTTCAACGCATAGAGTATTTAAAGAATTTACTTTTAGATTGCAAAATTTGTTTTACAAAAATAACTTTTCCGCAGGCAACCTACAATGGCGTATTCGACTGTTTCATCAAGATGCATCGCCAGGAGGGTGTTCTATCGTTCTGGAAGGGTCTGATGCCGCCCATTCTGGCCGAGACCCCAAAGAGAGCCATCAAATTTCTTGTATTCGAGCAGACGAAGCCCCTCTTCCAGTTCGGTTCGCCAACACCGACGCCGCTGACGT
The DNA here is from genome assembly GCA_035045625.1 of Drosophila formosana. Taxonomy (NCBI): domain Eukaryota; kingdom Metazoa; phylum Arthropoda; class Insecta; order Diptera; family Drosophilidae; genus Drosophila; species Drosophila formosana. The sequence continues at coordinate 242,423 of JAWNOW010000921.1, read as the reverse complement.
TCTCGCTGGCCGGATTGACGGCTGGCACCCTGGAGGCCATTGCCGTGAATCCCTTTGAGGTTGTGAAGGTGGCCCAGCAGGCGGATCGCCAGAAGAAGGGCGCCTCCTCGTTCAATGTGGCGCGTGACATTATCAATCGCGATGGCTTCGGCCGGCGGGGACTCTTCAAGGGCGTGACGGCGACAATGGGTCGCAACGGCACCTTCAACATGGTCTACTTCGGCTTCTACCATTCGGTGAAGAACATTGTGCCGCAGTACAGCGATGAGACCATGGAGTTCTTGCGTAAGGTCGTCATTGGCTTCACGTCGGGCACGCTCGCCTGCTTCGTCAATATACCATTCGATGTGGCCAAGTCGCGCATCCAGGGACCGCAGCCGGTGCCCAACCAGATCAAGTATCAGGGCACTTTCCGCACCATTGGCATTGTGCATCGCGAGGAGGGATTCCGTGCTCTCTACAAGGGTCTGGTGCCGAAGATAATGCGTCTGGGTCCCGGTGGTGCCATCATGCTGCTCGCCTTCGACTACGTCTACGAATATCTGTTGGCGAACCACGCATAGTCCTGGTCATCGACACTCTAACACTAAGAAATCATCAGTCTATATTACATTGCCGTTGTCACATACAAATTTCTCTTGTAATTATTATCATTACTATTTTTTTTTTTGTTTGTTTGTTGGAATGCCTTAACTTCGCATATTTATAAAAGTATTGACAGCAAATGTTTGTAAATATAATCCTAAATAAATAATGTTAAAAAATTAAATGCAAGTTTTTTGAGCTTACATGCAACATTTTATCATTATTTTCTTTATCGCGGATATAGACAAATTGGTATTTATAAATATTATGAGAGTCTCATTGCTTTTCAAATCAAATAATGGGCGCCCCAAAAGCTGCCTTGAATGGCAACCTACAAAAATTGTTTATAAGTTTTCGAAAGCTTCCAACAACTTAAATTTGATAGCCCAACGAGAAACTACTCACTTAACGAAGAATTTATTTAACGACAGAACTTCAGCTGAGACGCAAACCTTTAGCTGAGACAACCTCATTGCAGATGTCGCGAATTTCAAATTGGTGCAATGTCTTCCACGCAAGTAATGTTTAAATTTTCGAATTAGTTATTGATTTACAGGGCTGCAAATTTCAAAAGAAAATTATATTTCATGTATTGCCACATTTCTTATAAAGTTAATAAAATCCTTGAAATATTTTTGGGATTTAGTGAAAAATGAATTAATATACTTAACTAAAGTAAGAAATCGATTTTATAAAACTCAGAACATCAACACTAAGGTTTATGGCTTTGCACTTAATCATTTTTGTATTTTACGTCGTTTGCGTGCACACCTTATCTCTATACATGACATAATTCACCTTTTACTGATTGTTTTTTTAATAACAAACATATTTACTGCACATCAACGGGTGTGAAAGATTAGTTTAACGTAAATGAAATGAATGCAACTTAACAAATCTCACTTTGACTGTTAAAAGTAAGCTAAAATGTTCTTGGTTATTTCATTTTAATTTAAAAATCTAAAGATGTAAACGTATTTCTATTTTCGAGGAAATCAATTCTAGACTCTTGCACAAGACATTGAACGCAATCGATAAAAAAAATTGATAAAATAATAAACGTATTTTGTATTCCGAGAGTAAGATACACAAGATATTTAAAGAAAATGCTTCCGCGTGGAAACCTGAAACATTCTCTTAATGCCACTAATCTTAGAAAGTAAATTTTCAGTTGAAAAGGTATGATTAACTAAATTAACTTTTTATTATATTCAATGTTAATCATAAGCTGTAGATGAATAAAATAATAAATAAGGGCAAAAAAAAATTAAATAAAAACATTTTAAAGTACTGTACAAGAATGTGTCTCAGAATTATGTTATGCAAATGAAACAAAATATTTTGTTATTCTGTAATTAATATGTGAAATTGTAAATTTTGTAACAATCAAACCAAAAAATTTAAAAATCCAACATGAAAGTTTGTCCTGCAGCGTATCTTACGTCAATACATTTTTTAATAAGTTTTTAACAGCAGTGTATAGTAATAAATAATTTGTACAAATAAATAAATAAATAAAATAGATACTTTTTAATAATAACAACATAACTTGGTTGTTTTTTAGTCGGAGTTTACATTTAATCTATAACCTCTTTCGATTTTCTTGTTGTATTGACAACTAGATTAAGTTGCCAAATCGGTAACATTGAATAAAATAAAATAAAAAATACATTACATCGTGAAATGTCATCTCTATTCCTTAAATGGAACTTGAACTGGAACTGATTAATGTAAAGGAGCTTTTCTAGCTGCATCCCTGAAAGCAAGTAGCACCTGCTGCTGTCGTCCAAGCTACACTTCAGCTCACACACACACAGAGACACACACACAAGTACTCACACACACACACACACACGCACACATGCATGGGCTGAGCTGAGCCGAAGTCACCCCCATGCGATTGGACGATTCGCATTCAATATTGATTTGTGGTGAGGCGCTTGCGCCGTTCAAGACTCAGTCGAGCTTCGGTTCGAGGTCGAATCCGACGGCGAGTTCAAAGTACCGAGTCCGCGAACCGAGTCCGGCTCCGAGTCCGAGCGCAAAGAGTCCAGAAGAGGCAACGAGTTATCGGTGCAGGCAGCGTCACTTGCAGTCGTTTGTGAGCGTTCGCAGCGCAAGGTACTCTTCAAGTCTCCTGGCGCATTCGAACCCTAACTGTGGCTGAACAGTACAAGGTTGTCAACCTAGCGACAGAGAGAAGCACTCAGCGAGAGAGAGACAGTAAAAGAGAGAGCACAAGTTGTAGTTGTATACCACACACACGCACACACACACACACACACTCACAGAGAGAGAGAGCATTGCTCGTCGTTACTTTTTTTTTTTTGCTGTTCTGCAAGTGTCGGCATTAAAATTGTTATTCCATTTGGTTATGTTTTTTTTCGAGTGCGTGTCGAAAGCAAAGAGATGAAAGATACATAGCAGCGAAAGAGCCAAACAAAAACAAAGTGCAATTCAATAACAAAATCCAGTGAACTCAACAAACTTGGAAGAAAAAAAACACGAAAAAAAGAGTTTCCAATTTTTGTGCTGCCTTCAATCGTGAATTTCTGCTTCCTTTTTGTGTTGTGTCTTATGCGCAATGTGTGTGCGAGTGAGAGCGAGTGTGCGACTCTGCGAGTGTGAGCGAGCAGGAGATGGTGTCGTGCGTGTTTGATTTGTGCGTGCGCAGTTGTTCCGCCATCGAGAGAGCGAGAGAGCGTGAGAGCGAGAGGGCGCTAGTTGGGGCTGCGACAGAGCGAGAGAGCGAGGAGGATATGTGATAGATTGGCGGGGTGTGACTGCAGCTGTTTTCGAACGGATTCCGCTTAACCATCACATCAGCGACACTCGTGATGCAAGTAGTTTTTCCGATATTGGAAAATACGTGTGACACAGGCGAGTGCACATGGACTCGAGCGAGTAACGAGTCGTGAGTAACGAGTCGCGAGGCGGGAGGCGGGAGGCGGGTGGGCAGCCAAAGCATACGCTCAGGCGTATGTTCAACCTACCCCATCGCAGTCTCGCTCTTCTTTGCTCTCTCTCTCTCTCTCTCTCTCTCTCTCTCGTTCGTTCGTTGTCCTAGCAGCTTCTACTACGTTCTACAATCAAATACTACTACGCACACACACACACACACACATGTGCACACTTAATAGTTGACGCTTTTCGTTGCATAGTTTTTGGGGGCAGCGCAAAAAGGAAACACGAAGCGTCAGCTTTGGCACCACAGCAGCAACAACAACAACAACGACAACAACAACGGTTTCAGTGTGCTCCATTTGTTAATGCCGTCTCTATAGTATTTATTTTTTTTCACTTGTAATTTATTGTTATTTATTGTGATTGTTAACTATTGCTGTTGTTGCTGCTCTGCACTCCCAAAGTGCCCCACAACGAAACCGAACCGAACCGAACCAAACCAACACCACAAAGAAAAATACATCAAAAAATAATGCAAAATATATATTTCCATAACGAAGGCGAAATCCAAAGCGAAAACAATTAAATCGAATACGAAAATAAACGTTGCAAGTATCGAAAATTGGACGAAAAGCGCGAGAAGCGACAACAAAAAACACAAACAACACAAAAAAAAAGTGCTAAATAAAATCAAGAAATCAGAAGAAGGAAAATGTGCGGCTCGCTGCGTCGTAATTTGTTGCTGCGGAGCCTCTGGGCAGCCGTTGTGCTTATTGGCACAGTGCAGGTGAGTCATCCAGCCCAAAATGCCATCGTTACCCTACACAAATACACACACAAACAAAAATATATACATGTGTGTATGTATATGTATGTAGACTCCCGCATAGCGTGGTCTAAGCGGGCTCCGCAAAGTATGCTACGGAAAATGTGCCACGGCAAAAGAGACTGAAGTTGGGTCTCGCACACACACACACACACACATACTCGCACACACGCACACAGAGAGACACACGAACACATTACGCGAGTGTGCGCAAATATTGGCTTAATTGAACGCTGCTTTTTTCGTTTCATTTCGTTTTTTTTCTGCTCCTGTCTTTTTTTTTTGTGCTTGGCTTTTGGTTTTGTTTTGGTAGCCCAAAAGCGGGCACAACACTTACACAACACGCAGCCAACCAATTTGCATACGAAAGCAGCCGAGCCGTGGAGTGGGAAACTAATGTTATCGCTGGCTACTTTTGAATATCTCCCATTTCTCACCTGCCTCAATGCAATACATTCGCCTCGCTTTGCCCTATCAATGCTTTTGCTGCACTTAAATAACTCAATGCCATTTACCGAGCAAAAAAAAAAACAAAGAAGCATTATCAAACCCAAGCAGACGTAAGAGGTTCACCCACATGGGTTATGGAGTGGACAGGACACGAGCACTTAAGGGGCCAGGGGCCAGGGGGCAGGGGTTGGGAAACAATTCTCGAACTCGGACTGCAACTTAAGCTGCTTTATAAGCTGTGCCCGCTTCAGGTGGCACGTTGCACAGCTCAGGTGCTTCGGCTTGTCCCTGTCCCTGTCCCTGTGTCCTACTCAGCGCTTTGTATGCACAGCCAGCAATTTGATTCGTTCCCTTGCTATGGCTGCCTCAGCTTGATACTTTAATGCCGCTATTCATGTAAAAGTTGTTGCTGTGGCTGCTGCCAACAATTTATGTGTGACCCAGGGCAGAGGTGGCTGTCATAGTCATAGTCACAGTCACAGTCACAGTCACAGTCACAGTCACAGTCACAGTCACCTTATACAACCGCATTCAGTTGCAGTAACTTCGCCGCCTCCCCTCCCTTGCCGCTCTCAGCGAGCCGTCAACATTGCCGTGCACGTTATCAGAGCAAACGCATCGCACGTCAACATTTCGTGGTCTCCTGCGTTCCCCAGCACTCGATTCTCTATTCTCTGCGGTGGTTGCTTCCACTCGTTTCATTCACGTTTCACTTTGTGCGCTTCCCATTCCTTGAATTTCATTTTTTCGCTTTTACGTATTCCTTTTTTATCTGTTGTTGTTGTATTTGTTGCTGCTGCTGCCGCTGCTGCTATATTTTTATGTTGTTTCAAAGGACTCGTCGCACGCGTGTCTGACTCATGCAGACAGACAGACAGACAGACGGACAGATGGTTGGACGGACAGTCAGCCAAGCACAATGTGCAATATGTCCACGCAACAAACCCAACAGCAATCCAGCAACTCGACTCGACTCGACTCGACTCGACTCGATATCGGCCTGGACTCTCAACCCACAGACAAAGTCTGGTCACATACATTTAAGCCCTCATAGTTTGTGAGCGTGCCAAGCCGCAGGGGGCTAAGAGGGTTGCTCTTCTCTCACTCTCTCTCCCTCTCTCTCTCTCTCTTTGGCCATTTGATTGTCGGGCCAACAACAGTAAACTGGTAACTCGCAACTACCAACTGGCAAACTGGCAACTGGCAGGACAGCAAGTTGTCAATTCGCTGGTCCCTCAACTTTAGCTACCCCTAAGCCATGTTTACAGCAATCCGACTTAACTCAGTTATTAGGGCGGCGGGGCTTAAAAAAGTCAAGCCAAGCGAGCAACGCATCGCTTTAAGCACCGCTCAGACAATTGCTTTAAAAAACTAAGCTCGACTCGAGGAAGGAATAGGGCATAGTTCATGTAAATTAATAGGATAGAAATTTAGGGATTCGAACAATAATAAATATATATAAAAATGAAATTTCAATTATTTTTATACAATTTTTCATAATGAACCAAAAGAAACTAAAACTACAACTACTACATGTAATAATGAAAAATAAATATTTATCTGCAATTTGTTATATTTTAAAAAGGACTTTTTTTTAAATTTGTTTGCTAATTTGCATTATACATTTTAAAAACAACACTTCACTCTAGAAAAGTGTATTTTGTTCTGGAAATTATTTTGTTGTTGGGAAATTAAGTTATAAATATTTTCATGCAAGTTTCCATTATGAAAAACTAAGCTCGACTCGTTGGAAATATTGTTTCATAAATACGAATTAATAATATAACAATTTTGGGATTGAAAATCAATATGTTTATGAAATAATAAATTTGCTTATTTTTAGAAATTTAATTTAAATTATTTCAATATAGAAAATCGCCTAAAATGTTTACTTGAAGTTTTTGCAAAAAATCGAAGGCCTATCGTTCCGATTCCTGGAACAAGCTCAAGAAGGCGTTTTATTGAATATTAATGATCTATGCATTTTCAAATTCATATCCCACAATTAACTTCTACAGCAGAAAGCTGTCTGAATATATAATTCATATCGCATTACAGCTGCAGAGCTTTTTGAGTGTTTTTTGTCAACAACATAAATAATTTATACATTTCCAACTCAGATTTCATTGATTTTTCTTGAGACAGCAGAGCAGCTTGGCGTTTGCAATTATTTTGTAAGTTTAGTCAGTTGATAAATCTGAATAATCTGAGCTCTCACAATATCTATAGATTAATCATTTTTTTCTGAAATTACTTTAATTTAAAGTACTTTCAATGTGGTGACATTTTTGTTAATTATGGAAATCAGTTTTAAAGTGCCGCCTTCACATTTCTTTAGCAGATTCATTTGAATAATTGTCTATGCTGTTTGATTTGGCTTGCTTTGGGGGGCATAAATAATAAATAGATAAATAGCTGTCGATTCACTCGCCAGCTTTTTGTGGCAACTTTAAAGGGTCGAGGTCTGCGTCACCGCCATGTCATCCACTAATGATGGGGCCAGTGTTCAATAGCCAGCACCCCCCCTTTTGGGGGGCAGAGCCTCGCTGCCTAAGCATTGCTCGTAAAAACTCGATAGCAGTTAATGCCTTGTGCGTGGTCGCAGTTGCAGTTGGCAGTCGACAGTCGACAGTCGGCAGTTGTTGTTGCTATCTATAGCTGTGCTGTGCATTTAATCATGGCTGGACGTTTGCATTCATTGCATGCACTTAGTCAGCGCTTCGCCTGCCGTCTCCCGCCCCCTGTGTGCAATGCCATCGTGAATCGAAGCCTTGCCACCCTCGCAATCCTTCAGCATTTGTCAGGCTTGGCAATGCCAAACAACTTGGTCAGCGTTGTCGTCCTCCCTGCTGCCGTTCGTTTGCTGTTCGTGCACATTCATTAGTTGTGGTGTCATGCCACACACACACACACTCGCACACACACACATGCTGACTGCTGTTAGACACTGTGCACTGACCCCACTTCCTTTCAATTTCCCGTGCCACACACACACACAGCTGAAATCCTTTTGCCTGCCTTTGGCTTTTGTTTGCTATGTGTGTCCTTCAGCCATGTTTCGAATCCTCGACTCAACTCAACTCAACTCAACTCGTTTCGTTTCGTTTCGTTTCATTCCTTCGTTTCCCTTGCTGCTTCTTCTGTTTTCTGTTTTCTATTTTTTTTTGTTTGCTGCTTTTCCTGCTGTCATTTGGCTTGTGCAGCTTTGGTTTTTATGCTCGCTTGTCCAGCGAATCTCGACTGGGGTTTCATCCTGACTTTGTGGTCGTGCCCCTGTTTCCCCCCCTCCTTCCTCCACCCATCGGTTGCCTTAATCGGCATATCCATGCCCATATATTCAGTTACAAAGCGTTTACGCTTCAATGACTTTTTCGATTATGCATTTTGCTCATTTCAACGTTGACAAAGGCGCCGCTCTACCGCTCTGCCACACGCTGCACCTCCCCCCCCCGCTTTGGGGCATGCTTTGTTTCAGGCTAATGCCTGTCAGAGAAATAGAGAAGGAAAAACTCAGGCCTAGAATTAAGGTTAAGTGCTGAGGATGCTGGCAGTGGAGGCAAATAAATGCATATATTTATAGAGAGAGAGAAAAAGATATTGAGCGATATTCAATGCGAGTGCGATGCCTCATGGCCGTGCCACATGCCACATGCTACACGCCACACGCCACACGCCACATGGGTCAACAACTCTTATCCTGCGGCGACCGCAAGGTGACGACTCGACCACAAAAGGATGCGCGACAGTGGCAATGGGGGCGGGGGAGGGTAGGAAAAGGACTAAGCGAAGATACTAATGTTGATAATAACGATGAAGATGGTGGATGGCTGAAAGATGGAAGATGGAAGATGATTATGCTGATGACTCACACAATTGAGCAAATGAAGCAGAATTGAATAGCAAACGAAGCAGAGCGAAGGCAAACGGCGAACAGCGAAAGGCGAATGGCGAATGGCGAATGGCGAAAGGCGAAAGGTGCAAAAGAGCGAAGCGAGAGAAACGCCAAACTAGAGAGACAAGTATAAAGCGAAAGACATAAAAAGCAAATCGGCGTCGGAGCAGCCACGCCGAAAGTCCTTTCACAAGCACAAAAGACAGAGACAGCCAGAGAGCGAGCGAAAGAGAGAGCCACACACAGATAGAGAGAGAGAGAGAGCAAAGCCGCGACGCCATTTTCCAGGCCAACAGCAACAATAAAAAAAGGGTGCAAAAGAAGACAAACTTCAGCGCGGCTTTAACTAATGCAAACAGTCGAAACAGCAGCTCGACAAGGACGACGACGAGGACAACGACGAGAAGGTGAACAAAGCGAAGCAAGAGAGCTAAGGAGGAGGCACATGGAATGTGGCAGCAGCACTTGAGGGAGGTCGAAGAGCTGCCAAGAAGAGGCCTCCATTGATAGCCTCCGCTCCTCAGTTACAGGCGCAGTTAGAAGTCGCAGCTTCGTTTTGTTGGCCTGGCCAAAAAGCAGCTGAAGTTGAAACTGCTGAAGTTGAAAAATACAAAAGTTTCACTGGGTCTGTGTTTGTGCTGCACGTCTTGGCAGCGACGCGATGTAAGCCAATATATATGCTATATACTATACTACATATATTATGTGTATGTAATAGGAATAAACTATACGTATACGTAATGCCGACGAGGAGGACAACGTGCCAAGCTGAAATTGTGGCAGGTGCTTGAATTTGGCATTTTGTTGACTGAGCCTGAACGAGTTTCCTTTTCTGCTGCTGCTGCTGCTGCTGCCGTTGTGGCAGCCGCATGCATTATTTGTACGAGTGGTTGGCAGTGGGCGTGGCACACACACACACACACACACAGTAGGAGTCTGGCTGCTGATTTCATTTGAGTCGCCTGCCACTTTTCAATCGCCTCACACGAGTCACGTTTCGCTGAAAGAGGCAAGCAGCGAGCAGCGAGCAGCGAGCGAGGTTGGGGCACTCACAACAAGCTGTGGCACGAATAGTTTCTGAGGGAAGACAATCCGTTGCATACGTTGAAAATGAAGCTCGTCTTGACTTTTCCAGGCGAATTGTTTCGCCCAAAAGCTTTTGTCAGTTTGGCAAAATGGCAAACGACAAACGACAAACGGCGAATGAATCCGGCTACAGTTGAATGCGAATGGAGAAACTGGCATCATTATCGATGGTGTCATTAGCCATGAGTCGAGTGTGCAGCCGGCTGAAGTGGCACTCCAAGGCGGGGCAACTCTAGTTGGGCTAGGAAATGGTCGCACTTTGTCTTTGGCTCGAGATAAATAACCGCATAGATAAACGAATGCGAATGCGAATGCGAATGCGAATAAATGAATGCATGAATAAATGAATGAATTATTAACCGCTTGCATACAAATGTGCCGTTTTTATCTACAAGTAATTCGCAAACAGTTCATCTCTCCTCTCTCGAATCTGATCATTCAAATACATTGGTTACTTATGTGCATAATTCCATATGCTGGCGCGCAGTCAACTCTAACCACACCAGCAGCGGTGGCAACTCTATGCTCTGATGTGAACTCTGACCGCATCGCCAACTGCTGCAATTATTTATTTTACTGCCCCTCAAATTCGGCTACAGCTTCTATTTCAGTCAGATCAGTTTTGCGGCGAGTGCTGCCAACTTGTCTGCAAAGCGCTGCCAATACTGATAAGGCTAGATAAAATTAAGTTATTGTTGTGGTAAGTGCTGCCAACTCGTCTGCAAAGCGCTGCCAATACTGATCAAACAAGCACATATTTTATCACTGTTATTATTAATTTAATATATTTCCTTTAATTTAATATACCGTCATGCTTCACTGTCTCACAGCCCAGAGTATAGATAAACTTAAATTATTGTTCTGGCAAGCGCTGCCAACTTGACAACAAAGAGCTGCCAATTGTTTTTAGTGCTCCAAAAATCACATACGAGTATTTCAAGCTAGTCTGCTTGATTTTTAATTTAATTTAGTTTAATGAACAAATTATTTTGAACTGAAAAAATGTGTAAAGAATAATAATGAATTTTTATAAATTGTTTCTATGAATTGATATAGATAAATATATATGACTATAAATTATAATATATCCTTATACATTATTTTGTTTATTATAAATTACTATAAATTATTATAAAACTCGAACTTTTTAACTATTGTAATTTATGTAATTTATTTTGATATTCTATAACATGAAATCAGTGTTGCGGCGAGTGCTGCCAACTTGTCAGCGCCGCGCTGTCAACTTGAGGCAATAACAAAATGGAATCGCAATTTAGCCACATGACAAATAGGAATCTGGCATTCGTATCTGGCGCAAACGTGCCTTCGATTTTGGCTTAAAAGATGCAAATTTTGATTAGATTTGATTCATCTTCATGTCATTGAAAATACACCGAATGTATTTTTGTTGATAATTTATTCTTATCGTGTTTACGGCCACAGCAGCTTGCTCAAATGTCGACTGAAGGCAGCGCACGAAATGCGAGTGCTGAGGGGTCAAATTCCCGTTGAGTCATGTAATTCGCGGCGTTTTCAAGGCGATTTGGGAATTGGGGAGCGCCTTTCAATTCCCATTCCCCATTCAGGTTGTCAGGTTATGCTTTGTGGCTGTTGTTGTTGACCAGGTTTTCCCCATAAAATGCTTCACTTTAATGCAAATAATCAAATTTCCACGCAGCGCACACACACACACACACACACAAAGCACACAAACAAGCTGCTAATTACGTGACCCAATTAATTCTAAACACACACACACAGAGAGCGATAGAAATAATATTCGCTGGCTTTTAAAATTTTTGCTTTCAAAAAAAGCGAGAGAGGGACGCAAATGCTGCTGATGATAACCAAAATGTTTATTTGAAATTTGCGCCAGGAAATACATTTGCAGCAGTGCCTCCTCTTCCCCCCTTCCACCCTCCGCCCCTCTTTGCTCCTCTGCTGGTGGCAACAACTTTTTATTTAGCCAGCTTTTTGTGCGGCACGGAAAATCCAATTTTATTTGCATTTTCATTAACAGCAAATAATAAAACGGAAATATGATTTTTATGCCATTCCCATGCAAAATGGGCAACCCGTGGAGCAGTTAACGCAGCTGCTGCCTTGCCACGCCCCCACCACCGCCCACTCACTGGCCAGAGCCACGCCTTGAACGACTTGTACGCCCACTTCCAGGCCATTACAACGTGCATTTCCGTTTTGCCTTTTTCCATTCGTTTTTTTTTTTTTTTGCTGCTGCTGCTGCTGCTGCTGCTTTCGGGTGATTATAAGCAATTTGTGTTATAAAATCGCAATATTGCATTTTTGGACTACGCTGCCTTCGTCTCCCTCTTCCACTTCCATTTGCATTCATTTTCCACTTTTTTGCCTTTTCTCGTTTGGCTTATTTTTCAATTGGCATAGTTTTCGCTTGCTTGCGTTTTGTTCTCCGTCTCCGTCTCCCGCTCCGCCTGCAACTCCTTCTGCTTTAGATGGGAATAAATGAATCCTTGTAATGAAGCTTCGGGGCTGAAGTGCGTTTGGCCAAATGTCATTCAAAAAAAAAAGGAAACTACTACTGAAATGAATTCATTTGTGCTGGCGGGGAATTAAACTTGCAATTGCCATGGGGAGCTTAGCATCGATGGCTTTGGCTGACTTCAATTTAACTTCACTTGCCCCCCGAAACAAAGACCGCAATCCCAAATAGCAACTCCAATGTTCTGTTTGACACATTAATACGATGGCCATGGCCATGGCTCTGATGGCTCGTATTCCCCAAATCCCATTTGGCTATCAGCACAACGGGCGGGAATCCTAGGTGGATGCTGTGTATGCTGTGATGCTGTGATGCTGTGATGGGCGGTGGTGGGCGGCGAGCTTGTCAAATCGAAGAGCGAACGCGCAGCTTCGATCCATTTGAGGGTCATAAATGTGGGTAATGCAAACCATGTGGGGTTCCCAACTTCACATCCGGTTTTGCCTCTCTCTCTCTCTATATAAATATATATATATATATATGTGTGTGTGAGTGAATCATGGTGGCAGCTTTAAGTGAAGCGCAATATTTGTGACATAAAATTCGCTATTAAATTAAATTTTATTTGCACATTCATTCAAAATACTCGGGCAGCCAACAGAAATATGTTGCAAGGGATGAACGCAAAAAATAGAAGTATATTCGAGTGCCACATTTGTGCCCCACATGGATGGGCGGAGGGGTGGGGAGGGGTGAAGATTGGAGGTCTGAGCTACAAAAATTGACTTGATGTCAATTTTACGACCGCGTTTGCAGATAATGAAATTTATACACAAAGTCAGACAGATAGACTAACCAGCAGATGAAAGAGAGACAGTCAGACAGTCAGACAGATAGACAGACAGACGGATAGATGACTTGACAGACAGCTAGAGAGATGGGCAGGGGAGAAAGCAAAGCAAGGACGTCCAGCTGGGGAAAAAGCTGCGCACAATTGAAAATCAATTTAGTGCAGACAATAAAAGCAACAAGAACAATAAGCACAATTAAGCACGACAATAAATCAGAAATATTCCAACATATACATATCTACTCGCCTATAATGTTGGGTCATTAAAGCGGCTGCCGTCACGTTGGGTTAGGTCAAAGGCCACAGCGAATACAATCAGTGCGCAATCGACTCGATGTCATTACCAATTATCGCATTCCACTCGCTTGAATCGCTTACGTTACGCGTTTTGGCTCTGAAAACGCAATAAATAATTCAATTTCATCGATTATTACTTCAGCGCAAATTTCGCTATTCATTTGTGTTTTTCTTTGCCAACTTTGGTTTTCATAAATATCCTTTTCTCTTTTTGTTTTTTTTGTGTTGTGTTGGATACTCGAGTGACGAGACAAAATGAAATGCTGACTTGTGGTAAAAGGCTTTTAGGCTTTATTGCTCCAAATATGAGCTGAATGTGTCTACAAAAAATGCAAACAAATTCCATAAAATTCTCTCATTCGCTTGGCATTTCAAGTTGTTGTTTGTTGACTTCCAGAATTTACTGCAAATTGTCGTCTGCTCAGTTCTGGCCAAGTCCAATTTGCCACATACTATAGTTCATATATTCGTCTATTTATAGCGCTGTTTATTTTGTGTCTGTCTGCTAGTTTGTCTGCCCAAAAAGCACTGTGAATTCATTAAGCATATATATTTATAAAAACATAGCAAAGAAATAATAGATGCGCGAATAAAATGCTGTGAATTTTATATACCAAATAAATCAAAGATTGCTTAGTAAGCGTATTGAAACTTCGGCTTGTCGCTGGCGATTTAGTGCCTTGCTTGTTATCTCGTTTTCTCACAAAAATCAGCTCATATTCCGACTGTGAATAAGTGCCAACGAAAAAAGAAGAAGGAACAAGATTTTGAAGCTTAGCTCCGAGGAATGTATGTAAATATGAGGCTGTATGAGGCTGTGAGTGCTGCGTGTGTTGCGTGTGTCGCCTGTGGCACTTGCACTTGTCTGCGTGTGTGTGTGTGTGTGTGTGTTTGTGGCATGTGTCGAGTCGCCAAGTCTTTGGGCTCAGCTCCCTTTTTGGCGTTGACTTTGCGGCTTGGCGCTTGGCTGACACATAAGCAGCCATGTCCAAAAACCAACGCACATTGTTGTCCTTCTTCTTCTTCTACTGCTGCCGCTGCTGCTGCTGCTGCTGCTGCTGCTGATGCTGTTGTTGATGCTGTTGTTGATGCTGTTGATGCCTCGTTGCCCTTTGGGCTGCCTTTGCTGCCTTTGCTGCCTTTGCTCTTTGCCATTCGTTCTGCGTCGCACTTAATAAAATAATGTTGTATGCGTTGCGGCGCATAATAGCAGTGAGTGCTGTTTATCTATGTGCGTGTGTGCGTGTGTGTGTCTGTGTGGGTGTCAACTGTAATTGTGTTTGTTGCCACACACACACACACACAGGGATATAGACAGTCGCAATGTTTGGCTGCTGCTGTCTTCTGCTTGTTGTAGTTTTAGTTGCCCATAATTGTTGTTGCTGTTGACTTTGTTGTGGCTGTTTTCGTCGCTGCTGCTGTTGTTGTTGTCCCTCTAGTTGCCGTTGTTGTTGTTGCTGTTGTTGTTGTTGTTGTTGTTGGCATGCAAGTGAGTTGGCTGCGTGGGCGGCTCTATTAAACTCGGCTGTTTGTGGCTGAAATTTGCCAGCTCTGCACAGCTGTGGCAAAAAGTTAATGGCCAGACCCCAAACAACAAGACAACCGACCGCCACGCCTCCTGCCGCCCCTCTCTCTCTCTCTGTCTCACTCCCTTTTTGGCCATTATAAAACTCATTTTGCTGCCTCGCCCGCTATGCAGCTGTCTCCTTCTGGCCATGTATGTGTTTTTATGCCTTTGTCACTTGGGTTCTATTAGGCACAAGTACACACACACACACACACACTCGCACACTCGCACAGTTACTTTATCGTTTAAATATTTCAAGTGTGGCACAGACGCAACAACAACAACAACAACATCAGCGAGAACAACGCGAACAACGAGAGCTCGCAGCAAGCATATCGTCATGTCCTGGTATGCGGCATGCGGCATGCGGCATGCAGCGCGTGGCATGGCACATTATGTGCCACTTGTATGCGACAATGACTCGAGCAGACGCCAGCCAACGCTCCCCGCCCATCCTCCCTTCCATTCTCACCATCTCTGCCTCTTATCATCGTCGCCCTCTAGCGGCCAAAGACAAATTGTTGGTGGCGCTGCAGCCTGGCCGAAGTAATGACATTTTCAACGTTGTCTACTTTTAGGAGTCGGCGCTGCACACTGGCGCCCTCTGGCATCGCTGGCACCATGTGCGCTAGTTAAGTTGTGTGGTCGAGGAGGAGGGGGGAAGAAAGAGAGGAGCAGGGGGGGGCGCAGGGGCGACGAGGGATAACCGTAAAACTGAATTGTCATTTAAGCGCTGATTTGTGCGCTCGATTGATTAATGTGGCGACTGCGAGTGCGCGCACGTTATCGATAAGTGCCTATCGATAACTGGTGTGTGATATAACCCTGTGCTCACGTAATCAACGAATCGAATTTCAACTTGCTTTTTTTTTTGTGTGTTTTTTGGCCACTTTTCTACTCATTTTTTGTTGGGCCACTTGAGGCCAACTCAGGCGTTAAATTTGATGACATTCAACATTTGCCTGACTCCGTCTCTATCGCTCTCTCTCTCGCTCTGTGTCGCCTTCGTTGTCTCTGTGCGAATGTAGAGTTTCATTTTATTATTATTAAATGTTGCTGTGCCATGGATTATGGTCGAACGTGTCGTATGAGCAACCAAGCAGCAAACAACTCCTGTCGCCAGGGTCATGTGTTCACCTCACTCCCTCACACACACACACACACACACACACACAGAGGCAGCATCATAAATTTACTAAAATCGAAAGCCTCTTGGGTCACGGGCAGAACAGCACTTGAGGCACGGGAGGCAGCGACGTTTCCATTCAATTTCTTTGTTCGTTGTTTTGTTTTTTTTCTCGTTTTCTTTACATTTTTTTTGCTGTTGTTGCTAGAAACCACTCGAAAGCTGTGCGAATCAAAGACAGCAGCCCAACTCACAGCTGCCTTCAGTAGTCTCATGTTTTTCGCCACGCCCCTCACTGACACTGTGTGTGTGTGTGTGTGGGGGGGGCTGACGTATTGGCAAATAAATAAAGCGCCAAAAATAAAATACTTGTGCGAATATAGGCGAAAAGCAAAGCCAGCAACAGCAACAACGATAAATATTCTGATTTTTATTTTAGCCAGCGCTCGAAAGTATGCTACAAAATTGTTTATGCGAACAGCCTGTTCTCTCCCTCTCTCTCTCTCACACACACACACACACACACACTGTACGTGGTGTGTGTGTGTGTTAGAGCATGATTTTTAACGTAAATAAAGCGCTATTGATATTGAGTGTTCGCTGCTGCCTGAAAACTGAACGCTGTCATATTATGAGCTCAGGCCAAAGGCATAAAAAGTGTTTTTTATCGCCAGCAATTCAACCCTTTGCCCCCCTCACACACACACACACACACACACACACACAGAGAGAGAGAGGCTGTTTGGGGTCGGCAGCCGCTTTAGTTTTCCCCACACAGGTCACTTGAAGCGGCACAAATACTCGCACAGTGATTGAGTGGCGACTGCATCTGTTGTGATTTTGCGGTTGACAGTTAAGTTAATTTGTTTGCCAAAAGAAATAAACGACTCTGTGTGTGCGTGTGTGTGTGTGTGTGTGTGGAGTACTTATTGGCAATCCTTTTTAATATGCCATCTCAATGATACGGAAAATTAAGTGGTTAGCACTCATAGATTGGTCCGTTTAACAGACTAAACCCATCGCACATCACACACAGTTCTGCCATCAACCGCAACAGAGCCACGCCCACCGCCCACTAGTCGTTTAGTTTGCAGCCCATATACATATGCATATATATATATATGGAAGATTGAGAGAAAACGAATTAAAGTAGCATGATGACTGCACTGAATGGATTTCAGTTTTGGTAATCGATTGATTGCGCAAACATTTGTTATCGAATAATTGTTGCCAATTAATTAGACTTCGACTCCGTGAAACAACGGCTTCAACATCTGCAAATTGCTGAGTTAAAAAACCAAAAGCTGTCTTTCAATTATCGTATATTCATTTGCAATTTTATTGTTTGCTGCAAATTGTCTTCATGTGCGATACAAATATTTATTCAATTCAATTTGCAAGCATGCAAATGCATTCGTGAAATGTCTCTGGTTCTTAATAAAGCACAAACATTTCTCTGCCATATTTTACACTCAATTAAATTGCTTTTTTCCTTGTGATTAAAGCACAAGCATATTTTTACGTGTGACTTTTATGCAACGTCTTTTACAACACGAATTTATTTTTGCATAGAAAACAAAATCTCGTTTGAATTTCGTTATTTATCACTTGTCATTACTTGTTACCATAGAATAAAGAAGTATTTTGGAACTTAAATAAGTTTCAAATATATTTTTGCCTTTAGCACATTTTTATTTTATTTGTTTACAGTTGTTAACCAACAAACAGTATTTTGTTTATAATTGGTGAACTTTTATAGGATAAGAGAAGTAGATATTTTTAGCAATGCGACAACTTGATCCAGTTGTATTTAAATATAAATAAAAATATTATTAAATACGTGTATTTACAACTCTAAAATTTTTACAAAATTATGCTTGCTTTTAAGTAAATACTTATTTTTTAGATGTGAGAAATTTGTTATCAAAAGTTTGATTATTTTCGAATAGTCAAGTTGATGAAATTTCAGCTCCACTGTGTTCCACCGACAAACTAGTAGCTTTGGCCCACTGTGCGCCAGTGATAAGTTGAAGTTCCAGTCTCTACCTTTAAATACTGCTGCTGCTGCTGTTGTTGTTGGTGTTGTTGTTTATTTGTTGTCACTGTTGTTGGTTTGCAGTTTGACCTAAGCCAAGGAAACGGCAACTCACGACCAGCTTTTGGCCCGTGGCTTTCCCTCTGTCTGTTTCTGTCTCTGTGTGTGTGTGTGTTGGCAAAATGTTTATGTCGACGTCTTTTTAATTTAAATTTTGCCTTTTATTTCGAAACACGATTCGCCATTTTGTTTTGTTGCTTTGTTTGTGATTATTGTTGTTGCTGCTGCTGCTTCAGCTGCCTTCTGTTTAGTTATTTCGCCTATTTGCATTTGACTTGATTTCCCTTTTTTTCTGACCTTTTTCTTTTGAGCCCACCTCGCCTCCCCGCTCGCTGCTGTTCAGCATAGGAAATTACAAAGCAGAAATAATTTTTGGACAGGAAAATATTTCTCATGTTTATTGTGAATGCTTCAAACGGGCCAAAGTGAAATGTGAAATGTGGCAATGGCATAGCAAACAACAATAACAACAACAACAATAACAATCCGAAGACAGGGCAACAATATGGAGCAAAGAAAAGCAACCGAAATGAGAGAGACAGAGAGAGAGAGAGAGAAAGAGAGAGAGAGTGTAATGTGCACACGGAAACGGGATTTCCCGCTTTTAGTTTATGATCTTTTTGGGCTCTCGCTCTCTTTGCTCATCCAGTTGCGCCATAATTGAAACGAGTTTATTTGTTATACAGCGGGGAAGGGGGAGGGGGGGAAGAGGAGAGGGAAGGCTAACCTTTGACTGGTTGAAGCTTTGCCCCCCATAAAATGAAATACGAAAAAACTTTTCAGTTTTGTTGCTCAACTTTTATGGCTTAAGCGAAATCTTCAATGAAGTCAATGAAATGAAAATTTTCAGGGTTCTGCATTTGAGCAGAGAAGAGGGGAGATAGCAGAGAGGGGAGTGGAGAAGAGTGATGAGAAGGGGGAAGGGGGGTCAAATCAATGTGCAAATGTCGAATGTATGAAATATGAATGCAAATGAATGTGCTTGTGTGAGTGTTAGTCTGGCAAAAGTATCTATTGTATACACACACACACACAAACACACACACACACAACTCGCTGCTGTCAGTGTGTGTGTGTGTGTGTGTATACTTACCTCAGCGCCTTTGGCGCAGCGCAACTTTCTCAAGAGCTGCTAATGCCAGCGCTTTATCTGTGCCTGCTTATGAGCCTCCAGGGCTTCAGCTCACACTTGTACTCACCAACACACACACAGCGTCACACACACACATAGAGACTCGCTCGCTCTGTTTCTTTTGTGCGGCGAGTGTTGCTGTCTCGCTTTGGCCTTGCCAGCATTTTTGGGCAGCCTTGGCAGCAAAGGTAAAGCGGCTTTGGTCGCTCTGTGGTGGGATTCTTGTTACGCTACACGCTTGTGGTGGGTTGGACTCGGCCGCCGGCAATTCCACCACGCCACGCTCTTCGCACTTTTGACCAGCCACCTCTATTCGCTCCTATTTCCCCACTTCCCCATTTGCCGTTGCCATTTTCAACTTTAGCTGCAACTCGAATTTCAGACTGCGCGTTTGCTTCGTCTATTTTACACAAATTATTTCGAATTTATTTCGGCTTACCTGTCTGCCTTCCAAGTGTGTGTGTGTCTCTCATTCTCTCTCTCTCTGTCTCTCTCTCACGCTCTCGCTCTGCGTATTTTGTAGTATACTTTTCTGCGCTTGTAATACAAAAAACCAATTTCAAGCATTCATTCAAGGCGCTACGGGATTGCCACGTTGCTGTTGTTGTTGTTGTTGCTGCTGCTCTAGCATTTTACGTTAGCTGAAAATTGTATG